>CM056559.1:315000-632500 GCA_029721515.1 Synanceia verrucosa
TTCATGTTGGATTAGGGCAGCGTTCAGTATTGAAACGTTAAGTCTCCAATATCTGAACAGACTTTCCTGACCTCAAGTTATTTTGTCTTAATAGTTACGGGTTCTATCCTGCATGCTGTCATTCTGTGTACATCAGCTTTTGAACCAAACCTGAGTAATCTCTGGGACGATGATGATATCGCCATACATCAAACTCAATCCTTCCATCAATCCTATAAGAGCTAGTGATTTTCTAGTTGCCCCCCTTCAAATGGTTCACTTCTCCTGCCGTCACACAAGAATTTCAGTCCTCCCATCTTACAAGCTGAACATTTCCATCCCAGTATTTCCTCCACTTTATCTGCTACACATCATCTGTTCCTCAACTGACTCAGTGTTTAACCACAATAAACAGCTTCTTGAGTTAATAAAGTTCACATCTACACTGAAGTCTGAACTATGACTGAAGGCTTGGATATTAACAGAGAGACGGGGGGACAGGGACTCTTACTTCTTGGCCTTGTAGACGTAGGCGCAGCGTTTGCCCAGGTAGAAGTCCACCTCGTCTCTGGTGTAACATCCCTCGACCTTCAGCAGCGCCGTGTGCTCCCTCTGGTTCCTCAGACCTCGCTTATAGCCGGTGAAGATGGCCTTACTCCAAAGTCTGGACAAGCAGAGACAGGAAGTTAAAGGACAGGGATGAGACTCTCAGTCCGACGCGAAGCAGTGAAGGGACAGACAGCGGCTAGAACAAGAGACACTAACTGTGACTGAGATCAATAAAGAGGAGAGAGTGCAAGAGTCCAGGTGAGGACAGGAGGCTGGACTCAGGACAGACAGAGAGACAGGTGTCACTGCTTACCTTCCAGGCATCGTTAGTCTTCTCCAGGTGTGTCCACCTGCACAGAAACAGTTATGTTATCAAACCTGAACAGAAGCAGCCGTCTGCAGGAGGACTGTGTCCGACAATTCAAACAGTCCTGGAAAAAACTACCTGACAGGTTGAAGGAGCCGACTATTAGGAAATTATTTTTTTTTGTGCTGGTTATATGCTTTAATTTGACCAACTGCACCAGATAAAGGGGCGCAGGAAATGACGTCACTGCCATTAGTAGCAGCTGTGTGAGGCACAGACAGCTTCAGGACGCCAGGAATATTTATAGTTTTTCTATTAAACGGGCTTTGATAGATTCGGTTCATTGACTTTGTCCCAGTTTTTATTTGTTCCCTTTAGTCGGGTCGCCGCGACATATCCCTTTTTGTTTTGGTAGTGCAGCCGCAAACGCCACATTCCCGCTCCATCAGCTGCCGACAAGGATTCATCTACCAGTAAGTAAGAATAAGCATGACCTGAACTTTCCACCCTGGACCTTGTTGTGTACGTGTCCTGACCATAGAACCACAGAAATAACAAAAAAAGAAAAAAAGACAGAAACACAGGTGTTCCTATTATTGTGTCCACCCTCCTCCTCCAACAGGTGAGTATCAGGATGTCCTGGGACTGTTAGACAGATTCACAGGTGTTCCAATAACCTGGTTACCTGACTTCCTTCATAACGTCAACACTGTTTAAACACTGCCGGTATTAGCTGTTTGGAGCTAAGCAGCAGCTAACAGCTAACAGCTAACACGACGGCACCAGGTCTTCAGGGGACACAGTGAGACCTGCTCAGTCCAACCAGACCCTTCCACAGGTACCAGCTTAGCTAGCTGCTACCTACGCTTACATGTCACAGTTAGCCCCGCACGCTTCAACGGGTTCACTTTAACCGGTGAAATCCCGGAAACATCACCGGGACAGACTTAAGTCTTCACGTCATCATGTTCTCGCAATTCAAACAAACCGGGACTCCTCGCCGGGTTAGCCGAGGCCGGCAGCCGCTCTGCAGGCCTCCGCTACACTGCCAGCTCCATCTGAACCGAATCACAAGCATCCGGGTCCGGAGCAGCACCGAACACGGACCGGCGACCGGAAAATAACCTGGACGGTAACTGACGCTGATTAGTGACCAGAAACATTCCGGATTAAAGGTTTTGTGAGAGTTTGACTCGGACATGTTGGAAGCTTACCGTCACTGTGAGCAACAAGATGGATGAAAAGGAAGGGAGAAAGGAATGCTGGGAAATTATCGGTCACAGAGGTGGCCGCGGAGCTGCCTGAACAAAATGGAGGATTTGATTTTATTCAAAGTAAATTTTATTTTTTACTTCGTTAATTTCTGTTTTAATAAAAATATATTAATTCACAAAGTGTTTGATTATTTGTTTTTGAATATAATACTAATGATAATACAACCCAAATCCAGAAACATCTAACCCCTTTAAACATTTAAAATGTATCTATATAATGTATCAATTTCCCTGTTTGTTTGTATTTTATTAACATGTTTTATTTTTGATTTGAATTTTTTTCTGATTAATAATTGATATATTTGATATTGAAATGGGCAACAAGTGTCTGAACTGGCTCAAAGTGAAGCCGGCCAGGTCTCTGGGTAAGGAGGCCTCTTTCAAACCGAGAGCTAATTATTATTTGTGCTGTGTGTGTTAAAGGGACACAATGTCATTTTTTAAGTATTTTATTACCTCAAATCAATGTCTTCATTCATCAATAGATCCTCATTGGTGTAAAATAACATATGCCAACACTCCTCCACACTTCTCTCCTCACTCATCTCTTCTTCTCTCCTCTCCACACTTCTCTCCTCACTCATATCTTCTTCTCTCCTCTCCTCTCCACACTTCTCTCCTCACTCATCTCTTCTTCTCTCCTCTCCTCTCCACACTTCTCTCCTCACTCATCTCTTCTTCTCTCCTCTCCTCTCCACACTTCTCTCCTCATTCATCTCTTCTTCTCTCATCTCCTCTCCACACTTCTCTCCTCACTCATCTCTTCTTCTCTCCTCTCCTCTCCACACTTCTCTCCTCATTCATCTCTTCTTCTCTCATCTCCTCTCCACACTTCTCTCCTCATTCATCTCTTCTTCTCTCCTCTCCTCTCCACACTTCTCTCCTCACTCATCTCTTCTTCTCTCCTCTCCTCTCCACACTTCTCTCCTCATTCATCTCTTCTTCTCTCATCTCCTCTCCACACTTCTCTCCTCATTCATCTCTTCTTCTCTCCTCTCCTCTCCACACTTCTCTCCTCACTCATCTCTTCTTCTTTCCTCTCCTCTCCACACTTCTCTCCTCACTCATCTCTTCTTCTCTCCTCTCCTCTCCACACTTCTCTCCTCATTCATCTCTTCTTCTCTCATCTCCTCTCCACACTTCTCTCCTCATTCATCTCTTCTTCTCTCCTCTCCTCTCCACACTTCTCTCCTCATTCATCTCTTCTTCTCTCCTCTCCTCTCCACACTTCTCTCCTCACTCATCTCTTCTTCTCTCATCTCCACACTTCTCTCCTCACTCATCTCTTCTTCTCTCATCTCCTCTCCACACTTCTCTCCTCACTCATCTCTTCTTCTCTCCTCTCCTCTCCACACTTCTCACTCACCTCTTCTTCTCTCCTCTCCACACTTCTCTCCTCACTCATCTCTTCTTCTCTCATCTCCTCTCCACACTTCTCTCCTCACTCATCTCTTCTTCTCTCCTCTCCTCTCCACACTTCTCTCCTCACTCATCTCTTCTTCTCTCATCTCCTCTCCACACTTCTCTCCTCACTCATCTCTTCTTCTCTCCTCTCCTCTCCACACTTCTCACTCACCTCTTCTTCTCTCCTCTCCACACTTCTCTCCTCACTCATCTCTTCTTCTCTCATCTCCTCTCCACACTTCTCTCCTCACTCTTCTCTTCTTCTCTCCTCTCCTCTCCACACTTCTCTCCTCACTCATCTCTTCTTCTCTCATCTCCTCTCCACACTTCTCACTCATCTCCTCTTCTCTCCTCTCCTCACTTCTCTCCTCACTCATCTCTTCTTCTCTCCTCTCCACACTTCTCTCCTCACTCATCTCTTCTTCTTTCCTCTCCTCTCCACACTTCTCTCCTCACTCATCTCTTCTTCTCTCATCTCCTCTCCTCTCCACACTTCTCTCCTCACTCATCTCTTCTTCTCTCCTCTCCACACTTCTCTCCTCACTCATCTCTTCTTCTCTCCTCTCCTCTCCACACTTCTCTCCTCACTCATCTCTTCTTCTCTCCTCTCCTCTCCACACTTCTCACTCATCTCTTCTTCTCTCCTCTCCACACTTCTCTCCTCACTCATCTCTTCTTCTCTCATCTCCTCTCCACACTTCTCTCCTCACTCTTCTCTTCTTCTCTCCTCTCCTCTCCACACTTCTCTCCTCACTCATCTCTTCTTCTCTCATCTCCTCTCCACACTTCTCACTCATCTCCTCTTCTCTCCTCTCCTCACTTCTCTCCTCACTCATCTCTTCTTCTCTCCTCTCCACACTTCTCTCCTCACTCATCTCTTCTTCTTTCCTCTCCTCTCCACACTTCTCTCCTCACTCATCTCTTCTTCTCTCATCTCCTCTCCTCTCCACACTTCTCTCCTCACTCATCTCTTCTTCTCTCCTCTCCACACTTCTCTCCTCACTCATCTCTTCTTCTCTCCTCTCCTCTCCACACTTCTCTCCTCACTCATCTCTTCTTCTCTCCTCTCCTCTCCACACTTCTCACTCATCTCTTCTTCTCTCCTCTCCACACTTCTCTCCTCACTCATCTCTTCTTCTCTCATCTCCTCTCCACACTTCTCTCCTCACTCATCTCTTCTTCTCTCCTCTCCTCTCCACACTTCTCACTCATCTCTTCTTCTCTCCTCTCCACACTTCTCTCCTCACTCATCTCTTCTTCTCTCCTCTCCTCTCCACACTTCTCTCCTCACTCATCTCTTCTTCTCTCCTCTCCACACTTCTCTCCTCACTCTTCTCTTCTTCTCTCCTCTCCTCTCCACACTTCTCTCCTCACTCTTCTCTTCTTCTCTCCTCACTCATCTCTTCTTCTCTCCTCTCCACACTTCTCTCCTCACTCTTCTCTTCTTCTCTCCTCACTCTTCTCTTCTTCTCTCCTCTTCTCTGCACACTTCTCTCCTCACTCTTATCCTCTCCTCAAATCTTCCTCTCTGCTGACATTTGTTTTGATTTTTCAGCCCTGGATCCTCAAAATTTAAGAACAACTGGCAGCAAAAGTCATCTGGCTTCATTAGTTTGATTGGAAATGTCAGATGGTTCTGGGTTGAAAGACTGGAGGTGGCTTTCTGTGCTTCAGTTTTCCAGTGACATCTCATACTTGCTCATCTTATTTATCTCCTCCCCTTCAGGTAAAGAGCCTCCACAGCTGGAGTGACTCTGGTGGAGGAGGGTGGAGGACTGAGCCACGGTCTCCATCAGGTGGGACCTCCCCTCACTTCCTCCATCAACAGGTAGAAAAGGCTCACTTCAGCTGAAGTTCTTCAGAGGAAAACCTGGGACGAATAAAAGATCACTTTAAATAAAATCTGTTTTACCTGAATGGATTGAATATGAGAATGATTTAATTTGTTTGACAAAACAAAAGGAGCGTTTGTGTTTCAGTTGAATAAATATACATCTATTTTATCTGCTTCTTTGTTCAGATGGAGGATGAAGAAAAATAAATTAACTCTTTGAGTGCCAGCCATTTTTAAAACAGAAAGTGCCTTGTGACAGCATTTTATTTGCCCATTTTCAGTCATATTTCTAGACCCACAGAATATTTAGTACTATGACTCTGAGAACACTGAATATCTCAAATGAAAGAAGAGACTCTCTATTTCATCATGAAAAAAATGTTTGTTTTTACCTTGTTCCATTCTTGTTTTATCAGAGGTAGAGTAGAGGACACTTTCACCAAAATCAACTTTTTCTCCACATTCTGTTTGTTTTGCTCTCTAATCTTGATCGTCTCCACTTCCTGTTTTGATCTCTGTGGTGTATACCGTCTCTTTATGCTCTGACTACATCTCCCAGAAGCCCCAGTATTACTCACAAACTGTGAGAGCATGATCGGCAACCTGCTGCATAAAAAACACTTTGATGTCTTATTATGTTGATGTCACTCAAAGAGTTAAAACTAAAATATGATGAGGATCTTCTGAAGGAGTCAGTGAAACGAGTCAAATTAAAATATTTATTTAAAGCACTTAAAGTCAACTCTTCATACAGATGTGTTCAAATCTTTTATACAGGTTCACCAAAAATAAAACAAAAGTGGAAAAATGTCAAAGAAACTGAGACAGTTTTTCCTCCATGAAAGAACGGTGGAATGTCCTTCAAGATCATGTGACCTCACTGTCACCTGATCTCCCCTCACCGCTGCAGGAGAAAACACAAAGGAGAAAAACACAAAACATCTGTACAAATAGGAAACCACCTGGTAGGTCAGTCCAAGAGGACAGGATTGACTAAAGGGGACCACTGGGCCCTGAGTGAAGCCTCACAGGGAGCTCAGTTTAAACAGGGAAGTTCAGGCCCCCTCTGGTCCCACATACTAAAAAAAAAGAAGGTGTGATGCTGTGTTCAGGTGAAACAGGAAGAAATAAAACTATTCAAACTCAGCTGAACACCAAACATTGGCGTGTCCCACATCACCTTAATGCAGCACGAACCTTCATACAAGCATGGACATATAAAATATCTTTAAACTGGGAGCTAAACTGTGGTCAATGTGTCTCTCTTCACGTCAGTGGAGTTCAAACTATATATACATACGTATAGATGTACGTATGTACATATGTGTTATCCCTTCATGTCTGCTTCTCTGTAAACAAGTGAACACGGTGACACACAACTGGCATTATATTTTTGGGGTGGACTGCTCCTTTAACCGCATGGAGTTGATGTGACACACACACAAACATACATATTATATATAATAGACATATATAATATATACATACACGTGTGTGTATACATATATACACACACATGTATATGTGTGTGTATATATGTATATATATACATATATACACACACACACACACATATATATATATATACACATATATGTATATGTGTATATATATATGTGTGTGTGTGTGTGTGTGTGTATATATATATATATATTTTTTACAAAGTATATTGTACACATACATGCAATAAAGACTGCAGCAGAGTGACTGTCACACAGTTTTTAGTTTTTCAGCTATCAGGTAACCTTTTCAACATACAAAACCCAGAACGCAGCAGGAAGTCATCACAGGAAGTTGGCCTCCTCCAATCACAGCAGGACCTTCAGTCTCCATCAGTTATGAGTCGATAAACACTGTCAACAGTTTCAGCTGAATATTAGAAATCTGTTGTTCTGATACATAAAGAAATGAACAGATGACAGAAAAGATTACATTATTAATAAAGAAGTAAAAAAAAATACTCCTTTGAGGTCACCACTCTGCATGCTCAACTGAAGTGATTAGTTTAATCCATGGTTATTGATGAATGTGATGATTCTGATCAGCCAGGTAACAACTTGAGCTGTTGTTAGCCATTAGCCGTGACACCACAGATACCCAGAATCAATAGAAACCAGCCTGTGAACAGAGAAGAGCCTTCCAGTCAGCGCTCAGGGCTAACAGAAACTTTTGTCATCACATGATCACTGACGTCCAATCAGAACTCAGTTTTCAATGGTTTGGATCTGACTGAGGAAACTCAGCTGAAGACTCAACTAATCACAGTTATTAACTAGCATTGGCTAGCGTTTACCCTTACAGTTAACAGCTTTCGCGTAACCAACTCATAATACAACCTACTTCATAACATTAGCATGTAGCCTACTACTGTTAATTCACTAGCTGACAGCTAACTAGATGTAAACTGTACTTTAAAACTTGAAATGTAGTTTGTGTGAGCTAATATTAGTAGTGTCTTTGTGCACTGCCGTTAAACTATAAACGAGTTTAGCAAACTGGCTTTGTAATGTTAGCTAATATCGGCAGTTATGTTAGAGTCATTTGAAAACAACAGTAGAGGTGCTAGCTACTGTTAGCAGTGAGCTACATTAGCTTACTCACCTTTAGCTAATATTCAAAGCTAGCTGTTTCAGTTTTACCTTTTCACCTGGCTTCATAGTTAAGCTAACTTTATCTATGTCAGTTAATGTTAGCAGTGACCTATGCTACTTTCAATCCTAAACCAAGTGGTTTAGTATAAGCTAATATTTACAACTAGCTGTGTTAGCGTCATCTACAAACCAACAAAGTTCAAAATGTTAGCTAATATTCACTGTGAGCTACGTACCAGTCATAGTCACATAGAGCTACATGTCATTTTACAAAATAAACAACCTTCTGTACATTTAAATTAGTTGTTGTTAGCATTTAGCAGCTCAACATCGATACCAACTATTTTTCACTTTTAATAATATTCGCATTTAGCTACATTATCTTTCATTTCAAATCAACATTGTCTAATTTTAATCAGAATATTTCATTCTTGGTTTGTTTTTACTGCGTTACTCTGTTTACATTTGATGTCTAAATATATCTCAGTTTGACATTAGCTTCAGGGAGTTTAGATCCAGAAATAAATAAAACGTGTCAGTTTAAGTTAGAGAACATCAATAAAACACCTGTGCCCATCCTGCTGATAAGATCTAAAGTCACTGAATAATTCTCCAAACTGAAGATCTAGTAGATATTATAGACAGTAAAATTAGAGAATATATATGAGATTGTAATTATTATTCCTGCTTTCATTATTTCTAGAAATATAGGCTACGTTCAGACTGCAGGGCTTAATGCCCAATTCTTTTTTTTTGGGTGAAATCCGATTTTTTTGCAAGGTCGTTCACATTTCCAATTAAATGCGACTTGTGTGTGAGCTCCAATGTGAACTTAAACGCCTCACAAGTGTCCTGCATGCGCATTGGACGACGCAACAACGTCATATGCAGCGAGCGCGCTCAGTGTTTACGGAAGTAAACATGGACGCTAGCGGTGAAGTGTAAACAGCCCGGTTCCGATAAAACCCCTCCAGTTTGGCCTGAATAGAGCTGTCCTCTCAAATATGACAAACCTCGTTTTCCCTCCACTGACTACTCTCCACATTATCGTCCGCCATCGTTGTTGTTTTTCTTCCCGCTGCCGCGTACTTTCGCCGCAGAATAGTGATGTTTGTAGCTTGTTGATGACGTGCAGGTCGGATGAATGCGACCTGGCCGTTCAGACTGAAGTCGCATGTCAAAAGATCGGATATGTATCGGTTTTAGGACCACGTATCCAAGTGGCCTGGATCGCATTTGAAAAAATCAAATCTGTGTCGTTCAGACTGTAATTAAAAGATCAGATACAGGTCACAGGGGTGAAAAAAAAATCAGATCTGGGTCACTTCAGGCTGCAGTCTGAACGTAGCCTAACAGTCAGTGTGTTTTTGGGTTTGAACACAGAAACTGAGCTAGACCAGATTTAGATCCACATCCAGGATTCACTGGTCCACTTTATTCTGTCATCACATTAAAGAAGTTTGATCACTGTGTGTCAAACATGTTGAGTCTTCAGCTGTTCAGGTCCCTGGATCAGGTCCAGACCTGCTGCCGTTCTGGATCAGGTCCAGACCTGCTGCCGTTCTGGATCAGGTCCAGACCTGCTGCCGTTCTGGATCAGGTCTATATCTGAAAAGGTTTCCTCCAAACCGAACTAACAGGGTCATCACAGTAAGTGGACTGAGCGTGTGCGGTGATGTCTACATGCCAGTGGAGGGGGGGGCAGGTGTCGTTGTGGTCGCCGTGGTGACAGGATGTCTGGGCGGGGCCAGGTCCAGCAGGGCGCTGACGGTGCCGGCCACCTGGGGGAGCCCTTGCTCCTCCAGGATGTGAAGAGGAAGACACAACTGACTCTATGGAGACAAACACCACAGAGGAAGACATGGTGGGGGGGGGGGGGAAGAGGGTCAACGGATGGAAACTGAAAGTAAACCAAAAAAAACAACAGCAACCATGGCAACAAAAAACAAACACAGGAGGAGCAACGCAACATGAGGAAAGAAAAGAAAGTGAACATGATGTGGTCACAGTCCAGAGGGAATCTGTCCTCCATCTGGACCTGGACCACTTCACTCTACAAACACACTCAGGAAGGCCCGTTTAAGTCTCTGGTCCGGTTTCTTCTTGGCTACAGTGTGCTGAGTCCAGGTCAGGTGAAATCCAGCTCCAAAACTGAGACCACCAAGACCCACAAAATCAAGACCAACCAAGTCTGATACCTCCAGCTCTGAAACCTGATCGAGTCGGTCAAACTATCTGTCAGGAAACAGTTAGGATGGTTTGGGAAGATATCTAGTCCTAAATTAACTCTCTGTGCCACGTATTAATACGTCAAAGTGTTTTTTCTGCAGCTGGCACAAGAGGGTGCTCTCACACAGCCTGTGAGTAATGTTGGAGCTTCTGGGATTCTGGGAGACGGTATACACCACAGAGATCAAAACAGGAAGTGGAGACGATCGAGATTAGAGAGCAAAACAAACAGAATCTGGAGAAAAAGTGTTGATTTTGGTGAAAGTGTCCTCTACTCTACCTCTGATAAAACAAGAATGGAACAAGGTAAAAACAAACATTTTTTTCATGATGAAATAGAGAGTCTCTTCTTTCATTTGAGATATTCACTGTTTTCAGAGACATAGTACTAAATATTCTGTGGGTCTAGAAATATGACTCAAAATGGACAAAAACGTTGGAAAAAGACACTTTGTGTTTTAAAAAAATGCCACTCAAGGAGTCAAAAGGATGAAAAGGATAAGGTCCAGGTGATTAGAGTCCAGACAGCAGAGATTTCAGTGGATTAGTAAAGGATCACTGCTCGCCGATTCAGTGTGGTCCAGGCCTCTGTTAGAGACACTGAGAACTGCTCCGTCAGGGATGTAAACAAAGGAATTCGAAGTTTCTTGTTCAGGGGTGAGATCCTCCAGACCAGACTGGATCAGGTACAGGACAGAAGGCAGGACTCTGTGGTCCACTACCAACTTGACGTTCAAGAACTCCAGATTCTGATCCAAAAGATGAGGGATCGTTTTCCTGGAGGTACTTCAGAAAGACAGGTTCCTGCAGAACCTGGACTTGAGAGCATGGTATGCTCTAGCTAGCTGTTAGCTAGGTGTTGGCCAGGTGTTCCTATTGGCTCCAGTTATTGTGCTAAATCCAAAAGGTTTAACTCTTACTTTCGCGCTTTAAAGAGTTAATTTGGTGCTGAGATATTTGTATAAAATGGGGTCCAGTGAGACTTCCTGTCCTCAGGTGTGGTTCAGGCGTGACAGACAGGTAGAAGACAGCTAAGCCTGCAAGGTGCACCTGAAGGAGGGGCTAGGAGGGGAACCCCCCCAATAAAGACTGTCCTGGGGACAGATTAAAAAACAGATTCATGAAGGACAGGAGGATGGAGGAGAGGAAAGGAGGAAGTTAGTAAAGAAGCAGCTTCAGAGACAGTGATGTCACACACCCAGGAGTGATGTCACTGTTCATTCGTTTTAAAGATGTGAGGGATCGGACATCAAATCATTGTGTTACGTTTGATCAGGTCAACAAACTACTACTACTACTCATATATAGGAGAGAGGAGAGGGGGATTGAACCTACAACCCTGAGGTTCAGGATGACCAGCCACCACAGTAGTACTAGTAGTAGTAGTACTAGTAGTAGTACTAGTAGTTCTAGTAGTAGTAGTAGCAGTAGCAGTAGTAGTACTAGTAGTAGTAATAGCAGTAGTAGTACCAGTAGTAGCAGTAGCAGTAGTAGTACTAGTAGTAGTAATAGCAGTAGTAGTACCAGTAGTAGCAGTAGCAGTAGTAGTACTAGTAGTAGTAATAGCAGTAGTAGTACTAGTAGTAGTAATAGCAGTAGTAGTACTAGTAGTAGCAGTAGTACTAGTAGTAGTAGTACTAGTAGTAGTACTAGTAGTTCTAGTAGTAGTAATAGCAGTAGCAGTACTAGTAGTAGCAGTAGTACTAGTAGTAGTAGTACTGTAGGTGGTGCTAGTGGTTCTGGTAGTAGCAGTGGCAGTGGCAGGTGCTGGTGGTAGCGGTGGTAGTAGCAGTAGTGGTAGCAGCAGCGGTGGGGTTCTGGTAGTAGGTGGTAACGGTGGTAGTGGCAGCGGTGGTAGTAATTCTGGTGGTGGTGGTGCTAGCAGTGGTGCTGGTGGTTCAGCAGGTGGCAGTGGTGGTGGCGGTACTGGTGCTGGTGGTAGTGGTGGCAGCAGCAGGTGGTTCTGGTGGTAGTGGTAGCAACGGTGGTGGTAGCAGCGGTGGTAGTGATTCTAGGTGGTGGTAGTAGCAGTGGTAGCAGCGGTGGGGTTCTGGTGGTGGTGGTAACGGTGGTGGTGGCAGCGGTGGTAGTATTCTGGTGGTGGTGGTGCTGGTAGTGGTAACCCAGTGGTTCAGGTGGTGGCGGTGGTGGTAGGCGGTACTGGTGCTGGTGGTGGTGGCAGCAGTGGTAGCAGCGGTGGGGTTCTGGTGGTAGCAGCAGCACGGTGGTGGTAGCGGTGCACTGGTAGCAGCAGCAGCAGCAGCGGTGGTGGTTCTGGTGGTGGCGGTGGTGGTAGCGGTGCAGCAGTGGTGGTGGTGGTAGCAGTGGTAGCAGCAGCACCAGCACCAGCAGCAGCAGCAGCAGCGGTGGTGGTAGCGGTGCTGGTGCACCAGCACCAGCAGCGGCAGTCCCAGGTGGTTCTGGTGGTAGCAGCACCAGTAGCAGGCGGTGGTAGCATGATTCTGCAGCAGTGGTAGCAGTGGTGGTAGCGGCGGTGGGGTTCTGGTGGCAGTGGTAACGCAGTGGTAGCAGCAGCGGTGGTAGGTAGTTCTGGTGGTGGTGGTGCTGGTGGTGGTGCTAGGGTTCTGGTAGTAGCAGTAGCAGTAGCGGTGCTGGTACTAGTAGCAGTAGTAGCGGCAGGTGGGGTTCTGGTAGCAGTGGTAGCAGGTGGTGGTAGGCGGTGGTAGTAGTAGCGGTGCTGGTAGTAGTAGCAGTAGCAGTAGTAGCAGCAGTAGTAGTTCTAGTAGTAGCAGTAGTAGTAGCAGTACTAGTACTAGTAGTAGTAGTAGTAGTAGCCGTACTAGTACTAGTAGTAGTACTAGTAGTTCTAGTAGTAGCAGTAGTAGTAGCAGTACTAGTACTAGTAGTAGTAGTAGTAGCAGCAGTAGGAGTTCTAGTAGTAGTAGTAACAGTAGTAGTAGCAGCAGTAGTAGTAATTCTAGTAGTAGTAGTAGTAGTAGTAGCAGCAGTAGTAGTTCTAGTAGTAGTAGTAACAGTAGTAGTAGCAGCAGTAGTAGTAATTCTAGTAGTAGTAGTAGTACTACTGAGGTCACAAAACATACATCTGTGTTTACCTGCTGAACGCCGATCCTGCGACAGGCCTCCAGGAAGTTCTCGACGTTTCGCCGACACTTGGCCATGGTGAGTTTGGGCTGCAGGGACATGGACATTATTACCATATCTTATAGTAATAATACTAGCAACAGTAAAAATATTAACAATAGTAAGAATTCTAGGGGATACATGATATGTCGGCATTAATGTTCATCTTTTTTTTTTTTAACATATCTGCATTGGTCCGATAGGAGGAGCAGGAGGATTTGTCCAAGTGTTTTTAGTTAGAATAGAGAAGCAAACAGCTCAGGACTGAACAGCTGTGGTCTTTTCCACCATGTCCTGTGATCAGGGGCCTCACATATCAATACTTGCATAAATTTCATACTGCGAGCGTACGCCACTTTCTGGATTACAGAGTACGTCGTCCAAAATCTGGATGTATCAAACACCAGAACCCACTCAGCTTCTTTTGAGCACACATATCACTGTAATGACTCCTTCCTCAACACACCCATAAATACATGTGAAAACTCATTTAAATAGGCTCCATGCTGGGGAGCTCCTCATCACAAGAGGAGAAACTTCAGGGTGTAGCCACGGTCACCTGAGTTAAAAACACAGGATTGGACGCCACATGTGCTACATTTGATGAGAAACAGGAGTGAAATTCAGGAGAGATGCTGATGAAGATGATGATGATCAGGGACACACACATGAAACCATGAGTCAGGGAGAAGACAGATGACCGGTCAATATTTGCTGCAGCTGTCCCGCACCATGCTGCCTGCAGCCTGTTCCCACCATGCTTTTATTTAGGATGAATCACCTGTTGATCCAGATCACCTCGCAGCGATGTTGGTCACATTCATCTGAGCATCGCAAATAATCTGCATGCTGTGATGGTGCATGAACATGAATGCAGTCGATCGCTATTTCTGCACATTGCGCATTAATGTTGACCTTTATTTTATACATCTGGCTGTGGATGATCCAGTCCAGCACAGGTGTCATTGTCCGGCTCAGGGTGGGTTGGCTCACTCCCCATTGGTCGACCAGCACCTGTGTGGCTCTGGCAGCTCCAGGCTCTTCCTGTGGTGCTCACAGCTCCTCACAGCTGTTTACCAACTAGTGACAGTTTCCCAGCATCCTCTCTGAGTGTCACCAACGGACCAAAAGCATCAGAACCTGACGTACAGCAGCTATGAAGCTGGCGTTTCCACACTCAGTTCACTGTTGCTACATCTGAACGTGAGCGTGGATCCTGAAGTCCGCTACTTTAGTACATGAGGCCCTGGGTCCTGGAGGACTAGTCCCTGTCAAAGCTGTCCTTGAAAATGTCCCTGATTTCAGTATTTCATGATTGAGAGAAAAATGTTGCCTGTTGACCAGAACATCGGTTATTAGAGTATCCAGACAGGAAGCACGCTGAGCACAGAGCAGATCATCAGTTATTATCTCCAAGCTGCAAAATGTCCCCGCCAGGGAGTCAGGAGGTACCGAGGTCAACCACCACAGCACGTCGATGCGTGCTTCGTCACCACCATAGTAATAAAAACCCATACGTCACAGCCCTAGTGATTGAATTTCAGAAATGTGGTTGCCTTCATTTATGAGCCAAACGCCCTCAGAGGAGTTTAGTATGTTGACTTTAGTCAGTTCCACTGCAGGTGGTTAACCAGTGTTTGAGGGCAGCCCTGTCACCTGCTTATCTGGAAGTGAAACACCTTTTCAAAATAAAGAAAAACATTCAAAAATTCAGTTTGCATGATTTTAAGTCTGATTTAAAATTTTTACAATCTCAGGAACTTGCATATATCGATATTGGTAAATATTTTTTATTAGCTATAACCGCTGCAATATTAATACTGAATATCTGTATCAGACAAAATCGTAAAGTCCCTGTGTGTTTTAATCAAAAGTCCCGGCAGGCAAAATCAAAGGTCTCAATGAGTTTCTATGCACCCACAAAATTTCAGTTGTGTGGGAAAAATTTTTGATCCATTTTTGGACCTATTAAAATATGTGAATTTTCACTGGACCTAACCCAACTGCAAAATTTCTGGACTTTTTGAGCAGAAATGAGGGGAAAAAAAATCGTGATAAACTGGGCAGACGAAACAACAGGGCTCTCCCCGCTGCTTGCAGCCCTAATAACAATAATAATAATAATAATACCCTAATTACAATAATAATACTATTATTATTATTATATTAACAATAACAATACCCTAATAATAGTAATAATAATAATACTAGGACTGGTAATATCAATAATAATAGCAATCAGGACTCACCACGGCAGGGGAGGGGACATGGATGCTGGGGACAGACCGAGGTCTCACGTGATTGGCCAGGTGACAGAGCACCACCCCATCAGTCAGAGCTGCTCCCAGGTCGCTAGGCAACGAGACCTTGAGACGAGCCTCGATATTCTAGACAGAGAGACAGAGAGATGGTCTGAAAATGGTCCACACAGTGTCCCTGGACCCGGCAGGTCTCTGGGAGCTACTGACCTTCCTGAGCTGCTCCACCAGCTCAGCATCTTCTCCAGCCAGAGGAGGAGCAGCAAGATCCTCCTGGGTCTGAGGAGGAGCATCGCCTGAGGAGAGAGAGGAGTTACATGATCCCTGCTCACCTGCTGCTAAAGCTACACACAAATGCTAAGCTACACACCCATGTTGACAGCTGTGTGGAGGTTACCTCTCAATCATACACTAACTCTGAACACCTGAGCACCTCACCTTTCCTCTTCTCTTCTTTTTGACTGAGACGAAACAGGAAGCTCTCTGGCCTCAGGTTGGCTGCCCGACAGGAGGCCACGCTCCCTGCGCTAGGGTACGAAGGTGACTGATTGGCTGGAAGAAAAAAACGATTGATCATTCAATCAATCAAAATGAGTCAGCAGAACTCCAGAGTCCTGAATGTGCTGGTTTACCTGTTGGAGACAGAGCTGCTCTGTCCTCTCCCTGCAAAGACACAACACACAACAGTTACACACCTGAGCACACCTGAGCACACCTGAGCACACCTTTGCACACTCTTACCATGAAGAGGGCAGAGTCATCTGTGTGGGTGGAGCGTCTGGAGGGGTAGGTGTTCTGAACACAAAGAGGTGAGAATGAACAGGTGAGCAGGTGGAGGGATCAGTCTGACTGAGGTTTAATTGTTTCAATCAGAAACTACTGTTGTGATTGTTTGTTGCGTTTGTTGTCTGACCTCACTGTCTGCACTGGACTTTACTGGACTCTGAGCTGCTTTGTGCTGAAAAAACAACAACAACACTTCTTGACAAAATAATCATCCTGCAGGGCTCTTATTGTGAAACATCTGCAGGAAGTGTACAGTTTACGGTACCTTGGTGTAGGAGGCGGCAGAATCTCTCTGCAGAGATCGGTTCTTTTGTCGCTCCTCATCGTACCTAATAGCAGCCAGCTGAGCCTCCCTCCTCATCCTCTCCACCCCCCCTGGACCTCCTCCTCCTCCTCTCTGGGGGGGAGAGACAATCAGACATGAACGCTGAAATTGTACAATATGTAAAGATATAAAACTGTTTGTATCCACAGGTCTTACCTGACTCTGACCACTGGAGGGCACTGTGACACCATCAACCACACTCCTGCAGGACAAACAGGAAGTGAGACAGACAGGAAGTGAGAAACAGTGAAAGCTAATGAAGCTCCGTGGAGAGGAAACATTTTCTTTCATGTCTGTATCCTAGCAACAGCTGGTGGACAGTTGTAACACCTCAGCAGCAGCAGGTCTGGAGGCTTCGTGCTGCAGTGAGCTCTCTCATGTCAGCGTGGTTACCTATTGAGTCTCCTGGTGTCTTCTGTCCTCGAGCAGTTTTTGACCGGAGAGCCCTGGACACACAAACGGGAATGTAACGCAGCTTTACAAAATAAAGTACACTCTACTAGCGACTCTGGATGAAGGCTCTGCTCGGTGATTGCCTTGCAGTGTCACTTCAGGTGACCTCAGGTGAGTGGGTGGAGCCTCACCTCTCTGGTGATGCGTCTCTCGATGTAGGCCATAAACTGAGAGCTGAGGCTGGTGCCGTCACCTCCTCCTCGATTCCTGCTGTCCTCGTCCTCGTCCTCCCCCACACAGCTGTCTATAAAGTCGATCTGCTCCAGCTCCACATCTGGACAGAGGTGTCAGCCACTCACTGCTCTTTGATGACATGGATTTAAAACGATCATGTCTGATCCCTGGAGATGAACTCACGGGAGCCGTTGGCCAGCACAGGCCCTCCTGCTCTCGGCCTCTGGTCCCGGCTGATCTCGGCCACCCTCAGCGGCAGCTCCGACAGCTCCTCTGTGGGCTGGACGCACAGACAGGAAGTGAGCTGGGACCCAGACAGGAAGTGGAGGACAGTGTTCAGTGTGTTCTTCCTGTACCTCGTTCCCTGACCACCTCTTGTCGCCGCTGTCAACGCTGTTGAAGCCGGAGTCCAGTGCTCCGTATGGACGTCCCGGGTACAGCTCATCACCACTGGAACATGTTCAAGACACCAAGATCAGTGCAGGCTTTTACTGTGAAGGGTCATGCAGAGCCATGATAATCAGGATATTCCAGCTTAATCCCTAATCCTAGATTTGTACAACAGGCCCCTGATCCTGATTATATTGATCAATACTGAGCTCAGGATTGTTTACATGAATATTTGTAGACTTTGGGAACTTCATGAGATCAGATCAGATAATCAATCTGAATGCATAAGTGTAAAAATATTTTTAAAAATATCAGTACACAAGTAGAATAATAAGAAAAACTTGTCAGAGTATGTAGATAATAGAGGTAAGGAAGTAAACAAATAGACCTTAAAAATATGCGTGGGACTAGTCACTACTATAAATCACTCAATGTATTGAGAAAAACCTAGCTTTGCTGTAAAGCTAATTAAGTTAAATAAAGTTCAACTCGGGCGGCACGGTGGTGTAGTGGTTAGCACTGTCGCCTCACAGCAAGAAGGTAGCGGGTTCAATTCCCGGCCCGGGGCCTTTCTGTGTGGAGTTTGCATGTTCTCCTCATGTCTGTGTGGGTTCTCTCTGGTACTCCGGCTTCCTCCCACCATCCAAAAACATGCATGGGGATTAGGTTAACTGGTTAATTTAAATTGACCGTAGGTGTGAATGTGAGTGTGAGTGGTTGTCTGTCTCTATGTGTCCTGTGATGAACTGGACACTTGTCCAGGGTGTACCCTGTCTTTCACCCTAAGACAGCTGGGATAGACTCCAGCCCCCCTGACCCTATGAGAGGATAAGAGGGAGAAGATGGATGGATGGAAGTTAAACTCTAGATGATGAACCACAAACAGATTTTCACAGATTTTCATTCACTGATGAAACAGACAAACAAAGTGGTCCTTGTTTGAGGATGAGAGAACATCATCTAATCAATCAATCAGTTTAAAATCATGAAAAAGTTCTGACCAGGAACTGAAGGTCAAAGGTCGTCTGTCGTAGTCTGGGAGGTCCGGGGTGGTCTTACTGGCCTCGAGGTTCAGGTACTTAAATATGTGGACCTTCCCTTTGATGCAGATCTGCACACACAGAAATCACTCAGCTGACACTTCAGGCCACTAGGGGCACTATGTCACTTCCTGTTTGTACCTGTGCAGGTGGGGTCTGCAGGGGGTTGTTGTCCAGGACGATGGTCTGAAGCTGGGTGAGCTGTCGGTAACAGACGGGGATGGACGTCACTTTGTTACAGGAGAAGTCCAGACGCACCAGAGGCAGCTCGGCCAGCTCTGAACACAGAAATAATCACAGTACATATACAAGTACAAGGGAGTAGTACTCACAGGTAGAAGTACTGACACTGCAAGCGTACCTGGAGGCAGGCGGACCAGGTGGTTCCTCCTGATGTTCAGGTCTCGTAGCGCCTCCAGCTGACCCACCTGAGCCGGGAGAGTCTGGATCTCATTACAGCTCACATCCTGCAGGACCAATCAATAACTGGTCATCAATAACTGACAGTCAATCAGTAACTGTCATGAATGAAGGCTGAGCTATCTGCATAATAGTCTCTCTTCCCCGAAACACTGATAAAACGATGCAGGCAGAAACAATCAATCACTGATCGATCACTGACTGATCACTGGCTGGCTGATTGCTGATCGATCAGAGACGGATCAATACTGACCAGCTCAGTGAGGTGTCTCAGCTGTCCCACTTCTTCTGGCAGAGAAACCAGTTTGTTGTTGCAGAGGATCAAAACCTTCAGAGGAAGACTGCAGACCACCACAGGGAGGACAGGCAACTGGTTCCGACTGGACAGAGACAAGAGGACAAGAGGACAGAGAGGAGGACAGATCTATTATCATTTCATGCCTTTGTCTCTATGAACGTGTCTCTGTCTCTGAAGGTTACCTGAGGTTCAGGTAGGTCAGGGACTGCAGGTTGAGCAGACTGTCCGGCAGAGACCTGAGACAGTTCTGGTACAGGTTCAGACTCTCCAGAGACACAAAGAGACAGACGTCCAGAGGAAGCTCCGAGAGACGGTTACGAGACACATCTGGAGACAGGAAAAGAGACAGGAAGTCAGAGACACGTAGAGACACGGGGAGAGACAGGAAGTCAGAGACAGGAAGAGACAGACAGGGAGAAAGATGGTTTAGACTGGTGATGACATCATCATCAGATATGAAGACATCTTCAGGTATGACGTCAGACATTCTTCACTGATTATCACTGTGGTTGTCATGGTGACACACAGTGACCTGACCTCAGCTGGTCACCAGTACAAAACAACACAGTATTACACCAAGTATACTCAGTACTTCATTTATCAGTGCAGCTGTGAGGACAGGAAGTACACATCACCTCCGCAACATCTACTTCCTGTTGCCCCCCACTACCACCCATAACAGGAAGTGTCCTGAGGTGACCAAATTAAAAGTTGTAGTCCGTTACTATCAGCGCTTACTCTCCAATAACGTATTTCAAGTACTTAAAGTGTTAAAGTATTGCAATATTACTAATATATTCAGTACAAATGGAGAAATACTGATTAGCTCCGTATATATTCAGTACTTCATACATTTATTTACAAAACACTTTATCTACAAAAAACCGCTTTATAGAATAGATAGATACAGATAAAAACGGAAAACAAGTACAAAACATTTATTAAAAGGCAATTTTCAAAAAAGATTGTTTTTTATGAGTGTCGGGAGGTCAATGCAGTGGACTGATTACTTTAAATCAATATTACATATTGATCACTGCATCAGTGAACCAGACAACAGATCCAGCTGACGGAACCAGGTCAACTGGTTCTTCTGTTAACTAAACTAACAGAACCAGCTAACAGAAGGAAGCCCACTCTTGTTAGCATGCTAGCTAGATACGCCGCCCCTTACAGGTGCACTGACACTAGCTGTCCCGTCCTGCTGCTCTTCATCTCAACATCAGAAAGCGAAATGAGACACAATTATTTGGTATATAACTTATATAATATAGTTATTTATAGTTCCACATTTCCTGGATCTCTTTTAACATGTTAACAAGATGATAGTTTAACTTAACCGTGCTACAGAGTGCTAACTAGCTAATGTTGGCTGGTGTTATTTTGGGTTCTTAATTAGATTATTTGGATTTTCCAATAAATAAAAGCCGATAGAGGACATTTGGTTATAAATCAGTGTACTGGTGTGATATTTGAAACGTCTGTGAGCAGGTTTTTAAAGGAAAAGCTTATTCAGATACCGGGGAGTCAGAGCAGAGGAACTTATTCAGAGGGGGTACCGTGTTTGTCATCACCGGCCCTGTCGGGTCTCTCATCCCATCCTCTCCAGCCATAAAGTTGGATTCTGACTTCCCACCGCCTCCAAGTCCATTAAAACTCTCTCTAAGTTACTTGAACCGACTGGACACAAACCCGCTCGGCTCCGTGCGGCCGGTTCGGGGATCTGTGGCTCACTCACCGGCCCTGGTGGTGTCAGTCAGGTCGTGGTTGGCGGCGCTCCGGGGAAACTCCTTCAGCTTCCTGCCGCTGAGGTTCAGGCACCCGGTGGCCGAGGCTTCGTCCAACGCCCGGTCCAGCGAACGGTTCCAGGGAGCTGGACTGACAGGTCCCAGTCCGTTATTATTCCCGCTTAAAATGTTCCCGGCGCCGCCGCTTCCGCCGCCTCCGACCGTGAAGTTAAGTCCAGTGTTGTCCACAGAGCCCAGCAGCACCGAGGCCGCCATTACACACTACAGCTAGTTAGCTCTCTGTGCTAACGGCTAACTCCACCCTAAACTCCTGAGAGAGAGCATGCGCAGAGCGGCGGTCAGAGGCCCTGGACAGCAATACTGGAAAACTTGGTGTGTTCTAGTACACACAGAACTACTGTGCTCTTATGCTGTGTCTACTACAGTACAATACTACTGTATGTATTACAATATGATAGTAACAACACTGACACTACATGTGATCAGAGCAACAAATACATATATGATTGTTATAGTTAGAATGTACTTTAATTACTTGTATCCAAAAATATTAACTGAAATAATGACGTGTGTGATCAAACAAAGGTCAGGAATAATACAGAACCATTTTCTCATTAAAATGTTGAGAATATTTCTATTATTATTATTACTGTTACCATTATTGTTATGCTTATTCTATTAGTTATTTTATTTCATGTGGCTTTAGTAACAAGATTTAAACGAATCTGTAACACCGCCTCTAAATAAAATATAGAATATTTTCTCGTGAACCTTGCGCTACTAGTTTGTTCGTTTTCATAAAAAAAAATATTATGTAAAAAACGGCTCTATATGTCCAGTAAATGAACCATACTATATATAATAATAAAAATATTATTAATAAAATTGATCAATAAAATCAACAGAAACAACACAAGAATACAGGTAATAATAATAATAATAATAAAGACAGTAAGTTGAATATTATATTATATAATTAGTTATCATGTCCAGGGTGTACCCTGCCTTCCGCCCTAAGACAGCTGGGATAGGCTTCAGCCCCCCCGCGACCCTATGAGAGGATAAGAGGCAGAAAATGGATGGATAATTAGTTAGCATAAAAACAGCCACTTTATTTCAGCAACAAACACATCAAGACTTCATCCCCCAGGATTCCCCGTGCTGTCGCATATCTACGCATGCGTGGTCGCGTCAGTGTCCAGGGCCGGGTATCATGGCGACGTACGTGGACATCCTGAAGAGCGAGTTTCCTGAGATAGACACGGAGGTTTTCGACTACATCACAGGTGAGGGGCCGGAGACAGGCCCGCTGTGTGCTGTGCCGCCAGAGCGACACATACCGGCCTTTTTCCTGCCTGATAGCTGGACAGCCGCAGCTCTTAGCTACAGAGCTAATGGGCTAACACGGGTAGGCTAACCCATGGGCTAACCGGACTGTGTTCAGATGATTGACGCCAGTAGCACGGCATGGCTCGGTGACACCTGGAACTGGTATAGTTTGACGAAACGAACCCGGATTAACCGCGGAGGTGTCAGACATATTTAAGAAGTATTACTGGAAGTATTACAGGAAAAGTACAGGAGTATGATAGGAAGTACTGGAGTGTCACAGGAAGTATTGCTGGAAATATGACCTGACGATGAATGATGATTTTTTTTTGATGTGCCATGGTAGTATTGTAGAAAGAAGTATTGGAGTATCATAGGAATCATTACAACCTTATTTTAGGCCAAGGTCCTGGAGTTGAATAAAAAATATTACAGCACAACTCTGGTAGAAAAGTCCAGGAGTGTCATATGAAGTATAAAAGCAGTTTTACAGAAAGAGCACACGGTTAGTATTCAAAATAATCTGGGATCGACTCACCTGTCAACAGATGTGCTCTCACCTGAACAAGTGTGTGTGTGTGTGTGTGCGTGTGTGTGCGTGTGTGTGCGTGTGCGTGCGTGTGTGTGTGCGTGTGTGTGTGCGTGCGTGTGTGCGCGCGTGTGTTGGGTGCGGTGCGTGCGTGCGTGCGTTGCGTGCGTGCGTTCCCAGGTGTTTTGGACAGCTGTGGAGCAGATTTCGAGGATGGAGAGGAGGTGTACGACGCTGTCGGAGGAGTCCTGCAGGAAGTGTCAGCTGACAGTAAAAACGAGGATGATGTCAGAGACATCTGTCTCCAGATGTTCAACACTCTGAAACTGTAAGAGACACATGTCCAGTCTGCAGACAGACGTTCATCACTCTGTTAAAGACAGGACTGAGACAGATGTTAGGACAGATGTCTTCTGTCTGCAGGAAGAGGACAGACATGGAATAACCTGTGTTGTGTATCAACAGGAATAACCACCATGGCCCTCAGAGACAGGTGTTGCTGGATGCACCTGTCCAGCTGTCTCAGATCTCTGCAGATGGTGAGTGAGAACGCTAACGAGTGTCAGAATGCTAATGAGGTGTGATGCTAACCTGGTGTTGTGTCTCTGCTCAGTGACGGCAGCCGAGAACGTTCAAGGCATCTGGATGATGAAGCGTGGTCAGAACACGGTAACAACCTGTCACTCAAATGCTGCTCTGATCTCACTGGTTGATCTGAACATGTGACACAAAACATCACTTCCTGTCTCTTGTCAGACAGTGGATGCTAAGAAGCTGGAGAAGGCCGAGGCGAAGCTGAAAGCTAAACATGACCGCAGGAACGAGAAGGACTTCCAGAAGCCCTCCGCTCCACTGTCAGTACCTGTCCACACCTGTCCACACCTGTCCACAACTGTCCACAACTGTCCACACCTGTCCACACCTGTTCTCACAGAGTCCTGGAGGAGGCGTCAGCTAGTCAGGCCAGCAGTAAGAAGGACAACCGAGTGGACCAATCAGGGAAGAACCGCAGCTACGACATCCGTATCGAGAACTTCGATGTTTCCTTCGGAGAAAGGTGACTTTACAATCTGATCGGTCGATCGATCAGTATGCTTCAATATAAACCGCAGTTGAATGAAGCTTACCAGTTGAAAGTAACCCAATAAATACTTCATAATAACCCAATAACAACAATAATAATCCTCCCATTCATTATAGTATGTACTTAAATATGCAGTTTGTCTCAATTTTAAGCCTGTGTGACTATATGTGCTGTGAACATGTACTGTACTTACCTTTAGAGGACTATTTTTCAGTTTTTGATGACTTCATTTCTGTGTCCAGGTGTTTGCTGCAGGGGGCGGAGCTATCTCTGGCAGCAGGCCGGCGGTATGGTCTGATTGGTCGAAATGGTCTTGGGAAGACAACGCTTTTGAAGATGCTGGCCAGTCGAAACCTTCGCGTCCCGGCTCACATCTCCATTCTCCACGTAGAACAGGAAGTGGCTGGAGACGAGACGGCGGCGCTGCAGAGCGTCCTGCTGAGTGACACACTGAGGGAAGACCTGCTGACTGAGGAGAGGACGCTGAACGCTCGCATCGCCAACGGAATGTAAGGGACATCTAGGACGTTAAGGTGTTTGGGGCGTTCAGGACGTTAACACCTGGAAATGTTACCCATGAGCCTCAGCAGGCTGTTCAGCTTGTTGTTCATGTGTTTCAGGGCTGATGGGATGGAGAGCGTCAGGCTGTCAGAGATCTACGGCAAGCTGGAGGAGATTGAGGCTGACAAAGCTCCGGCTCGGTAACCTTCAGCCCAAACATTGACCTTTGATTTGTGTTAATTGTTATTATTATTGTTATTGTAACTGACGTCCTGTCATCTGGTGATGTCATTTCTCTCATCCTATCAGAGCCTCCATCATCCTGGCTGGTCTTGGATTCTCTCCCAAAATGCAACAGCAGGCGACCAAGTGAGTCCTCTCATTACACAATAACACTGGTTTTAATGAAATACCTACATTGATACTTACATTGGTAATAACAATGCATACAGCATGAATAATGATGCTAATAATAATAATCAGGGGTTCATTCACGTCTCTTCTCTGTATTCAGGGAGTTCTCAGGAGGATGGAGGATGAGGTTGGCCTTAGCCAGAGCTCTGTTTGCTAGGTGAGTCAGCTTCTGGTCACATGGAAATACTTCACTCCTCTCTCCCCTTCTCCTCCTCTCTAACTCCTCTTTTCTCTTTTTTTTCAGACCAGACCTGCTCCTGCTGGACGGTGAGTGAGATTCTCCTCTGAACACTCCAGTCATACTGCATAGTACTCATCCCAGTACTTGTACTGGGAGTACAAGTACTGGGATGAGTGGTGAAAGTACAAGTAGCAGGAGTCAGAGGAGTATGACCTGTGGTAATGGAGGTGTAGTACTGTGGTAGTACTCTGATCTACTGTGTGTTTCAGAGCCCACCAACATGCTGGACGTCAGAGCCATCCTGTGGCTGGAGAACTACCTGCAGGTCTGAACCACCACCGCTCACTTAAATGTTAGCATTCCTCATTGAAAACAATGAGAACAGCTAGCCTTAAGCTAACAGCAAGTAAACCACACCTCCTCCCACAGACGTGGCAGTCCACTATCTTGGTCGTGTCCCACGACAGAAACTTCCTGAACGCCGTGGTAACGGACATCATTCACCTGCACTCCCAGCGGCTGGACAGTTACCGTGGCGACTACGAAAACTTTATTAAAACCAAAGAAGACAGACTAAAAAACCAGCAAAGAGAGTACGAGGCCCAGCTGCAGTACAGGCAACACATACAGGTACTACTACTGTGCATGTGATGAGATAATGATATGATGACGTAGTAGTATTTTCAATTTTAAATTTAGGGACAAACTAAGGAGTGTTTCTGTTTCAGGTGTTTATTGACAGGTTTCGGTACAATGCTAACAGAGCAGCTCAGGTCCAGAGCAAACTGAAACTGCTGGAGAGGCTGTGAGTATTTATACATCTCATACATGCCTATAGTACTCCTTTGTACTGACGTGCCTGGTACTGCTCTGTCTGCTACTGGTACTATTCTACATGGTACTGGTACTACAGAGCAGATATAAACCACCTGATGTGTTTCCTCTGCAGACCAGAACTGAAGCCTCTTGAAAAAGAAACAGAGGTCACTTTAAGGTAAGAAGAGTAACTGCCACCGTAATTACTAAATAACACTGATCGATCGACTGACTGACTGATCGATCGGTCGTCCTGTCTGTCCTCCTCAGGTTTCCAGATAACTTTGAGAAGTTGTCTCCTCCCATCCTGCAGCTGGATGAAGTGGAGTTTTATTACTCTCCAGCCCATCGTCTCTTCTCTGGACTCAACCTGTCGGCCGACCTTGAGTCTCGCATCTGCATCGTACGTGTCATCGGTGAAATGGGCCAATCACAGATGAATCAAACGAAGATTCTGAGTTGACTCGTTGTGTTTTCTGTCAGGTTGGTGAAAACGGTGCCGGTAAAACGACCATCCTCAAACTGCTGATGGGCGAGTTGACACCGGTCAGTGGAGTCAGACAGTCCCACAGGTAGGAAGAGCAATGGACCAATCAGAGCAGAGCGCTCACCTGGATGTGTTTTTAGGGAACAATTTATAGAGGACTGGTCTATACCCTGTAGGGAACGTGTTTCATCGTTGCTTGTTTCTCATCAGAAACCTGAAGATCGGTTACTTCAGTCAGCATCATGTGGACCAACTGGACCTGAACGCCTGCTCTGTGGAGCTGCTG
Source organism: Synanceia verrucosa (assembly GCA_029721515.1). NCBI lineage: Eukaryota > Metazoa > Chordata > Actinopteri > Perciformes > Synanceiidae > Synanceia > Synanceia verrucosa. The sequence goes on from CM056559.1 coordinate 341,789, forward strand.
CTCAACCGGTTCCCTGGTAACCACAGCAACCACCGCACACCACAGGACATTCTTAGGTGTGACGTGGAGCTTCAGGCATTTTGATTGGCTGCCTTCTTTGTGTCGCAGGTCGGACGGAGGAGGAGTACCGTCACCAGCTGGGAGGGTATGGCATCACCGGAGAACTGGCCACAAGGCCGGTGGCTAGTCTGTCAGGAGGACAGAAGAGCAGGGTGGCTTTCGCTCAGATGACCATGACGAGGTGAGGAGGAGGAGAAGGGGGATGAAGATAGTGGTGGTGAGGAAGATGAAGACAATGATGATGTCATCTCTCTGTCCTCCAGTCCAAACTTCTACATCCTGGACGAGCCGACCAACCACCTGGACATGGAGACCATCGAGGCTCTGGCTAAAGCTCTTAACAAGTTCAGAGTGAGTCACTGAACAGCCACTCACCTGAGGTAGCAGGTGTGCTCTGTGATTGGTTAGACATACTCTGTAGACGATATCTGTTACCTGAGTATAGATGGGAGGCACGTATTTAAAATTATTGAGAAAAATGTGAAATGTTTAAATCACACAGAACAGAAACACACCAGAGCTATACTCAGGGATGTCCCCTCAGTGTGATGTCATGTGTCTCAGGTGTGTCCCCTCAGTGTGATGTCATGTGTCTCAGGTGTGTCCCCTCAGTGTGATGTCATGTGTCTCAGGTGTGTCCCCTCAGCGTGATGTCATATGTCTCAGGTGTGTCCCCTCAGTGTGATGTCATGTGTCTCAGGTGTGTCCCCTCAGTGTGATGTCATGTGTCTCAGGTGTGTCCCCTCAGTGTGATGTCATGTGTCTCAGGTGTGTCCCCTCAGCGTGATGTCATGTGTCTCAGGTGTGTCCCCTCAGTGTGATGTCATGTGTCTCAGGTGTGTCCCCTCAGCGTGATGTCATATGTTTCAGGGTGGGGTCATCCTGGTGTCTCATGATGAGCGCCTGATCCGGCTGGTTTGTAAGGAGCTGTGGGTTTGTGAAGGTGGGAAAGTCGGACGTATCGAAGGCGGCTTCGACGAGTACCGGGACATCCTGCAGGAGCAGTTCAGGAAGGAGGGTTACCTGTGAGGCCCCACCCACCTCTAACCCAACCAGCTAATCAGCCGTCAGCTCTGGGACGTTTTCCTCTCTGGACTGTCTCACCTCCTTCAGGTGAACCTTTGCTGCGTGCTGATTGGCCGCTCACCTGGTGGGGTCACAGAGAACTCAGGAGAAGGAATCACCTGGAGTTTATTTAAAAGTTTATCGTCACATTAAACCTGTTTTTTTTTTTGTACCATCGACACTTTTCTCAGTTTTAAAGGCATTCATGAACCAATAAAAGCATCACTGCTCCTCCTCCTTCTCCTTCTGCTTCACCTGCCGGTAACAGTGCCACAACAGGTGGACGGAACCACACCTGGTCACAGACCAGTATGAACAGTAAAGAAACTAGTTACTGCACTACTACGTAAGAAGTACGACATGTGCTGGGTTAAGAGTAGAAAGAAGCAGGAAAAGTACATGAATGTTGTACGTCAAGTAAATGAATCATATCATTCAGCAAAACTAATATTAACTAAGAACAAAAACTTTCCTCAAGAAATCAACTCTGAGTGTTAGTGATGGACAGATGAAGCTCCATGAAGCACTTGTGATATTTTTTGACTCCTCTAGATGGCACTTTTGAATAAAGTCCAATCCCACAGGAAAACTGACCTGGAAGCAGTTTAAGATGAAATATAAAAGCATCATTCATAAAGTAAGGTATATTTTACTTGGTCACGATTGTTCCGTTCTTCAGTTTTATTCACATTTGATTTATCAAGCAGATTAAATAACCTGTCAGTCAGGTTATTATAATAATAATCAAACAGATCTTCATGGTGGAATAACAGCACATCTAAAGTGAGGCTTCATCAATGAACTGAGCCTGGATCATGTCTCCATACGGCTCCATGTCTTCAGACGGAGCTCAGGGTTTATGACAGTGAGCGGGTTATCTTCACAGAGTCAGTCGTCATGGAGACGAGTTTTACTGAAACCTCTTTTTGGAATACCCCCCAGGTGTTTCCAGGTGTCTCCATAGGCTTGTTCTGTTGAACGTCTCTAAAGCTCAGGTGTCCAGGATGCTGCTCTGTCCTGCTCTGTCTTCTCTTTAAGGTGAGGCAGGACGGCGTCTCTGTAAAACACCTCCAGTTTGGACACTGTCTCCGCCCACAGTTCGGGGTCAAAAGTCACCGGGACGATGGCCATCTCCTTCAGGGTGAAGACGACGAGGTCGGCTTGCTGGAGACCAGTCACTGCCAGCTGGACCTGGATCTGAGTGTAGTAACTGTGGGACGTCTTCAGACGGTAGGCTGGGGACTGGGACATTAGAGACAAGGAGACAAAGATAAGACATTGGAGAAAAGAAGAAGACAAGGGGAGGACGTAGAAGACGAGGAGTGGGACAATAACGACAAGATTTGCTGACCCTTCCGGACTCCTCTCCGTCCTCATTCTGTATTTCCAGACAGAAAGCCGGGTCGTTTCTGCATGCGTCCTCCATCCGTCTGTCCCTGTGTTTGTAAGGACACTTGACCTCCAGACAAACCAGCCTCTGTCTTGTCCGGCTGTCCCTCACAATACCATCAGGACTGGCAGCCAACCAGGGCCGCTGAGGGTCGATGAAGAGGCCGCAGTCCTGAACGGAGACGGACCGTCCCAATGCAGCACTCTTCAGCCTCTACAGGATGAGACCATCGTTAATAAACACATCTCTGCAGGTGGACAGGTTGGGCTTCAGGTGTGCTGGACTGTACCTGGTACCTGCGGACCACCTCCGCCTCCATCTGGACCCCCCAGGACATGGCTCTGGTCTGGATGCTGCATCCTTCACCTGCAGAGTTAATGACATCTTTTAATCATCATTTATGTCAATTGAGCAGGTAGGAGCGGGGCGGGGCTTACCTGTGACAGTAGCCAGGTAGGGGCGGGGCGTGGCTTACCTGTGACAGCAGCCAGGTAGGAGCGGGGCGTGGCTTACCTGTGACAGCAGCCAGGTAGGAGCGGGGCGTGGCTTACCTGTGACAGCAGCCAGGTAGGAGCGGGGCGTGGCTTACCTGTGACAGCAGCCAGGTAGGAGCGGGGCGGGGCTTTGTTCTTGCCGTTGGCGAAGCGGCAGTGAGCGATGCGGTGAGCCACAGAGGCTGTGATCCGGTTTTTCCTCCAGCTGAACCAGTCCTGGTTGTTACTCTGCCCGCGGGTCAGAACCTCTACATCCTCCACCACACACCTGTCTAACTGGATCCCCAGACCCAGAGGAACCTGTTCCGGTCTGAGAGGAGCTCTGTCAGGACCTGGACCAGCTCTCTGAACTGGTTTCTGCTGTAGTCCTCCATCAGGATGTGGTTTTACAGCAGGACCTGGGTTTACTGGACTAGTCTTTGATGCATCCTGGTTCTCCTGGACTGTCCTCCTGTCCATCTCAGTCTGAGGGGGGCCTCGAGTAGCAGGTCTAGGCTTCTGGGTCTGACTGTTTCTGGCTCCAGGGGTCTGGTTTTGTATGCTTGGGTGATATCGGACCTTCGGGATGGTTTTCTGTGTCTGGTCTGCTGCTGTGATCTGGTTTGTGTCATGGTTCGACATTTTCATGAGGTCCACGTCAGAGCAGGAACTGGTTCAGTTTTCAGGAGATATACAGGTATGGTGCTTTTATTTTGAAATATTGGAAACTGACGGCCGGAAGTTATTCACTTCTTGTTTACGCCTCATTCTAAACAGGATAAACCAGTAAACAGGTGAGAGTGAGTTTAGATACTTTATTCAAATTCAGTTCAAGTAGAACAACAACAAACTTCTCACCAAACTCCACTTAAAATGTGTTGAAAATAATATTTCTTCACATTTTGACCAGACAGACTCGTCATAGCAGCACTTTTGCATTTCACGGCGCGTGAAGCGTCCTCTCCTTATATTCGGCATTAACTCCATAAACGCAGCGGCACATATTTGATGATATGCTGGGATTTTTCCGGCTGAGCCGCACAGGCCGCAGCCCAGCCTGACAGCCTGAGAGTCGGGCTCATGTTACCGAAGGCCGGACACCTGAACGCGCATTCTCTGAGGAGAGATCCGAAATAGTGATATAGCCACTGTGAGCGCGCAGGTAAGGGAGGAAATCTCTTAAACTGTAACATTTTTGAGTTAAGTTTGGCGTAAAGGCCCTTCTCCGTGTTACATGCTGATAGCAGCGTGTTTCTAACAATGTGTAGTTCTTCCTGTCGTCAGACACGGTGTCTGTCTGAAGGACATCCATCCGGTTAAACAATAGAGACAAAAAGAAACAGTAGAACTCACCTTCGTGCTGCGTTCAAGTCAGTCGGAATGAAAAATGAAAGCGTCTATTTAAAGTCGATTTGACTCATTGCCTCGTGACGCTCCGTGTCTCAACATGCCTGGTCTGAATCCTGTCAGCGTCCCGACAAACTGAGCTCTGGTTTGTCTAGTTAGAGTTTGATATTTATGAAACTCAGAACAAATCATCTTAAATGAAGAACAGTCTGGTATTAGTGTGTGTGTGTATGTGTGTGTGTGTATATATATATATATACACACACACACACACATACTGTATACGTGTGTATATATATATATACATATATATATGTATGTGTTTATATGTGTATATAAACACATACATATATATGTACACGTGTGTACATATATGTATGTGTTTATATACACATACATATATATATGTACACGTGTGTGTACATATACACACACGTGTACATATATGTATGTATATGTTCATACACACACACACACATTAATACACATACATATATATATACATAGACACACACACACATATATACATACATATACACACAATTGCATATTTAGTTTCCTTTATTTGTTTCGCAGTTCGTGCAGTTTGTCCAGTTAGACTTACTGTAGTGCATGCTGCAGAGGATCGTGTTGAAGCGGAAGCAGCAGTAAATATAATTGAATTTGATAATATAATTTTTGGACACGTTCAGCGGGTCGGATTAAAAAGCCCGTAGTTTGAATGTGGAAATGTTGGGTAGGGGACAGTGGAATAACTGACTGCTGACTGAGAAAAGGGATGAGATTAAATAAATCCTGAACATAGCCTGGTCTGGAGCAGAATAAATCTCCATGGTAACTTACACCATAACATCCCTCTCTCCTCTATCCTGCTTTTGTGCAACCAGATCATGGATAAATTGAGCCAGAATAACCAAGATAGCCCGGCTTAATCCCTTATCCTAGTTTTGAGCAATTTAATTTAGGGAAAAAAAACAACTATCTCTGAGTCTTGGCAGGGCAACCAATCAGGATTTGTCTTCAGATTAATGCCTCACATTGTCAACAAGAAGTTAAAGATTTTGGTATTTTGATCGGAAATTCATTGTCCAATAGCCTGCTGGTCTGGGATCAAGAGCTGGACTTCACTGGTCTGATCCACCAGGTTCTGTTTGTCTTACAGGTGTTGCTGGAGCCATGGCGGTCTCCCAGGTGTGTCCCGGTCTGTACATCAGTGGTCTTGACTCAGCCCTGAGGCCCAGCGTCCTCTCCAGCAGGAACATCACGCTCATCGTCAATGCCAGCGGGCTGGAGAACGTGTCCTACCCACAGCTGGACGGCCTACAGGTTATCCATGTCCCCGTCCAGGATCAGCCTCACGCCCCCCTGAGACAGTACTTTGACCTGGTGACAGATCAGATCAAGCAGAACCAGACTGGCAGGACTCTGGTCCACTGCACTGCCGGCCGGAGCCGATCGGCTGCTCTGGTCATGGCCTACCTGATGAGGTAAGAGCTCCCCTCCTATTACTGCTGGTACATTTACAGCAGCAGCTTGCAGCGCTAACCTGAGGCAGGATCAGATCACATCTGACTGGAGGTCTGTGTCTGCAGGTCTGAGGGTCTCAGCCTCCGGACGGCTCATGAAGTCCTTCTTGACTGCCGTCCCTTCATTCGACCCAATGCCGGCTTCTGGAGGCAGCTGATGGACTACGAGAGGACTCTGTCCAGCAGGACCACCATTATGATGGTGAGAACGTCTGTTGGAGTCCTGCCTGAAGCTCTGCAGGACTCTGAGGACCACAGGTCAGCGTACTGTGTCAACATGTGAACCATCTCCAAAGTCTCAATGAGCTACTGGTCTAAACCACCACAGTCACAGACAAGTCAAGTAAAAAACAAATTAGTTTATTGTGACGGGAGAAGGAAGTGAGATGTCATCAGATCACATGATCAGTGATCAATCAGTTCAGTCATCCTGGATGATGATTAAAAGTGTGTGTGTGTGTTGGGGGGGGTAAGTCCTGATCCTGGTCTCAGTACTGGAAGCTCCTCTTGGTCTGGATGTCGTCCAGGATCTGCTGCAGTTCCTCATCTTCAAACCTCCCCTCCAGACTGAAAACAGAATTCAACTTGATTATTGGTCCTCGCCTTAGTTCTGGTCTACTACACTGTGATGTGGATCAGACTCACCTGGGGATCAGGGCCTTGGCCTCCTCGGCTGCTTCAGGACACAGATTTGCTAAACTGGCCAGCTCAAACTTGTGGAGCTTCTTCTGCAGCAGAAGACTGGACCAGAGAGAGGGGTGGGGGTCAGATCCAGCTCATCTCAAACACCTGGTCGTGGGTGGGGACGGACTCACCTGCGGACTGCTGTGATGGTCTCCCTGTTCTTGAAGCGGCTGAACCGAGCCGTGTAGTTCAGGGTCTTCATGAAGACTTCGGACAGCTCCTGCTCGTCCTCGGCGCTCTCGTTCTGCTGCTTCCTGTGTTCCAGCAACATGTGGACCTCCGAGTTCAGCAGAGTCTCTGCGCTCTCAAACTCTGGGGACAGTGGCGGCCATGTTTGTAGTTCACTACGAGCAAAAACTACTAATACCACACTGTACAGATACTGTCACAATAAAACTACTAATACCACACTGCGCAGATACTGTCACAATAAAACTACTAATACCACGCTACGCAAGTACTGTCACAATAAAACTACTAATACCACGCTGCGCAAGTACTGTCACAATAAAACTACTAATACCACGCTGCGCAGATACTGTCACAATAAAACTACTAATACCACGCTGCGCAGATACTGTCACAATAAAACTACTAATACCACGCTGCGCAGATACTGTCACAATAAAACTACTAATACCACGCTGCGCAAGTACTGTCACAATAAAACTACTAATACCACGCTGCACAAGTACTGTCACAATAAAACTACTAATACCACGCTGCACAAGTACTGTCACAATAAAACTACTAATACCACGCTGCGCAGATACTGTCACAATAAAACTACTAATACCACAGTGCGCAAGTACTGTCACAATAAAACTACTAATACCACAGTGCGCAAATACTGTCACAATAAAACTACTAATACCACAGTGCGCAGATACTGTCACAATAAAACTATTAATACCACAGTGCGCAGATACTGTCACAATAAAACTACTAATACCACAGTGCGCAGATACTGTCACAATAAAACTACTAATACCACAGTGCGCAGATACTGTCACAATAAAACTATTAATACCACAGTGCGCAAGTACTGTCACAATAAAACTACTAATACCACAGTGCGCAAGTACTGTCACAATAAAACTACTAATACCACAGTGCGCAAATACTGTCACAATAAAACTACTAATACCACAGTGCGCAGATACTGTCACAATAAAACTATTAATACCACAGTGCGCAGATACTGTCACAATAAAACTATTAATACCACGCTGCGCAGATACTGTCACAATAAAACTATTAATACCACGCTGCGCAGATACTGTCACAATAAAACTATTAATACCACAGTGCGCAAATACTGTCACAATAAAACTACTAATACCACGCTCTTGCAGATACTGTCACAATAAAACTATTAATACCACAGTGCGCAAATACTGTAACAATAAAACTACTGATACCACGCTGCGCAGATACTGTCACAATAAAACTATTAATACCACGCTGCGCAGATACTGTCACAATAAAACTATTAATACCACAGTGCGCAGATACTGTCACAATAAAACTACTAATACCACAGTGCGCAGATACTGTCACAATAAAACTATTAATACCACAGTGCGCAAATACTGTCACAATAAAACTACTAATACCACGCTGCGCAGATACTGTCACAATAAAACTAGTAAAACCACAGTGTAAAAATACTGTCACAATAAAACTACTAATACCACGCTGCGCAGATACTGTCACAATAAAACTATTAATACCACAGTGCGCAAATACTGTCACAATAAAACTACTAATACCACGCTGCGCAGATACTGTCACAATAAAACTATTAATACCACGCTGCGCAGATACTGTCACAATAAAACTATTAATACCACAGTGCGCAGATACTGTCACAATAAAACTACTAATACCACAGTGCGCAGATACTGTCACAATAAAACTATTAATACCACAGTGCGCAAATACTGTCACAATAAAACTACTAATACCACGCTGCGCAGATACTGTCACAATAAAACTACTAATACCACGCTGCGCAGATACTGTCACAATAAAACTACTAATACCACGCTGCGCAGATACTGTCACAATAAAACTACTAATACCACGCTGCGCAAGCACTGTCACAATAAAACTACTAATACCACGCTGCGCAAGCACTGTCACAATAAAACTACTAATACCACGCTGCGCAGGTACTGTCACAATAAAACTACTAATACCACGCTGCGCAGGTACTGTCACAATAAAACTACTAATACCACGCTGCGCAGGTACTGTCACAATAAAACTACTAATACCACGCTGCGCAGGTACTGTCACAATAAAACTACTAATACCACGCTGCGCAGGTACTGTCACAATAAAACTACTAATACCACGCTCAGCAGGTACTGGCACAATATAACTCCTAATACCACGCTGCGCAGGTACTGTCACAATAAAACTACTAATACCACGCTGCGCAGGTACTGTCACAATAAAACTACTAATACCACGCTGCGCAGGTACTGTCACAATAAAACTATTAATACCACGCTGCGCAGGTACTGTCACAATAAAACTACTAATACCACGCTGCGCAGGTACTGTCACAATAAAACTACTAATACCACGCTGCGCAGGTACTGTCACAATAAAACTACTAATACCACGCTGCGCAGGTACTGTCACAATAAAACTATTAATACCACGCTGCGCAGGTACTGTCACAATAAAACTACTAATACCACAGTGCGCAGGTACTGTCACAATAAAACTACTAATACCACGCTGCGCAGGTACTGTCACAGTAAAACTACTAATACCACGCTGCGCAGGTACTGTCACAGTAAAACTACTAATACCACGCTGCGCAGATACTGTCACAATAAAACTATTAATACCACGCTGCGCTGATACTGTCACAATAAAACTACTAATACCACGCTGCGCAGGTACTGTCACAATAAAACTACTAATACCACGCTGCGCAGATACTGTCACAATAAAACTACTAATACCACGCTGCGCAGGTACTGTCACAATAAAACTACTAATACCACGCTGCGCAGATACTGTCACAATAAAACTACTAATACCACGCTGCGCAGATACTGTCACAATAAAACTACTAATACCACGCTGCGCAGATACTGTCACAATAAAACTACTAATACCACAGTGCGCAAGTACTGTCACAATAAAACTACTAATACCACAGTGCGCAAATACTGTCACAATAAAACTACTAATACCACAGTGCGCAGATACTGTCACAATAAAACTATTAATACCACAGTGCGCAGATACTGTCACAATAAAACTACTAATACCACAGTGCGCAGATACTGTCACAATAAAACTATTAATACCACAGTGCGCAAGTACTGTCACAATAAAACTACTAATACCACAGTGCGCAAGTACTGTCACAATAAAACTACTAATACCACAGTGCGCAAATACTGTCACAATAAAACTACTAATACCACAGTGCGCAGATACTGTCACAATAAAACTATTAATACCACAGTGCGCAGATACTGTCACAATAAAACTATTAATACCACGCTGCGCAGATACTGTCACAATAAAACTATTAATACCACGCTGCGCAGATACTGTCACAATAAAACTATTAATACCACAGTGCGCAAATACTGTCACAATAAAACTACTAATACCACGCTGCGCAGATACTGTCACAATAAAACTATTAATACCACAGTGCGCAAATACTGTCACAATAAAACTACTAATACCACGCTGCGCAGATACTGTCACAATAAAACTATTAATACCACGCTGCGCAGATACTGTCACAATAAAACTATTAATACCACAGTGCGCAGATACTGTCACAATAAAACTACTAATACCACAGTGCGCAGATACTGTCACAATAAAACTATTAATACCACAGTGCGCAAATACTGTCACAATAAAACTACTAATACCACGCTGCGCAGATACTGTCACAATAAAACTATTAATACCACAGTGCGCAAATACTGTCACAATAAAACTACTAATACCACGCTGCGCAGATACTGTCACAATAAAACTATTAATACCACAGTGCGCAAATACTGTCACAATAAAACTACTAATACCACGCTGCGCAGATACTGTCACAATAAAACTATTAATACCACGCTGCGCAGATACTGTCACAATAAAACTATTAATACCACAGTGCGCAGATACTGTCACAATAAAACTACTAATACCACAGTGCGCAGATACTGTCACAATAAAACTACTAATACCACAGTGCGCAAATACTGTCACAATAAAACTACTAATACCACAGTGCGCAGATACTGTCACAATAAAACTATTAATACCACAGTGCGCAGATACTGTCACAATAAAACTATTAATACCACAGTGCGCAAATACTGTCACAATAAAACTACTAATACCACGCTGCGCAGATACTGTCACAATAAAACTATTAATACCACGCTGCGCAGATACTGTCACAATAAAACTATTAATACCACGCTGCGCAGATACTGTCACAATAAAACTATTAATACCACGCTGCGCAGGTACTGTCACAATAAAACTACTAATACCACGCTGCGCAGATACTGTCACAATAAAACTATTAATACCACAGTGCGCAGATACTGTCACAATAAAACTATTAATACCACAGTGCGCAAATACTGTCACAATAAAACTACTAATACCACGCTGCGCAGATACTGTCACAATAAAACTACTAATACCACGCTGCGCAGGTACTGTCACAATAAAACTACTAATACCACGCTGCGCAGGTACTGTCACAATAAAACTACTAATACCACGCTGCGCAGGTACTGTCACAATAAAACTATTAATACCACAGTGCGCAGATACTGTCACAATAAAACTATTAATACCACAGTGCGCAAATACTGTCACAATAAAACTACTAATACCACGCTGCGCAGGTACTGTCACAATAAAACTATTAATACCACGCTGCGCAGATACTCTCCAGTACTGTACATGTACGTTAAATGCACACGTGTAAGCGTGTAGAAGTAATATAACTGACCTTTAGGAAACAGCAGCTGTGAGGCGTCTTCTTCAACATCACCAACATGAGCGGGAGCTGAGCCGCCTCCCGCCGCCATGACACACAACCGGCTAATAGCTAGAGGCTAACACTTAACGGCTAGAAGCACAACAATAACATTGGCTAGCTGCTAGCAGTCCACGGGCTTCAGGGGAGACACAGCGGCGGACAGTAGCACCTGCAGCTGAACACAGACTCCTAGAAACTGCCGGTAGTCTGCAGATGGACTCTGTGGCGGACCAGGAACTCAATCACCGCTCGGCGTCTTCACTCAAAACCACTAACAACTACTTCCGTTTCTCAAACATATCATTTCCGCCCTGCTGCTGACCTCCTTCAGCATAAAAGCATGAGTCTGGAGCGCCCCCTGATGGACAGTAAGTGTCACAACATGACTCCTGAGACTCAGCCAACAGGCTGCAGGCAGAAAGGAAGTACTCACTAATGTAAAAGTACTGCATTCAAAATCCGAAGCATACAAATATAAATATTATTATAAAAATATACTTGAAGTACAACAAGTCCAAGTCACGTTTAAGGTTTGTTGAAACAGATCAGTTACCTCATCTACAGACATTTACAGAATCATCTTTTGTATTGCAGTAATCTAATCATTGCGGCATTCATGTTTTCATCAGTTTAATGTAGCAGCTGGTGAAGGTAGAGGTACTTTGACTTTTATACTGTTGCTATTTCATCTAAAGTTATACAACTCATATCACACCGTCACCAGAAAAAGAGACATGCGTTGGCCGGGAATCGAACCCGGGTCAACTGCTTGGAAGGCAGCTATGCTTACCACTATACCACCAACGCTTGGTGTTTACACGGTGTGCTATCCAATTTTAATGAGAAGAAGTCTCTGATTGCCGAACTTGGTCACAATACATTTGATTTAATTTGTAAAACGGAAAGAAGTGGTTTGTCTGGTTGATAAAGTGTGTCTATGGTTCAGTCCTGAGCTGCAGGACAATGACCACTAGAGGGAGGCAGAGCACCTTTTAACATCTTTCATCAGCGGAAGAGACATCACTGTGGCTGGTACTGATGCACGGTAAGTGATGGAAATGACGGCGTTAAAATAAACGGCCTTATTTTTTCAGTAACGGGTAATCTAACTGATTACTATTTCCATGGTTACAGCGCCGTTAACGTTGGTTAAATGGATGTGGTTATAAACTGAAGCTACCATTGAAGCTGCTGTCATCAGACTTGAGCCTTGAACCTTCGGCAGAGATGGAAAAAAAGTGAAAAGAAGCAGCATCTGGCTGCATTTCAGTGATACTGGAAACAAATCTGAGAGCAGAATGTGTGAAATTAAAATATCAGACAACACCAACTAAACCTGCACTAAAGACTTTTATCTAAAGTGTCATAATATTCAGACTTTGGGTTTTATTAGTTTTTTCTGCGTTCAGTAGTTCATTTAAGTTTGATTAAATGTTCAACCATAGTAACTGTATATTTATTTTTGTGAAAACAAGATGCACAAAAAATAAGGTTTTAATGAAAACCCCGTAAAACTTTGTTCACCAAATAATATATAAATATAATCTTCATGTAGTCTGCAGTTTGTGCCGGATGCAGTAATGAAAACTGATATTTTAGTAGCTCTGGCTATTAAAGAGTCTTGGCTCTTTTTCCATATCATGTCATATCACACAAATATCTGTGGTCAGTTGATGTAAATAACAATAACCAGCATGAGACAAAAATAGGCCAAACATTTATCATATGAAATAAATGCATCAAATCATAACAAAATTAAAACAAAGAAGTGCATCCCTCAAAATTGTTTAGCAGAACTATGACTGGTTTATCTGCAAATAACAAGATTCATATTCACATATTTATGCATAAGCAATACATCTGTTCAACCTGAAGTGGTTGAACAGATATTGATGTTTCTAGGTGGCTGAAGTATGTTTTGTCAGAACAGTGGAGAGGACGACATGCTTCTCATCCTTTGCTGATAGCTTGATGATGCTCTTCATCCCCTTGGACACTCTCATATAATTCTATATATACACACTGTATATTAGCTGTTGTTATATTGAGTTGGACATTTCCATACAGTTTTGTATGTTAGTGTTAATGTGTTTTCATTGTTGTTATTCTGTACACATGGCATCTATTGCACGTCTGTCCATCCTGAAGAGGGATCCCTCCTCTGTTGCTCTTCCTGAGGTTTCCTCCGTTTCTTTTTCCCTGTTAAAAGGTTTTTTTTTGGGGGAGTTTTTCCTTAGTCGATGCGAGGGTCATTTGTAAAGGACAGAGGATGTCATATCCTGTACAGATTGTGAAGCCCAATGAGGCAAATTCATAATTTGTGATATTGGGCTATACAAATAAAGTTGACTTGACTTGACTAGAACCAGGAAAGAATGACGATGGAGTCAACTTTTAAATGGCTGTCACCAGGTATGTGATTGAGCTTAAGGTACTTAAGCATTTGTGTCACTGGCTATGCTCTAAACAGATGCCAGCACCACTCTCTAGAAACACTTCAAGGTGACCTGAAGTGATCCAGGGGGTATTCCAGGTAGGAGGTTCAACAAACTCTGAGTTTAGTCCTGAACGTTGAGTTGACTGAACTGAGATGAAGCTCTGAGTTTCTGCTTCCAGAACAGCTGATATGAATCAGTTCAATCAACTCTGAGTGTGTTCACCTTGAGTTAAGCGCGTGCACCTACCACAATAAAAAGCTATCATCAATGGAGCCCCGATACCTCCATTCACCATGGCAACCAGAGAGAAAACATATTTTACACCTGTAGAACTGGAGGTTCACTTTATTGAAATCACAGCACACAGGTGAAAAGTGGTGAAGTGGTGATGAATAAAGTCTGATTATCATGTAGGTGTAATCCCACAGAGGAGAAACAGACTTAGAAGCATCTTAACATCGTTCAAACAGGTAAGGTATATTTTACTTGGTCATGACTGTACCTTTCTTTATTTGATTTATTAAATAAAGCAGCTTAAATAACCTGTCATTCAGTGGCTATTTCATTATGTACTGTCGACCACTAGTAATTTAACACCCCCCCCAAAAAAAACCAAATACTGTACTTTGATTTATGATCTCTTGACAGTGAGCAGGTTAACTTCAAAGAGTCAGTTGTCATGGTGACTGACTCCGAGTTTTACTGACCTCTCTTTGTGGAACTGAAACCCAGAGTTTCCCTCATTTCAGGGTTAACATACTCCGAGTTTTCACTTAACCTGCTTTCTGGAACACACCCCTGGTCCTGCTGCCTTATAGGGTTGATCTTCTTAGACAGTGAATTTAGCTTTAGCTTTACCTTAATAACTTTTACCTGCTGTTGAACCAGCTGATGTTAACATGACAGAGTTCTGGTTGTTTTGTCAGAGAAATGTGATGCCTGCTGTTAGATTACTGATGACACAGCACATGTAGACAGCTGTTGGCACAGAAATAACATCAGCAAAGGATACTCAAAGATCTCGTCACTGTTCTGTCATTGTTGGATTGTACAAAGATTAAAAAAAACATTCTGCTGATGAGTGGACATGAAGATCTGCCAGTCCACTAGGCTTCACATGGACCCTCCAGGTGGTGCAGTTTTATTTTCTGCAGTGTGGTGTACAGGTAAGGCTAGTGATGGACTGAATGTGGAGCTAAACAATGCCCTCCAGACGTCATGACAAATGTCAGAAGGTTTACAGGTAAGAAAACAAGCCCTTAAGTTTTTGTGTGATATGTCACCTAATAAAGGTAGAGCTTTGAGACACAAGTGTTTTATTTACATGTGCTATCTAACCAGTTAGCGTTAAAAGCACAGTTACTTTAGCTTTAGCTATGGCTAACTGCGCGATCTAACCTGTTGATGTTAACGCGACAGTTAATTTCACAGGTTTCACATGGTGGTGCAGTTTTATTTGTCTGCAGTGTGGCGTACAGGTAAGGCTAGTGATGAACTGAATGTGGAGCTAAACAAGTAACTAGCTACAAACCAATGGCCTGCACTCGGAGGTAAGTATACATATATAAGGAAAAACTTGCTACAAACTAAAGGCCCTCGTTGAGAGGTGAGTGCGCGCGTTTAAGGGAAAATTATCTAAAAACTAAAGGCCCTCGTTGAGAGGTGAGTGCGCGCGTTTAAGGGAAAATTATCTACAAACTAAAGGCCCTCGTTGAGAGGTGAGTGCGCGTGTTTAAGGGAAAATTATCTACAAACTAAAGGCCCTCGTCGAGAGGTGAGTGCGCGTGTTTAAGGGAAAATTATCTACAAACTAAAGGCCCTCGTCGAGAGGTGAGTGCGCATGTTTAAGGGAAAATTATCTACAAACTAAAGGCCCTCGTCGAGAGGTGAGTGCGCATGTTTAAGGGAAAATTATCTACAAACTAAAGGCCCTCGTCGAGAGGTGAGTGCGCATGTTTAAGGGAAAATTATCAATAAACTAAAGGCCCTCGTCGAGAGGTGAGTGCGCGCGTTTAAGGGAAAATTATCGAAAAACTAAAGGCCCTCGTCGAGAGGTGAGTGCGCGCGTTTAAGGGAAAATTATCTACAAACTAAAGGCCCTCGTCGAGAGGTGAGTGCGCGCGTTTAAGGGAAAATTATCAATAAACTAAAGGCCCTCGTCGAGAGGTGAGTGCGCATGTTTAAGGGAAAACTATCTAAAAACTAAAGGCCCTCGTCGAGAGGTAAGTACGCATGTTTAAGGGAAAATTATCTAAAAACTAAAGGCCCTCGTCGAGAGGTGAGTGCGCATGTTTAAGGGAAAACTATCTAAAAACTAAAGGCCCTCGTCGAGAGGTGAGTGCGCGCGTTTAAGGGAAAACTATCTAAAAACTAAAGGCCCTCGTCGAGAGGTGAGTGCGCGCGTTTAAGGGAAAACTATCTAAAAACTAAAGGCCCTCGTCGAGAGGTGAGTGCGTGCGTTTAAGGGAAAATTATCTAAAAACTAAAGGCCCTCGTCGAGAGGTGAGTGCGCGCGTTTAAGGGAAAACTATCTAAAAACTAAAGGCCCTCATCGAGAGGTAAGTACACGCATTTTAAGGGAAAACTATCTAAAAACTAAAGGCCCTCATTAAGAGGTACTTCAAAAAAATGAAGTAACAAATCACTGTTAACAAATCAAAGACAAAAGCAGCTGAAAACAAGAACTGAAAGACTTAACAAAGATTGAGCAAGAAATAGGGATAATCTGCAAGTAAGTAATGATGCAATGTACAAGAGAAACTAGCACAGGATAGAGGTAGACAACTATTTAAAAAATGGAAGTGAATCACAGCTGGACACAATCACCAACACAACGAGAACACAACGGCAGGAAGTAAAGTGATCTGAAAAAAGTAAAGTAAAACCGAAAATGACCGGACAGCGTGAGAACGAGACAAAAACAGTGAACTTAAAGTGAAGGACGAGAGGTAAGGTTCTCAGGTAAGAAAACAAGCTCTGCAGTTTTTGTTTGATAAATAAAATCAGCTAGAGCTTTGAGTTGCAGTTATATGTTAGCGTATCAGCATTAGCAGTAGTAGCTATGGATAACTGTGCTATCCAAGCAACTAGCATTAATATGGCAATTCATTTTGCTGTAGGTATGGTTTTATGTAAGGCTAACTGCTATCTCACCATCTACCATTGACTTAAAAATAGCTTTAGCTCTAGCACTGACTATGCTAATTTAACATCTGGCATTTAATTTTAGCTCCAGCTAACTGTGCTATCTGTCCACCTAGGGTTGATATGATAAAAAAAAACTACCAGCTATAATATAGCATAATGGCATAATTTTTTACTGGCATATTTATTTTTAATTTTCTTATTGTTCAGTCGTTTCTCTGCTGACTGCACAGATCTTTGAGCAGGAGGCCGTTCTACAGTGAAGCAGCTGGACCAGAGCGCCAACACATGACATCATACAGTCCCACGTCCTAGATCTGTTAATTGTCCTTGTTATGGAGGACAGAGAGTGGACAGCAGGGACTCGTCCTGTTTACTGGATCATTAGATGATAATGAGCCCTGGAGGAGCTTCATCAACAGCAGCTATTTCCATCCAGACCAGACCCAGACCAGGCCCAGGGGGACCCACAGGGACCCACTGGGCACTGTGGAGGCTCTCACCAGCTACACTAACAGGCCAATTAGCACAATCATGCATTGCATCATGGGCTGTCGCCATGGTTGCTGATGCAAACAGAGCAGTGCTCCTGTGTCGTCTGGTTTAGCCCTCTGACCTTGGACTAAGCCTCAGATCCACAGAAGGGGGAGGCCCTTTGAAATATTACACAATAATACATCATGAATACTTACACTCTCAAATCAAATAAACTTCTTCTTAATTATTCTATTGTCAAATCATAAAGAAAAAAACAGCTTGTTGAAAGTCTGAATTTTAGTATTTTCACTCTGTGTCATTTAAACAATATTAGTTTTGAACACAGTTTGGGTGTTTTTAAGTAGTTGCATGAGGTAATGAATAAACATTATTATTGTCGTTATTATTGGTTTTACAGTAGAATTTGAACTAGTTCATTTGAGAGGTCTGCAGTTTCTCTTCGGTTCCTGGTTCACCATGAAGCCACGACAATGACACCGCACAAGCACCAACATTTCAACAGTATTTCAAAGTGGCTATTCTATCAGGGGCGGCACGGTGGTGTAGTGGTTAGCACTGTCTCCTCACAGCAAGAAGGTACCAGGTTCGATTCCCGGCCCGGGGCCTTTCTGTGTGGAGTTTGCATGTTCTCCTCATGTCTGTGTGGGTTCTCTCTGGTACTCCGGCTTCCTCCCACCATCCAAAAACATGCATGGGGATTAGGTTACCTGGTTAATTTAAACTGACCGTAGGTGTGAATGTGAGTGTGAGTGGTTGTCTGTCTCTATGTGTCCTGTGATGAACTGGACACTTGTCCAGGGTGTACCCTGTCTTTCACCCTAAGACAGCTGGGATAGACTCCAGCCCCCCCTGACCCTATGAGAGGATAAGAGGGAGAAGATGGATGGATGGATATTCTATTAGTCATTCATTATACCTCTGTGGGGGGGATAACAGGTCATGTTCTGGCAAATTATACCACAGGAAATATGAGTTATATGCTGGAGGATAATTTGGGCCAAAAGTCCTAAGAAAAATGTGATTGACTCCTCTTATCATGATGTCTCTCATCTCTTTGAATTTGAGACTCTGCATCAGTTGAGTAACAGAATATTGCTTATAAGGAAAATGTTTCAGCATTTTTTTTTATTTTATAGCTCAATAAACTGAGTGTCAGAAGAAACGAAACCTTATGATGGACATATGGACGTTCATTTTAAACAATGAATGAGGTGACTTCACAACCTTTTTCTGTAACACATCTTTATTAAACGCTTCAGAAATATGAACATAGATGTTTTTGTTTAACCCGGCTCTCCACCCTGACCTTGTATCTGTTGATCAGGTAATGAGCTATAATCATTAAAAGTATGATGATACACAATAAAAAAGGACAAAAAGAATATTCATTATTATTCACTTCTTCATAAACAGGAATCCCCAAAGCGATCATCCAAGTGCTTTGAAAGCAGTTTCTAGTTTAACTTTGTTTTGCTTTCATTATTTGTCCTGGTGTTATCATGTCTTTGTTAAAGAAACTCAGTGTCATTTTCAGGTTCTGCATTACTTCTGATCATTTGTGTTGTGATGCAACAATAATAATAATATCAATAATAACAATACTAGTAATAGTTATACTGTTCATTCAGTGGTTGTGAAATAATAATCAGCAATAATCACAGTCAGTGTATCTTGGCATTGAGCTTTACAGTTTATAAAATGACTCCTTTCACCTTCTTTCTTTTGTAATATTCTCCCTCAACCTTTTGCTTATACTTTGCCGAATCTCTTGCATTTTTATACCATAAATTATTGGATGCAGCAGAGGAGGGATGACAAAAAAAATCACGCATATGAAAATATTCACAGCATTTGGGACTTGGTGACTCAGACGGTTGTAAATGACGCCGAAAAAAGAGGCCATGGAAAAATTGACGAAGGTCACTAAATGGGGCATGCAGGTCTGCAAGGCCTTCATCTGAGACCTCTTTGAGGTTTTTAGGACCACCGTGAAAATGTGGACGTAAGACAGGATGACCAGAAGGCAGGGGAGGATGATAATGCAGACGGCACAGCACAGACCATAAACACTGATCACCAGCGTCTTCTTACACGACAGGTTGGCGATCAGCAAGCTGTCACAGAGAAGCTTATCAACTGAGTGTCTGCAGAGCCTCAGTCTGGATGTCAGGTATACCTGGATGGCTGAGGACGAGCTGAGGCTGAAGTAAACCACAAACAGCATCAGCTTTATTTTAACCGGTGTCATGATGGAGTGGTAGAGCAGAGGCTTACAGATGGAGACATAGCGATCGTAGGCCATCAGCGCTAAGATACAGAAGATACTGCCACTGTACACGTTGGTGAAAAACACCTGAGTGAGACATCCTGTCAGAGATGTCTCCTGCCTGCTGGACATCAGGTGTTTAATGATGTTGGGACACACCGACGAGCTGCCCACCATGCCGCTCAGAGCCAGGTTTAATAGCAGGATGTACATCGGCCTGTGGAGGCGAGAATCAAGGCAGACAACCAGGACCAGGAAGAGGTTGATGCACAAACCTGAGATGTAGAGGACAAGGATGCAAATGACAAGAGCAGCGTTGTGCAGGCCAAGAGAGCTGTAGATGGTGAAGGTGATAGGGACGGAGGACACAGACCTGTTCATTGTCAAATAAACAGTCAACAGGAAATGACTGTGGATCAGTTCAGGACAGGACAGTTGGTGTAAGACAACAGATAATGTGTCCAGTCCCTCCTTCCCCTCCTGTGATGACTAGTGTTCACTGGTGGTCTTATAAAGCATTGATAGGCCTCTGTGGCTTTAACCTCTGAGCGCCAGAAAACACAACACAGCTATTGAGAAAATCACAATTAAGCAAAAACATCGACGTCCAGGTTGAAACAAATAAACAAGCAAACCAAATAAATACAAAATTTAAACAAATAAGAAGAAATAAGAAATTTAAAAAAAGAAGAAGAATTCCTTTATTCGTCCCTCATTGTTAGTTTTTTTTTTAATTTTCAGTTCACATTACACACAAGTTATGAAACACACATGCACTAGAGTGAAGGGGCTGCCCCTTATCCAGGCGCCCCGAGCAGTTGGGGGTTCGGTGCCTTGCTCAAGGGCACCTCTGCAGTGCCCAGGAGGACACGGGCACCTCTCCAGCTACCAGTCCACTCTCCACACTTTGGTCTGACCTGGACTCGAACTGGTGACCCTCCGATTCCCAGCCCAAGTCACTACAGACTGAGCTCCTGCCGCCCCACTACAATCACATACAGTAATTCTAATGAGCTCAATGATGTGACCAAGTGATGGAATATTCTCAGATTTTCTTTATTGAACTATCAGTTCTTTCTAACAGTTCTTTATTGAATCCTTTTTGAACGTAACATCATGCCAAAGTCTGCTTCCCTCTCAGTCACGCTGCCATTTGTGATTTTTCTTCATTGGTGTTACTTTTGAGATATAAAATTAGACATTGGACTTTAACCTTAGTCCTGACTCCTTTTTTATGGTATAAATATATGTGGATTTGAATTTGGGCAGCAGTAACCTTTTCCACAGGCACGGTACGGCACGGCTCTACACGGTTGTGGCGCTTTTCCACTAGTACCTGCTAGCTGTTGCTAAGTACTTTTTCCGTACGTGCTCAGCCCTGGTTCCAAGTGAGCCGAAGTGATACTAAAATGCAATGTCAGCTGACTGCCTTCCACTGATTGGCCAACGAGTGTCGTCACTGGAAGCGTCATTGGATGCGGGACGTCTGATTGGACTGTAAACACATCTCGAATCCGCCATTTTTAAAACCGACAAATGCTTCGCTATTTTTACACTTCCTGGAGTTTTCTCTGTCTCTTTTCTTTCACTTTGTGCGTGACAAAAAGTCACAGAGTGAGCATCGCTTCCTTGTCCTCCATTGTTTGTGTTGATGTTCTTCTTCTTCCTGGTTTTCTGTGTCGCATGCAAAGGAAGTTACGACAGTTTAGCGCTGCCGTACGACGACCCCGCCCACGTCGAGGAGGTACTCAGTTGCAATGGAAAAGCAACAAAAGTGGGCCGTTACTGTGTAGTGGAAAAGTGCCACTAGTGGACACAGCCAGCAGCGATTGAGGCAAAGTCTGAAGAAACCGTGGAAAGCTTCTTTTCAGTTTAATAGATTCAGAACAGATTCAGTCTTAAGTCTGCTTTGTAGAAGCAAAGCAGTCTTTACCAGGGGTACGAATCTGCTGCAACCTCACGATTGAATTCTAAACCAATTATCGATGCATCTCGATGCATATTTCCACGTGTGATTTTTAAAATGTTTGTGACTCAGTTTACTCATCAATTCCTACTTTTGTGATGGTCATCAAAGTCTTGTCACAAATAAGACTTTCTATGAACAATCAATGATAAATGTAACTCACATTTAAACCAAATATTGAAGTATGTAAACAAAATAAACAGAGCATGTTTTTTTTTTCTTTCTAATCTGTCTTTTCTAACCAAGTTTGGTGACTTATTGTCCTCTGGCTGCCATCGGGAACTGGTCACTCTTCTACAAGTGGTATCAAGAATATGGCAAACGTCATCTGGCAGCCTGTAATGAATTTGGCGCATCTCGTAAATGTTTGTTGCTCGCCATCGCAGCTGAAACTCATACATGTGTTTGGTGCTCATGAGTGTAGCAGAGGAGACTTTTCTGTTGCACTCTGCTGCAGGACAACGAATTAATATTTAAAATTCAGATGAACAACTTATCTGCATTGAGACACAATCATTCTGCAGAGAATTTGGGATACATTGAAGAATTATTTTTCTCACCCCTAATGTTTATCAGCCTTTGTTTTCACAGAATTAAAATATTATCCTTGAGCCTCAGTGCTTTAAATACTAAATACACCTTCCACAGCTGTCCATAGATATGTAATGACCAGTAATGTGATTATGTGAGAAACGTTAAAACTGCTGCTTGAATCTCTGCAGTATGCCTGCTGAATGCTTCATAGCCCTTCATTTGTTAATCTAGCTCTTTGAAGCCTCGATCACTACTATTATGGATTGTGTTAAAGTTAAATATAACTTATTTAAATGTATGGGGGTGCACAGCTATGGTTTTACTCTCACAAAAAATGTACATATATCCATGCTGACAAACAAACTATGCTAAAATTAAATAATGTAGTATAAAGTATATAGTATATATACACACCATTCACTGTATTATATTTATCATGCCACTCCATCTGCTGTGTTCAGTCATTTTTGTCCCAATCATTTCAGTCACTTATGTTGTATATAGTACTAGTTATTCACTTATTGTATATATGATGCTATAGTTTTTCCTTACTTGGTCATTTTCTACTGTTGTTATTATTCTTTTTGTATGCCCTCCTTGTAATGTTGCACTATCCACTTTGCTGCTGTAACGATGCAAATTTCCCCATCTGTGGGACAAATAAAGGATTATCTTATCTTATCTTATCTTAAAAATGAGGCTGCAGGAGATTTCTGAGTGTACTGATGAGTAATTTGACAAAAAGTGCTCAACAATTCTTTACATTCAAACCAGCTTTATTTAAATGTAAAATTTCACGTCACCAAAACACTTATTACACATTTATCATCACTGTTAACATGCATTTATTAACATACAGTCATTATGTCTTTCCTTGTTATTAGATGACACATGAAGTATTCAACAGAAGTAATCTATACTTTACCAAAAGCAAAACTTTTGCATATTATGCGTATTTTTGACATATTCAGTCCGTACAATACAGGATTAAAGAGCGGCTGACATGTCAGCCAGTACAACGATAAGAAGATACGCAGCACATTAGGAACATATTTCATATTAAATCTGCCCTGTATTATTTCAAAGAAAGCTCCAAAGGAAAAGTTAATGAGGGAAGCAAGGTGAGGTGTGCAGGTACTGACAGCTTTCTGTCTGGTCTGTTTAGAGCCAGAAAAACACACTTTAAGGATCTTTAAGTAAGAGAAAAGAATTAGAATTATAAGACCAAAGATTACTGTAAACATGTAAACAAGTCCATAAATATTATTGAGTGTAGTGTCAGAACAGGCCAGTTTAACTATGGAGTAATTATCACAGTAAACCTTGTTAATGATGTTCCCACACAGCTGTAAAGGAGCACTCAGCGAAATCATGGCAACAGTCCCAAGAACACTGTATGACCATGTGAACACAGTGAGGAGGGCCACTTTACCATGGGTCATACGTGTGTTATAATGCAGAGGACAACAGATAGCCAGATATCTGTCATAAGACATGACTCCTAAGGTGAACAACTCTACACTCCCATAGAAATGCAACCAGTAGATCTGCAGGAAACAAAGTGGAGCAGAAACAGTGTGAACATCAGAGAGGATCTGAACCAGAAGGAATGGAAACAAGCCTGTACTACCATACAGTTCATTTACAAAGAGGCTGCACAGAAAAAGGTACATAGGTTCATGTAAGCTTCTGTTCAGACAGATAACAGCAACCAGCAGGACATTAGAGCAGATAATTAACAAGTAAAAAGACATGACAATTATGAAACATAAATATTTGAAAACTCCAGTGTCAAAATAGGCAACAAGAGTGAAAAATGAAACCTGAGTGCAGTTAATCATGACGAAAACATTACACAGTGTATAGACTCCCTGTAATTATATGACATAATCAATTTGTGAATTTTACACTTTAAACTGATACACACACAATAACAGAATTCATCACAATAAGAGCAAACAGATTCATTCCTCATTATTACAAATAATTTAGGAAGATAAGTTGCCCAAATTTACCATTCTCCTGTGTGAAATTTGTGATACAAAGACAGAAGCTCACAAGACAGATTCCCTCCTAACTGAGCTGAAAACCTGATTCAGCTTCTTTTAACCATGTCAAGTCAAGAGACACCCACAGATGATCATCGTATCAGAGGTCGACTGGTTCCTAATGGTTCCTGGTGTCAGGTTAATTAGCAATTAGCATGGTTAATATATACCCTGAAGTTTATTGGGACTAGTTTGGACCACCTCTATCAGGGGACTAGTGTACACCAGCAGGATCAAGGTACTCATGTGGACCATGAGGATCAGGGGACTAGTGTGGACCAGCAGGATCAGGAGAGTATTGTGGACCAGCTGGATCAGGGTACTCATGTGGACCAGCAGGATCAGGAGAGTACTGTGGACCAGCTGGATCAGGGTACTCATGTGGACCATGAGGATCAGGGGACTAGTGTGGACCAGCAAGATCAGGGGACTAGTGTGGACCATTAGGACCAAGGGACTAATGTGGACTAGCAGGATCAGGAGAGTATTGTGGACCAGCTGGATCAGGGGACTAATGTGGACCATGAGGATCAAGGAATTCAAGTAGACCAACAGGATCATGGGACCAGTGGGAAAGAGAAGGAGCAGCTCTCACAACTCTCTTGAAACCTGGTCCATTTTATTAGTGGACCAAACTCTGGCAACCAGGGTTGAGACCAGGAGATAATTTAACACTCTTCTCCTCCATCCCCAGAAACCTCAGTATTCATTCACACCTGAGTGCAGCTCACCTGACCAGCTCTCATGAGGGTGGGGGAGAGTGACTCCCACATGAATGGTAACAACTCATAACAAGACCTATTGTTTTGGTGGTTATGGTCGTTTGTTTTTCTGCTCCTACAGGAACATAAGTATCTGAACTCTCTACCAGTCAACTTAAGAAGCCTCTTGGATGAGTGGTTAAACGTCCTCAACCAACCTTAAGCGAGTCCAGTTGACTCTTTTGTCCTTTTTGAGTCTTCTCTGTGCTTCCATTAGAGCAGTTACCCAAAACCTCACAGAAGTGTTGTCTGAGAACTATCTGAGTTCTCTGAGTTTTTATCAAGTTTAATCCTGAGAACTGATAAAGTCATTATTGTAGGTGACCATAATATTCATGTGGACATTGATAGTGATGGCCTTAGTACTGCTTTTATCTCACTTTTAGATTCCATTGGCTTCTGTCAGATTGTTCAGGAACCAACTCACTGTTTTAAGCATACCATCAATCTGGTCTCAAAAAATAAAAAAATCTCAGAAATAAATGATCTAATGACTTACTTACTCTAGATGGCATTGCACCCAACTCTAGCACCACTGTAAGGAATCGTGTTTGACCAAGATGTCCTTCAACGTCCACATGAAACAAACAGCTAGAACAGCTTTTTTTCATCTGCGTAACATTGCAAAAATAAGGCATATTCTCTCCCAAAATGATGCAGAAAAATTAGTCCATGCTTTTATATCTTCTAGGCTGGACTATTGTAACTCGTTATTATCAGGCTGCCCTAATAAGTCTATCAGGACTCTCCAGCTGGTCCAGAACGCTGCAACACGTGTTCTGACCAGAACCAGGAAAAGAGACCATATTTCTCCGGTGTTAGCCTCTCTGCACTGGCTCCCTGTAAAATCTAGAATAGAATTTAAAATCCTCCTCCTCACCTACAAGGCACTTAATGGTCAGGCACCATCTTATCTTAAAGAGCTAATAGTGCCTTATAATCCTGCTAGAACTCTACGCTCTCAGAATGCAGGACTTCTAGCGGTTCCTAGGGTTTATAAAAGTAGAATGGGAGCTAGAGCTTTCAGTTATCAAGCTCCTCTTCTGTGGAACCAACTCCCTCTTTCAGTCCGGGAGGCAGACACCATCCCCTTATTCAAGAGTAGGCTTAAGACTTTCCTTTTTGATAGTGCTTATAGTTAGGACTGATCCAAGGCTGACTCAGGCTGCCTTGGATCAGTCCTTAGTTATGCCTCACCAGAGGAGTGGTCAAAGATTCAACCAGAAGCTTGTGGATGAATCCCAAAAGTACCTCATTGAAGTGAAAAAGGGACATGAAACCAAATATTAGCATTGCTGTATGTATATTTTCGACCCAGCAGAGTTGGTCACATTTTCAGTTGACCCATAATAAAATCATAAAAGCACCAAACTTCATGAATGTTTTCATGACAAAGAAGTATCTGTTCCAATCAGTCTATCAGAGAAAAATCAGAGTTGTAGAAATAATTGGAAACTCAAGAGAACCATGACATTATGTTCTTTACAAGTGTGTGTAAACGTTTGACCACGACTGTGTGAGGCTTCATCCACATTTCAAAATACTGTAAGTTGATCAAACTTATATCTCACGCGTGACGTTATCGTGAGCCAGCTAAAGAGCCACTCACCTTTTTCACGGTCACTTTAGTTAGTTAGTGACCATGGTCAGTTTACAACTAACACAAACTGCTGCTACCCTGCTGAAAAAAGAGCTTAGACTGGTGGCTGGTAAACTGTGTTTATTTCAGGCAACAGAACTAGCTACCAACACTGTACACTTTGTCACCCTTATGTTTAGCTAACATTACTTTCTCACCTCAACCTCATACACTTTCTTTTTCATGGAAGCTTGGACTTTCCCTTTCAGGCTGCCTGACACTAACATGTACAATTCTGTTGGAGTTGTAAGAGTTCAGTCCCTTTTTGACAGAGTTCGAGAAACTGCCAAAGTATGAAGTGACTGTGAAAAAGGTGACTGGCTCTTTAGCTGCAGCCCTCTCAGTTTACATTTGCGCTGGTGGCTTGCGATAATGTCACACGTGAGATGTAAATGTCCGATAAACTTCCCTTAAAATGTGGACAAAGCACCACAGTTTTGCCTTTCAAACGGTGTATTCCATGTCTTCACAGCTTTACCAGGCGTTTGACAATCCAGCGGTATAGATAGGCTGCAAGCATTACTGTTTTCTTTTGCAGCCGGGACCCAGAAGTGGTTTGTGACGTCACACTAGCCATCCTTCTACCATAAACAAAATACTGTCCTCATAAGTAGAAAAATGTCACATGCCTTTAGTTTTTGTGTTGTAGTGAAACTAGAATTAGAAGTTTTCTTGGTTGCATTAACCAAAGCATTTCATGTAATTCAAATACAATTAGCCTGAAGGCATCAAGTTGGAAGTACAATCTGGGTTGTCTTTCTTTCACCGCTTCAATAGGCAGATCTTGCCTGTCACAAAGGTGGAGGTCAGGGATCTTGGGCTTAAAAAGGTTGGAGACCACTGGTTTAATGGGTAACACAACACTCTTGTGGAGGTAGAATACAGTAATTCTAATGGGAACAAAAGACATTGGAAGGCAAATATATATATATTGATTTTCACATGAAACCAAAAACGCTCTCTGCTAGAAATGAAAAGTGCTCACTGTGTGGTAAGGATGTCCATGATTACAAAGGAACAAACAAAAACCACTCTTTTCATACAAAAAAGCTCCATGAGAGCAGACATGGTTGAAAGCAGCAGCAGCAGCAACAACAACAACAACTTTTCACTTTTTGTCCTTTCACTACCTGGTAAAACACAAACAAACTGGAGGGCTGCCTTCTGCTCCGTGTCCATGTTAACAATGAAAAGCTCACTGTTGACTGAGCTCCAGTCAGCTTCCTCTCACTAATTCCTGGTTAATAAATGAGCCGCTCGTTGTGAGGCTTTGTTCTACTGCTTGGAAGGCAATATGTCCATATATTCATTAATATTCTCACTCATGATTACAGTGAAATACAGAAAAAATGCTGCTGACATTTTCTTTATCCCACTAGTTTAATAAATGATGTTCTTCAGTAAACTTTGTGTCAGCCTCAGAGCTGTTTCAGTGATCACTGGAAAACAACGAGCGGCTCATTTATTAGGCAGGAATTAATGAGAGGAGGCAGACTGGACAGCAGCGCAGCAGTCGCCCACGCCTGTGTGACCAGCATGGAGAGTCTCTGACAGTCATGCACTGTGAACAAGGCTTTAGTTTTTCATTTCTGTTGTATATATGATGCCGTAGTTTTTTCCACTTGCTTGCTTGACTACTGTTGTTCTTATTTCTTTCTTACAGGCCTTCCTTGTAATGTTGCACTATCTACTTTGCTGCTGTAACGATGCGAGTTTCCTCATTTGTGGGACGAATGAAGGATCATCTTATCATATCAGAGAGACATACTCTGGTTGGTTTCTTGACAGCGATTTATTAACCAAGACCAGAAACAGAAGCTTATGTTTGACAACAAACAGATCACACTATATAGTTAGAGTAGACAACAGTATTGCCAAAAGGTATTTAATACATGTATTTCTTCTTACCAGACATGAGCACATCACTTATGTTTTCCCTCCAAAGAGCAGGCTGGTACATACACTGCGTATTTTGGACATTTTCAGACCGTACAGTAAAGGGTTAACAAGTGGTTGGCATGTCAGCCAGTACAGTGACAGAAAAATTCTCAACATATTGGGTAAACTGTTCATATTAAATCTGCCCTGTGTAATTTCAAAGAAAGCTCCAAAGGAAAAGTTAATGAGGGAAGCAAGGTGAGGTGTGCAGGTACTGACAGCTTTCTGTCTGGTCTGTTTAGAGCCAGAAAAACACACTTGGAGGATCCTCATGTAGGAGAAGAGAATTAAAATTATAAGACCAAAGATTACTGTAAACATGTGAACAAGTCCAACTATGTTGTTGACTGTAGTGTCAAAGCAGGCCAATTTAACAACATAGTAGTTATCACAGTAAACTTTATTAATGATGTTCCCACAGAGCTGCAAAGGAGCAGTCAGACCTGCCACTATGAAAATATTGATAAATATAGGATAAACCCAGATTAGAGCAGTGAGCATAGCAATCCTGTTATGTGTCATACGAGTTTTATACTGCAGAGGACAACAAATAGCCACATACCTGTCATAAGACATGACAGCTAAGGTTAAAAACTCTATTCCGCCATAAGAATAAAGACAAAAAATCTGCAAGATACAAAATGGAGCAGAAACAGTGTGAACATCAGAGAGGATCTGAACCAGAAGGAATGGAAACAAGCCTGTACTACCATACAGTTCATTTACAAAGAGGCTGCACAGAAAAAGGTACATAGGTTCATGTAAGCTTCTGTTCAGACAGATAACAGCAACCAGCAGGACATTAGAGCAGATAATTAACAAGTATAAACTGAGAATAATCAGGAAACAGAAGGATTTAAAAAGACCAGTGTCAACATAAGCACCAAGTATGAAAAATGAAACATGTGTAGAGTTTATCATGATCCTCTTCTTGGTTTTTAAAGCCGTTATTAACACTGTTCAGTATATGAACATACTGAAGGTATGAAACATTATCACAGCTTTACGAAGGACTGATATGTTTAAATGCATGACAGAAAAAAAGCAATGATACATAAACACCAAATGCATCACTCTTACATTACCTCATTTAAAGTCAGTGGAGCACAGGTTGTCACACTGTGACTCCCTCCCTCCTGAACTGAGACTCTGGTTCTGCTTCTTTTAACCTTTTCAGCTCAGGAGGATGCCAACAGCCGAGTCTTACCTAATTATCCAGGGACGCCATGAATCTTAAGGAAGGCAGTCTTCATGCGTTCCAAATTAGAGCAAAAAAAAAAAAAAGACAAACAAAAAACACAAACTTAATAATGGTTATATTTATTTATCAGAGACATGTCAGTTTCCACAGGCTCTGCCAATCAAATTTAGTCATTAACACTTTGAGTGCCACATAACAAAGTTATGCCGTCAAAGTGTATTTTTTTTTTTTTTTTACAGCTGATCACTATCTCCCGCAGCCTGTCAGTAATTTCGGGGCTTCTGTGATTTGTAGTCGGGACACAAAGAGTTAATATGTGCCACGCGCTTCAAAGCAGGAAGTGGAGGCGATCGAGATTAGAGAGTAAAACAGAATGTGGAGAAAAAGTGGTGATTTTGGTGAAAGTGTCCTCTACTCTACCTCTGATAAAACAAGAATGGAACAAGGTAAAAACAAACATTTTTTTCATGATGAAATAGAGAGTCTCTTCTTTCATTTGAGCTATTCACTGTTTTCAGAGACATAGTACTAAATATTCTGTGGGTCTAGAAATATGACTCAAAATGGACAAAAACTGCTGGAACAAGACACTTTGTTTTAAAAAATGGCTGGCACTCAATGAGTTAACTTCAGTCTGATCACTTTCCAAGAAGTGCATTAAAGTGTTTCCATATCTCTGTTTACTTATTTAGTTTCCTTTTGGCAACATAAGTTCATTTCTCCAGTGTCAACCATGATGCCATTTTTCGTAACTACATTCCAGGTGTAGGGCCGTCCGTACTTTTCCACCTCGATGCAATCACTGTCCTCGTCTGAAGCAGAGACAGATCAATCATGGATGCAGTTTTGCAGCCCAGTGCAAAGTGATTAGGTTACATACCTAATATACAGAGCTCTGGTTCAAGTGGAACCACCATATTGGTCATACTTGAAATCATGCAGGTTCCATTTTCCCAAAATCACAGTACAGACCAGTTTTTGTTCAGTGGTTATTCAGACTTTGGTCAGTGTTAGCTTTAAATAAAGGCCGTTGAAGTGGACGCTGATGGACGATTGTCTCACTCTGAGTGCATATTTTTGGCAGGAAAAACATCTGAATGGGAAAGTGGCACCAAACTAGAAACATTAATGTAAATGATGATGAGATTCCATAACTTCTAATTAGGTCAGTGATGTCAGCAGGTCTGTGAGCATCCTCTGACTGCAAAGGGTTAAAAGAAGCACTTTCAGCTCAGTTCAGTCTGACTGCAGCAGGTCAACAGATAAACTTAGATAACTTCAAGATAACTTTGAAGCATAAACTTAAAATGAGAAGATGGTAAGTTTGGGGAAACTGTCTCTCTTTTCTGCTCTGCAAAAACTGAACGCCATGAGTGTGTTTAATTCTTTAATAAGAAGCCTGTTTTACAAAAAACAAAATGTAGCTTTCAGTGGGGTTTGATTGTCCTGTGAACAGTGTAAATAGCTGCTTCATGGTTTAAACAGAGGTCATGATAAACTCTACACTCTACACATATTTCACACTTGTTGCCTACTTTGACACTGGTCTTTTTAAATCCTTCTGTTTCCTGATTATTCTCAGTTTATTCTTGTTAATTATCTGCTCTAATGTCCTGCTGGTTGCTGTTATCTGTCTGAACAGAAGCTTACATGAACCTATGTACCTTTTTCTGTGCAGCCTCTTTGTAAATGAACTGTATGGTAGTACAGGCTTGTTTCCATTCCTTCTGGTTCAGATCCTCTCTGATGTTCACACTGTTTCTGTTCCATTTTGTTTCCTGCAGAATTTTGTTTTATACTCTTATGGAGGTATAGAATTTTTAACTTTAGCCATCATGTCTTATGACAGATATCTGGCTATCTGTTATCCTCTGCAATATAAAACACAAATGTCATTTAACAAAATTACAGGTCTGATAGCTCTAACATGGTTTTGTCATTTGCTGCTGTGTATTGTGATGATATTAATGAGTTCCTCTTTACAGCTGTGTGGGAACATCATTAACAAGGTTTACTGTGATAACTACTCCGTAGTTAAACTGGCCTGTTCTGACACTACACTCAATAATGTCTATGGACTTATTTGTGTTTTTCTCTCCATCTTTTGTCCTCTTATTCTCATATTTTACACTTACATTAAGATTCTTAAAATTTGTTTTTCTGGCTCTAAACAGACCAGACAGAAAGCTGTCAGTACCTGCACACCTCACCTTGTTTCCCTCATAAACTTTTCCTGTGGTGGTTTATTTGAATTATTACAGAGCAGATTTAATATGAACAATGTACCCAACATGTTGAGAATATTTTTTTCATTATACTGGCTGATATGCCAGCCGCTTTTTAACCCTTTACTCTACGGTCTAAATATGTCCAAAATTTGCATCATATGTAAAAGTCTAATCTTTGCTAAAATGTAAACCACTCAATAGATTTATGCGGCCTAGGAAATTGTGTTGACAGATAAATAACTTTTCCATGATGTTGAAAATCATTCAAATACATGAAATGTATTTTATTGTAAGTAAAGCTGTTTTGATGAATTCCCTCCACCTGAATAATAATAGAAATATAATAGTCAGTTTGATGAAGATAATGCCAACATTTTCTGTGCAATTTTTGTTTGTCACATATCAAATATTAAATTAAGATTAAAATTACTTCTTTGATTTATTGCATTATAGTCTTTAGATCTTCTTCAACACACCACAAATATACTGAAAAGTATTAAATTAGTAGTAAAATATTAATTCCTAACAGGATAAATGGCCATGTGAGAATCCTACATGGGATTGATTTTATTACAGACATTTGCAGGATTAAGTTTGGGTTACTTGTTGTTGTTATTCATGTAATTTAATCTAATGCATCTTACTATATCTAGAGTGCATCCACATCTAGATGTATATGTATAGCTTTCGATAAAATATCCTGGAGAGTGACATTTGTGTTTCTCTTTTGGGTTTGATTATACATGTTTTAAAATGACATCAGTAGTCACAGTGGCAGATATTATGTCAGGACATTATACTATATTCTATATTTCTGCAAGTTGGTAATAAATGGACTGTATTTATATAACTCCCTTCTAGTCATCTGACCACTCAAAGCCCTTTTTGCACTATATGTCACATTTACCCATTCACACATGCACAGTATTGGGGGCAGTTTGGGGTTAGGTATTTTGCTCAAGGACACTATAGCACATTACCACTGGAGGCAGGAATCAAACCACCAAACTTCAGATTGGTGGCCAACCTGCTCTACACTGCACTGAACCACAGCCGTTATATTATACATACAGTATGTTGTGACTCATATGCTAGTGCAAGTTTAACATGAGGCTGATTTAAAACATTTGAAAAAGTTGTAAACATCCATGAAGATAAAAAAGGATTTTTCTGTTCTGCCTTCCTTGCCTTCTATCAGAAATGTCAAATTTTGTCTCCCTATTTCTATATGTTGAGCATCCTTAGTTTTCTAGTTTCAAATTAATCTGTTAGGTTCAGTGTTCTGTGAGAACCCAGATGCACGACACGGAAAACAGTACTCCTCAAAGAACACTCTTTATTAGATTCCCACAGGGATAGTTGTAAGGGTGGCGTGGGGGCAAAGACATGGCTTGGGACTTAGAAAAAACCTCCGCTAGGTCATGGTAACAGTCAGGCATGTTAGACAGATTGGCGTTTACCGGGAGGGTGGGATCTCCAGGAGGTGGGATCTGTGTGGTTCTGATCTGCATGGATGTGATGGCGGTCTTCAGAGAGGCTGACACACACTCGGAGTCCCATCCCTGGATTCTTCTGGACCGCCAGTCCACCTGCGGATTATGCTGCCGCAACCAGGGGAAGCTCAGCACCAGTGGCAGCTGTGCTGCTCTGAAAAGACACAGAATTAGCTTTCCTTCATCCTCAGAGAGGATGTGTAACAAGCTCACAATTGCCCCAGAGTCAATTAATGCCATGAACAAAAGGTTGTGAGTGTGAGATGTCAGAGTTACCTGAGACAGAGTTCGAGGAGGGATATCCAGGGTGGAAAACCGGCTTACTAGTGCCCTCCTCAGCTTCACTGGCGAGCCTCTCCTTTTACCGGGCACTCTTTCATCTTTCTTGGTGGCCCCAATCCCCGCAGTGCAGGCATTTGCCCTCCTCGAGCAGCTGTTGAGGCTCTTTTGGTGACAGCCGGGTCCAACCCAGCTGCGTGGGTTCTCCTTCAGATGCTGGGAGGCCCGGAAGCCTCGGTGGTGAAAATCGATGAGTGGTGGGGTCACTGGGGGGCTGCTGGTGACTCCAGGCGTAGGAGCGGGAGGATTCCCTCCCAGAGCTGCAGCCGGTTGTCCGTCCGTATTGCCAGTGCGATGAGTGATTCAAGGTCTGTGGGAAGCTACATTGAAACAAACTCGTCCCAGATGGCACCCGCTGGCCTGATAATGAAAGCCTCCCTCATGGCACGGTCATTCTTCCCACTGTCTGCTGCGATGGTCCGGAATTCAATGGCATAGTCGGCCACGGATTGATTCCCTTGCGACAGGGTAGAGAGGGTCTCCACGGCATCTTGCCCTGGAGTGGTGCGGTCGAAGAGTGCAAAGACTGTCCATAAAGGCGAGCTGCATTATCTCGAAGTGGAGCTGACACTGGACCAGGAAGATTCAACAATCATCGGTGTCTCCAGAGAATCTACTGGGAGAGGCTAGCCAAGGAGGAGCTGCAGAGTAGGCGGTGGAGGCGGCCCGGACCCCGTCAGTTCTGGTGTGGAGGCGGAGGATCCAGCACGCTCCACCGGTGGGTGAGAGCATATTTCAGTGATCAACTGAGTCAGCTGGTTGATGCGGGCGATGAGGGCCTCCTGACCATCCTGCTGCCTCATGGAGAGGTCCACAATGCCGTGGCGGACTGCCCTCCTCGTGGTGGCTTAAGCAAGCTTCCTGGCCTGCGATAATCCCCGGGATTCCTAGCTGCGAGTCGGCTGGGTTCTGCATGGTGAGTTCATACTGTTAGGCTCAGTGTTATGTGAGAACCCAGATGCACGACTCAGGACACAGTCTTTATTAGATTCCCACGGGGATAGTTGTAATGGTGGAAGACGCAGGGATCGGCACACGCAGGCTCTGTGGCAGGCGGAGCTCCATGCGGCTGCCTGACTACGCTGTAGTAGAAAAAGGATCATGTCTTAGAACATAAAGAAATCTGAACTAACAAAATAAAGAATCTACACTAAGGGTGCTCTACTAATAAACTAGAGAGGGAAAAAGGTAAATAATTAAGAAATAAACTAGGAAATAAACTAAGGAACCTCGACCAGTGTTACCGGGAGACCAGTTTGTTTGTGTTCATGGCAACGTGGCTAACGAGCTGTGTGCCGGACGCTAATGTGGAGCTGCCCGATTTCACCACCATGAGAGCTGACCGGCTAGTGTGTAGGGAGCAGTTTGGGATTGGGCCGAGGATTCATCCCAGGAAGGTGGCTGGCCCGGACCAGGTCTCCCCGAGACTTTCTCGTGCCTGTGCTGCGGAGCTCGGAGACCCACTTCAGTGTGTGTACAACCTCAGCCTGCATTTGGGGAGGGTCCCCTCATTTTGGAAGACATCCTGCATCGTCCCTGTGCCCAAGAAGGGATGCCCCACCGATCTCAATGACTACAGACCTGTAGCTCTCACGTCTTACGTGATGAAGACTCTGGAGTGACTGGTCCTGCAGTTTATGCGTCCCCAGGTACAGGGTGTGAGAGACCCTCTCCAGTTCACCTACCAGGAACAGGTTGGGGTGGACGATGCCATCCTCTATCTCCTCCACCGTGCCCTCTCCTACCTGGATGCTGGGGGCTGTGCCATTACCATCCAGCCCCAGCAACTCCAGGAGAAACTTACTTGGCTGTTGGGCCAGGCTACACACCACTGGGGCTCCTCCTATACGGTAAGCGTATTGCATCATTTCCGCTCTCAGCCGCTACTCTGTTGTTTCCTACAGCACTCTGAGCTGCTCTGCCACAAAAATAGTTTTGTTACTGTCTTAATCCACAGCGGTTAACGTCCCGCCGTACATTTGTAGTGTACTAACCCTATCAAGCACTCTAAAACTTCCCTAGACTTTCCCTGTCACTCGTTGGTGTTTTCCAGCGGTTTTTTTCGGCTAACAACTAGCTTCCATAGCCTAGCTTAGCAGCTATCTTAGCGTATAGCCATGGCTTCTCCTCTTCCTTCTCCTGCTTTCTCTTGCTCAGTGTGTCTCATGCTCACTTATTCCTCTGCCTCCTTTAGTGATAATGGTACGTGTAATAAGTGTAGCATGTTCGCGGTTTTGGAGGCGAGGCTTAGCGAGTTAGAAGCCCAGCTCTGCACCATCCAAAGTCCTAGTTATGCTTCCGTAGCTAGCCAGCCCCTAGCCGGTGCGAGCCGACCTAGCGTAGCTCCTGCTAGCCGTCCCCCGGCAACTCCCGAGCAGCCGGGAGAGTGGGTGACTGTCCAAAGGAAGCGTAGTTTTAAACAGCCCACGGCTCACCACCGACCCCTTCACGTTTCTAACAAGTTTTCCCCACTCAGCGACACACCCGCTGAGAAGCCAACCCTGGTTATTGGCAGCTCTATTCTTCCAAACGTGAAATTAGCGACACCGGCAACCATAGTCAAATGCATTCCGGGGGCCAGAGCGGGCGACGTTGAATCCTATTTGAAACTGCTGGCTAAGGATAAGCGTAAATATGGGACTATTGTTATTCACGCTGGCCGTAATGACACCCGGTTACGCCAATCGGAGGTCACAAAAATTAACGTGGAATCGGTGTGTGCTTACGCTAAAACAATGTCGGACTCCCTAGTTTTCTCTGGTCCCCTCCCTAGCTTGGCCTCTGATGACATGTTTAGTCGCATGTCATCCTTCCACCGCTGGCTGTCGAGGTGGTGTCCAGTTAATGATGTGGGCTTCATCGATAATTGGAGCAGTTTCTGGGGAAAACCTGGTCTGATGAGGAGAGACTGCATCCATCCTACTTTGGAAGGAGCAGCTCTCATTTCTAGAAACATGGCCAAGTTTATTAGTCGACCAAACCCATGACAACCCAGGGTTGAGACCAGGAGACAGAGTTGTAGTTTAACACACTTCTCTGTGCTTCCATTAGAGCAGTCACCCACCCAGAACCCCATAGAAACGGTGTCTGTCCCACGACCACTGAAATCAGTTAAATCCATAGTAAACAAAAGGGGAGTTGAACAAAATAACTTAATAAAAATTAAATCCACTGCTGAAATAGTTAATCAGGACAGGAGAATTAAATGTGGACTTTTAAATATCAGGTCATTATCATCTAAAGCTCTACTAGTAAATGAATTAATATCAGATAACCAGGTTGATTTATTTTGTCTTACTGAAACCTGCTTGTGTCAGGATGATTATGTCAGGACTGGCATGATAGTTTGAAAGCTTATAGGAAGGCTCTCCGTAAGGCCAGAGCAGCTTATTATTCATCATTAATAGAGGAAAATAAAAACAACCCCAGGTTTCTTTTCAGCACTGTGGCCAGGCTGACAGAGAGCCACAGCTCTATTGAACCATCTGTTCCCATAACCCTCAGTAGTAGTGACTTCATGAGCTTCTTTAATGAGAAGATTATAACTATTAGGGAGAAAATCAGTCACACTGTGCCTTTGACTGAAACTGCTTTGTCTTTAAACACAGGAAGCATAGGACTCATTGAAGAACTTGATGTATACTTGGACTGCTTTTCTCCCATAGACCTCCACAAACTGACTTCATTGATTTCCTCATCTAAGCCTTCTACTTGTCTCTTAGATCCCATCCCAACTTCACTGCTTAAAGAAGCTTTACCGTTACTGAGCACCTCTTTACTGAACATGATCAACTTATCTTTGCTGTCAGGCTATGTACCTCAGTCATTTAAAGTAGCCGTAATCAAACCTCTTCTGAAGAAGCCCGGTCTTGATCCAGAGGTTTTAGCCAACTATAGACCAATATCCAACCTTCCTTTTCTCTCTGAGATCCTTGAGAAAGCAGTGTGCAGTCAGCTGTGTGACTTCCTCCAGAACAATAATCTATTTGAGGACTTTCAGTCAGGATTTAGAAAATATCATAGCACCGAGACCGCTCTGGTGAAAATTACTAATGACCTGCTAATTGCGTCAGACCATGGACTTGTCTCAGTACTTGTCTTGTTAGATCTTAGCGCTGCTTTTGATACTATTGACCACCATATCCTGTTGCAGAGATTAGAACATTTAACTGGCATCAGAGGAACTGCTTTAAGCTGGTTCAAATCCTACTTATCGGATCGATCACAGTTTGTTCACATTAATGATGAGTCCTCCATGCAGTCCATAGTCAGTTATGGAGTTCCTCAAGGTTCTGTGCTTGGGCCTATTCTATTTACTTTATATATGCTTCCTTTAGGCAATGTTATCAGGAAACACTCCATAAACTTTCACTGTTATGCAGATGATACTCAGCTATATTTGTCATTTAAGTCAGATGATTCCAGCCAGTTAGCTAAACTCCAAACATGTCTTCAGGATATAAAAACTTGGATGGCGCACAATTTCTTGTTGTTAGATTCAGATAAAACTGAGGTTATTCTAATTGGCCCTGAAAATCTCAGAAATAACCTATCTAATGACTTATTTACTCTAGGTGGCTTTGTACCAGCCTCGAGCACCACTGTAAGGAATCTAGGGGTAATTTTTGACCAAGATATGTCCTTCAATGTCCACATGAAACAAACAGCTAGAACAGCTTATTTTCATCTGCACAACATTGCAAAAATAAGGCATATTCTCTCCCAAAACGATGCAGAAAAATTAGTCCATGCTTTTATATCTTCTAGGCTGAACTACTGCAATTCGTTATTATCAGGCTGCACTAATAAGTCTAGCAGGACTCTCCAGCTGGTCCAGAACGCTGCAGCACGTGTTCTGACCAGAACCAGGAAAAGAGACCATATTTCTCCGGTGTTAGCCTCTCTGCACTGGCTCCCTGTAAAATCTAGAATAGAATTTAAAATCCTCCTCCTTACCTACAAGGCACTGAATGGTCAGGCACCATCTTATCTTAAAGAGCTAATAGTGCCTTATAATCCTGCTAGAACTCTACGCTCTCAGAATGCAGGACTACTAGCGGTTCCTAGGGTTTATAAAAGTAGAATGGGAGCTAGAGCTTTCAGTTATCAAGCTCCTCTTCTGTGGAACCAACTCCCTCTTTCAGTCCGGGAGGCAGACACCATCCCCTTATTCAAGAGTAGGCTTAAGACTATCCTTTTTGATAGTGCTTATAGTTAGGACTGATCCAAGGTTGACTCAGGCTGCCTTGGATCAATCCTTAGTTATGCTGCTATAGGTCTAGACTGCCGGGGACTTCCTCTGACACACTGAGCTTCTCTTCTTCTTCATTTTGATGCCTCCATTAAGTCATTTTACTAACTCATCTTCTTCCCCGGAGTCCCTGTGCTCCCAGCTCCCAGGTGTTCGTGAGCTGAGGCTACTTGTTGAGAAGGAGGTGGTGTCATCCAGGCTTCGTCTGTCCTGATGGTGGTGAGATGGAGAAGAGGCGATGCTGCTCAGGTTGTATCTTTTAGGGTAGTGGAGAAGAGGATGTGTTTACTCTTCCTCCCTTTAACACATGCTGCAGATTAGTTTTGTGCCTTGTAGTCCCTGTGCGTTCTCATCTCACAGGTATCCATGGATCCAGTCTACCTGGTGGAGTAGTGGTTGTGCAGACCAGTCAGGCTTCATCTTCTGGTTCTGAGTGACGTGGTGGTGATGAGGTCATCCTGCGGAGGTTTCTCCTGTTTGGTGTGGTGGAGTGGAAGATGTGCTGCCCAGGCTTATTCTGGTTGGCGTGGTGGAGAGGACGACATGCTTCTCATCCTTTGCTGATAGCTTGATGATGCTCTTCATCCCCTTGGACACTCTCATATAATTCTATATATATACACTGTATATTAGCTGTTGTTATATTGATTTGGACATTTCCATACAATTTTGTATGTTAGTGTTAATGTGTTTTCATTGTTGTTATTCTGTACACATGGCATCTATTGCACGTCTGTCCATCCTGAAGAGGGATTCCTCCTCTGTTGCTCTTCCTGAGGTTTCTTCTGTTTCTTTTTCCCTGTTAAAAGTTTTTTTTTGGGGAGTTTTTCCTTAGTTGATGCGAGGGTCATTTGTAAAGGACAGAGGGTGTCATATCCTGTACAGATTGTAAAGCCCAATGAGGCAAATTCATAATTTGTGATATTGGGCTATACAAATAAACTTGACTTGACTTGAAAGTTGAGTTTTATATGATGAGAATGAACTGATCCGTGCGCAGAGTTTTTACCATGTGCCACCCCATATCCATTTATTCCCTAGTTAACTTATTTTATTTGGTCTCTTTATCCATTGGATTATTTGTGAAACCTTTTTTTCTCTTTTTTTGCCTGTGGTTTAGTTTTTGATCTGTCAGTGGTTGGGCGATTTGTCTTTTTTTTCTGTTAAAGGGGGCTAAGCCGCCATTCCTGGCCCTCACCCACCACTGTGGGTTAGTTTTCCTTTTTCTGGGTTGATTGTGTTTTTTTGATTAATGTTTTCTTTGGTTTAGTTTTGTTTTGATTCCTCAGCTCTGGGCTACTTCTTTACTCCAGCCTGCCCATGGCTAAGGTTTTGTTTGTTTCGTAGTAATATTTCAATATTTGTGTGTCAACAGCTTGGTTATTTAACTAAGTAGGTTTATTTTTCTCTTTGGTTGTGTATGGGTGGTGTATGGGTGTGTTATTTTTAGCAGAGGTCCATTATTCTTTTTAACACTATAACCTATTGTTTTTTTTTCTTTCTTTTGCCTGAGTGCCCATATAGCGGTGTTGATTTTTCTTTTCTTTCTGTTTCAGGACAGGAGTGTGCAACGGATTCCCCCCGTCGTTGGTGGTCTCCCCTTTCACTTCCTTTAGTTTGGCGTGGCACGTGGTGGTTTGGTTGGTTGAGTATTCTTTTTTTTGATTTGCAGTGTTTTTTTTTTTAGTTTGAGTTATCCATTTTAATTCAGTCTGTTCACCCATAAGTCTCCTGGTTTCAGCCTTTTGTTGATTTTCAGCGCAATCTTTTGTGTTTCTTGTTTGGGGGTCCTCAGGCTATATAATATCATACACCTTTGCATTCCTTTAACAAGTGAAACTTTTAACCAATAAATTGTTATTTCCTTTTCGTGGAAGTCCTGTTATTTAGTGTAACGAATCTGTGAGCCCTTCAGTTGATAGGAGTCCTGTATAATATATTTCTTGGGGTGAA
The DNA here is from genome assembly GCA_029721515.1 of Synanceia verrucosa. Classification (NCBI taxonomy): domain Eukaryota; kingdom Metazoa; phylum Chordata; class Actinopteri; order Perciformes; family Synanceiidae; genus Synanceia; species Synanceia verrucosa. The sequence continues at coordinate 383,072 of CM056559.1, forward strand.
ATTAGACCTGTTTCTCGTTTTGCCCTTTCTTTAGGTTTTAGAAAAAGTTGTTTTTCTACTAATACAGTCCTTTCTTGATAACAACTATATTCTCAAAAAGTTTCAATCTGGGTTTAGGTCTCATCACAGCACTGAGTCTGCGCTGTTGAAGGTGCACAATGATATTGTTCTGTCTGTGGATGCCAATTATCTTGTTGTTCTAGAGCTTGACCTCACAGCAGCCTGTGACACGGTGGACCATTCAGTCCTCCTGTCACGGCTGAACAATTATGTGGGTGTCGCAGCACTGCACTAAAGTGGTTCTCTTCATACCTGTCCAGTAGGACCTTCTCTGTTATGCTTGGAGACATGTTCTCATCTAATGCTCCTCTCTCCTGTGGGGTGCCACAAGGCTCCATTCTTGGCCCAATCCTTTTTTCATTATATATGCTGCCACTTGGGTCATTTATAGCTAGGCACAACAGTTCTTTTGTCACTGTTATGCAGATGATTTACAAATATATGTCAATAAAGCCCAATACTGGCAGTGCACAAAATGCCTTGTACAGTTGCATTGCTGATATCAAACAGTGGTTGTCCCAAAATTTTCTTAATTTAAACAATGATAAAACTGAATGTATTGGGCACCTTATCTTCCAAGTTCAGTCCGGTCATGAGGAATCTGGGAGTGATACATACAGATGATGTTTGACAAACAAATAAACAGTGTTGTCAGGACCATTTTTTTTCCAGCTGTGTCTTCTGGCAAAAGTCAAAATTTTTCTAAGCCGCCAGGACCTTGTCCGATCTTATTTATCTGAGCTCTTAACTGTTCGTGAGCCTGGTAGAGCTCTAAGGTCAGCCTTATTAAGTCTAGCTTGAAAACTTATTTATTTAGGATGGCTTTTAATACCCAGTAGTGTGGTGGCACTTTTAGTCTATTTTTTTATTCAATTTTATTTTTATTTTTATTTTTCTTATCTCATTTTATTTCTTTCATTGTTCTTATTGTTTTTTAATTGCTTTTATTTATTATTCTATTGTAAAGCACTTTCGTTCGCCGAACGGTTGTTGTAAAGGTCTGTATAAATGAAGTATATTTACATTTACATTTACATAACTACAGTAACAATGGTTGCTGGGGTGGTAACGTCCCTTGATTAGAAATGTTTAAAAGTAGAGGTAGAAGAAGCAGCATTTGGGTTCAGGAAGGAAGGGCTATCATTTACATTATGTCATAAACTGTTTCTATTTTCTCTCCACCATGCTGACTTGAAATCAGAGAGTGGTAAGATGATGTTTGTCACCAGTGATTCCTCAATGATCTGCTGACTGTTTGTGTCCATGCTTCCTCTGTGATAAATGTTCACATTTAAAATGTGAAGTTAGTGTTATACTCATTTAGTTCTTCAGCAACAAGGCAGTATTTTCAACCAGAAGGACAATTATGATAAACTCTACTCAGGTTTCATATTTCATTCTTGGTGGCTACATTGACACTGGTCTTTTTAAATCCTTCTGTTTCCTGATTATTCTCAGTTTATACTTGTTAATTATCTGCTCTAATGTCCTGCTGGTTGCTGTTATCTGTCTGAACAGAAGCTTACATGAACCTATGTACTTTTTTCTGTGCAGCCTCTTTGTAAATCAACTGATCTGGGGTACAGGCTTGTTTCCATTCCTTCTGGTTCAGATCCTCTCTGATGTTCACACTGTTTCTGCTCCATTTTGTTTCCTACAGACTTTCTGTCTTTATTGTTATGGCTGTGTGGAGTTTGCTAACCTAGCCATCATGGCTTATGACAGATATGTGGCTATCTGTTATCCTCTGCAGTATAACACACTATTGACATCTAAAAAGGTTATAATGCTTATTGCTGTTGTATGGATTCCTTCTCTTCTTTCTGTATTTTGCTCAACATTTTTGATTTCCTCTTTACAGCTGTGTGGAAACATCATTGACAGAGTTTACTGTGATAGCTTCTACATAGTTAGACTGGCCTGTTCTGACACTACAGTTATTAATATCTATGGATTCGTAAGTGCTTTCTACACTATGGGTCTTCCGGTTTTTGTCATTTTGTTTTCATATATGAAGATCCTTAAAGTGTGTTTTTCTGGCTCTAAACAGACCAGACAGAAAGCTGTCAGTACCTGCACACCTCACCTTGTTTCCCTCATAGACTTTTCCTTTTGGGCGTTCTTTGATGTAGTACAGGGCAACGTTGATACAAGCAGTTTACCCTTTGGTAACCCATCGGTGATCTTTCTTTCCTGCCATCCACTCTTCACTCCTGTACTGTACGGCCTCAACTCTTCCAAAATACGCCACATGAGTAAAAATCTGCTGTTAAGGTCTGTTGGGAAGTTTTGAGGAACAAAAGAAAACAATAAATGCTTGTCAGTTTGCTGCTGTCTATGCTGTCTATTATGTTTAAATGTATGAAACTTAAATACAATAAATAAGGGATGTTGTGTTCGATAGATTATTTCTTTGTTATAATAATGATCCTTGTCAATGATTGTTATGCCACTGGAAAGCCTGTTTACTTCCCTGAGTATGTGGGTCAGACAATCACACACCTGATTGCACCTGATTGTGCACCTAGGAGCACCAGAAGGTCACAACAAGAGTTAATCACAGTAGCACAATAAGCTGTTTGGCATCGGCAGAGAAGATAGGGCAAACCTTTCATGTGTGTAACCCACAGCTCTGCTGGGTTTAGGGTTAGGGTCTGTTCCTTATAAATGTTGCACTATTTAAAAAGGAAAATAAGCAAGCTTTCCATCGGTATGAGATTTATTGCCAAGAAGCATTGTTAAACATTGTTACAACATCGTGACCAAAAAAATACTTTTAGCAGGAAAAAAGTGACTTCATCCAGGTCTCACAGGTGTTGTCTTTCCAGAAGAAAGAGAATATCAATAACAGATTGATAATATTGAAAAATAATAGAGAACAATAGAAAAGAAAAAGATAGAACAGAATAGATAGATTTTTTATTCATTCCCTATTGGGGGAAATTCACCCATCACAGCAGCATAACACAAGTTATTGTAAGAATGAGACAGTCAACAACTGATGTTACCAGCCGATATTAACAAATATTTACTATCAGTAAATATCAGTATCAGGTTTTTATAACTGATGTTCAGCTGCTCTAGGCTTTTGAGCATTTTTGAGCCTCCCTGACCGTATTCTTATGAAGCAGGTCGTATGATATCATACGAAAAGTAAGGCACAGATTTTCGTACATATTCAAATGATGTCAAATGACCGGCAACATGAGCAATCAGCGCATGTGCAAGCTCCGAAGAGAACCCGGAAGCGACAGCTGTAAAAATGCTGGACATTACTTTCACTGCCAGCTGAAACAGTGACATTACAAAACGCATTGAAATACGCCCTGACAACACTTCCAGTGATGGTTAGGATTAGGGCTAGGATTACAGGGTTAGGTTTATGGAAATAAAATGCATATTTTCTTCTAGAAATGTGATTAAAATGCACCCAAACTCATAAACTATTCCACTGAAAAGGTAAGAATGAATTTAAGGAATATCCAACATTTTCACAGACAGAGGAGCCTGCATCAAACGTCACGTGACGTCCCAATTACGTGGATTATATATGAATTATAGTGCAAAATTTTTCGCAGTAATTTGTACAAATATTTCAGACCAGACCAGGTTGCATTTACTGGGGCTTGATGACGTATTACAACAACAAGAACAACAAGAGGACCGCTAGCTGTGGCTAACAAGCTAGCCATGGCTGACAAGCTAGCTCATAGGTGCCTGACCAATGACATGTCTCTGGTTTGAATCATTTCCAGTGTCTCCTACAGATGATAAATGTTTCATCACTCATGAGGACATGAGGAAACAGAAACAGCTCAGTCATAGAGCCCCGTCACTTTAAATGAGGACCGTGCTAACTACTAGTCTGGACTGAAGCTGATCAACGTCTCTGTGCCTTTCCTGATTTTATTTGTTCTATTTTCTGAGTAATAAGAAAGAGCAGGTGGATTGAGCCCAGTTTATAATGATTAATGATTGTATCGCCAAGTCAATGCCTGTTAGAACGTGACTTTGTATGAACAAGAACCCAATCGCACAATTCCAAGGTATCAACAAAAAAATGAGAAATATATAAAACAGGGAGGAATAATCACTCTAACCCGACTGTATAAAAATACCAATGCGGAAAATCACTTCTGTAGGTAGGCTATCAAAATTAACTGAAAACAAAAGAAAGACACTCTCACTGAGGCTGATCTAATAATGCTAACAGAAAGTCTCTCACAAAAGGTGAAGACAAAAACAAACACTATCAAAGGGCAAAGAACAAAAAAAATCACTCACCAGTGGTGAGGCATTAACTACAGGGGAACACTACCTACACTGACAGGACTAACGTGGTAAACAAAGTGACAAACAAAAGACAGCTCAAACAACAACAGAAAGAGTCCAAATATACTTCTCCAACTGTGTAATACGTTATCCAACTCCGTAACCATGTCATGGTGCCGGATACGCAATGCATTTTCCCACCTAATCAGTAGGGGTCCCTACGCAAGACTGGCCTAGTCCCATGATGCCACTGGATGCCACTGGTCGTTAATCTCATTGGTTGTTATGCTTCTGGCAACAGTGAGCAATAGCGTACGAGAGAGAAAGACTGTTGTTATTGTTGCAGCTGAATAATATGATGCTTTTGATACAGAAATGGAGACATGAAAGACTGAGGAGATGTGTCCAGTATGTATGTATGTATGTCCACTAAATATACCGAGACTGATGGCAGACATGGACGAAGAAACCCACTTCAATTATTTTTGAATGTCGCCTGGAAAATGTGATGAACTTCTACGACATGTGCTACCTCATATAACTCACCAGGGCACCCACCGCATACCCGTTGATGCCGCCCAGAGACTGGCTGTAACATTAACCCTTTAAGCTCCATCCTATTTAACCCTAACCCCTAACTCTACCATCTAAACCTAACCACTAAACCCTAACCTTCGCCAGGGCCACCGGCGGGCCCTGTCGACTCTAAAGGGTTAATGGTTTTGGCTGCTGGTGCAAACCAGCAGGCTGTATCAGAGGTCTGCAAGGGGTTGTGGATGGCTCTACAGCCAGATTTCCTGCCATGTCCTTCAACCAGCCAGTGGAAAGCCATAGCAGCTGATTTTTGGCGACTTTGGAACTTTCAAAATTGCATCGGGAGCCTCGATAAAAAAAACACATAAACATCAAGGCACCGCCTCACGCCGGGAGTGACTACTTCAACGACAAAGGAGGTCACTCCATTGTGCTTATGGCTACGTGTGAGGACAGTGGACGTTGAGGCATATGGACAGGAGAGTGCCGGCGGCATTTTCAAAGGAAGCATATTTCCTGGCATAAGGACTCATGTACCCCACCTGATTGTTGCTGCCTTTCCTCTGCATATATATGCAATATTGTCTTTTCAGTAATACTCTGCATTTTTAGGGACAAATTTGGGCAGGGAGACACAGACCGCCAATTACCGTCTGTCAGATGGATGGTTGAAAATGCTTTTGGCATCATGGCAGCACGGTGGAGAATTCTTGGGAGGACAATGGAATTCCTGCCAGACAAGTGTGTGGATGTGATGAAGGCTTTTGTTGTTCTTCACCACAACCTGACCTATACTGATGAGGCTAACACAGGAGAGCCACTACATACTGCCAAATCAGCCTGGTGCAGCCTGGTGAGTGGTGCAGAGATGTGGCTATCGATTTAAAACTGCGACCTATTCAACCAGCAGAGATGGTGTCCAAGAGACAGCTGTGTGTGCCAGATCAACTGTCGAAATTCTTTCTGGAGCTAGCGGAAGCAGTACCATGGCAGTATGACATTGTGTCACGAGACACACTTGGCAGTCACTGAAGAAGAAGAAGAAGAAGAACCAACTGATCTTATATGCTGTGTGAGGGCTCAATTTTGCAGGAGAGTCCAAATGCACGACTCTTAGACAGGAATACGGTGTCTTTATTGAACAGACCAGGCAGGCAGAGAAGAGCTGGTAGCCAGTGGGGAGATGGAGGATGACGCGCTTCATCAGGCCAGTGAAAGCACACGTCAGGGAGAGCCCTACACTGTCGCTACTCTCAACTATTAAACAGGGGTAAATGAAAACCGTTCTCAAAGTGAGAATGGAAAAACAATTTAACATTACCTGAAAATAAAATCAAAGCACACCTGAAGTGGCTATCAAACGTTAACTAAAGAAGCAAAACCAAGGAGAGAAATAAAGGGACAGCCATACCTTTTGCCCCACCTGGTACTGAGGGGCTGGCCTCTGGTGCCGATCTGCTGCCGTCTTCATGCGCTCCTGACTCTGTAGCATTATTTGCGCGCCGCTGCCTGTCTGACTTGGGCATATCCAGATGGGACCACCACCTCCTTCTCATTGTCTGTGAAGGTGGAGGGCTTGTAGCCATACACACATTAGAAGGGAGATATGCCGGTAGACGAGGTGGGGAGAGTATTGTTAGCATACTCTACCCAGGACAGCATGCTGCTCCAGGAGGCCGGATTCTGGAAGACCAGACAAGCACTTGGTTCAATTGCTCAGTCTGTTCATTCGCCTCCGAGTGGTACCCAGACGTCAGGCTGACTTTGGCCCCGATCAGCTTGCAGAACTCCCTCCAAAAGCATGAGATGAACTGGGGCCCCCGGTCTGAAAGAATGTTAGAGGGAAAACCATACAGACGAAACACGTTATGCGTTATACGTTTCCTTGGCGGAGGGGAGTTTGGGCAGAGGAATGAAATGTGTCATCTTCCTGAACTTGTTGACATTGGAGGGAAGCTGGATACTGCAGGCAAACTCTGGAGACAAGGGACGGAAGACAGTCAAGGACAAGATAGGTGGAAACAATTAGGGCAGTGTTTCACAATCACAGATGCAGGAAGACACAGGATCAAGCGATCTGAAACGAGAGGGAGACAGGGTTACTTTCAAAATAAAACAGGAAGAGACAGGATAACATGCAGGCACAGGACAAAAATAGTAAACTTAACAGAAACAGACAGAGCATAACATGCTGACTACTAACCATCAAAAGAAGTGTGAATAAATTATCAAACATTTTCAACTCTTATTTGTTATTTTGTCCCTTTGTCCTTAATTTGCAAAGTAAATAAAGCACAAATTACACAATGTACAAAGTCAGCAAGATTTCCCATTGAAATACAAAAGTAAACAAGTTGAAAAGGGATAATACTTAAAAAGGACAGTTAAAACGGAATAAATTATAATCAAAACTGAAATGCTTTAATAGTAAACTTCACTAACGTCACTAAAAGCCCTGTCTGTGGGTTTTGCTACCTGCAGCCTCCACCTGCCTGGTGACGCGTGTCATCCTCCATCTCCCCACTGGTTACCTGCTCTTCTTTGCCTGCCTGGCCGAGTCAATAAAGACTTCTGTTGATTGCACCGTATCCCTGTCTCTGAGTTGTGCATTTGAGCTCTCCAGCAAAATGGAGCCCTCACAGTAAGATCTTGCCAGACAGAGCCCAGCAGACTCCATGCCGGGTATCGTGGCTGCGCATGAGGCGTGCATCCTTCACAATGAGGCAGCTGTGCAGTGAGAGATCATTGACCTGACTCTCGGACAGCAAGACTTCAAAAACACCATGATGAACCAGGTGTCCCAGTTAGCCTGTGGTCTCAATGAAGTCATGTCTCTGCTATGGATCAGTTCCAGTCCTGGAGCAGCAACTGTTCCCGCCGCTTCTCCTTCACCAGTCTCAGGAGCGGCTTCCGTCTCTGCTACCTGGATGATATCCTGATCTTCTCCCTGGACCTTAAGACACACAAAGAACACATCAAACAGGTACTCACACGCGTCCTGCAGAACCAACTATATTGCAAAGCAGAGAAATGTGAGTTCCATGCCGAGTTGGTTTTTTATTCCTGGGCTTCCTCGTAGCCAGGGGACGGATCCAAATGGACCCAGCTAAAATAAAAGCTGTTGCAGAGTGGCCAGTTCCAGATAGCCGCAAGAAGGTACAGCAATTCTTAGGATTTGCTAAATTCCATCGCCGGTTTATCCGCAACTTTAGCGCCGTGCCCCTGCACACTAACCTCTCCTCACCAGGTGTTTCAGTGGACTCCCGAGGCTGACAAAGCCTTCGCCCGTCTCAAGTCCCTGTTCACCTCTGCCCCCATCCTGGCGATGCCCGATCCCACCCAGCAGTTCATCGTGGAGATGGATGACTCCAACTTGGGGGTTGGTGCTGTCCTGTCTCAACATTCCTCCATCGACAACAAGGTGCACCCGTGCGCCGTCCTCTCCCGCCGCCTGTCCAAAGCTGAGCAGAACTACAACGTGGGACGACACCCGTTTCTTGTTTGGACTGATCACAAAAAAGTACAATACCTCAGAAATGCCAAAAGAATGAACTCTCTGACTTGGGTCCTTGCCAGTAGAACACAAGTTGAACCAACTAAGAACCAGCATGGAACTATCACCAAGTTCCTTTTGGTGGAAAAGGGGTATTAGGGTGAAAACCAGTGTACACCCTGGACAAATCTCCAGCTTATCACAGAACACATAGAGACAGACAACCACTCACACTCACGTACCCGAAGACAACCCACGCAGACATGGGAAGAACATGCAAACTCTATGGGAATCGAAGCCGGGACCTTCTTGCTGTGAGATGACAGTGCTAACCACTGCACTACCGTGCCGCCCTCCCCAGAAACCGTGGCAACCATTCACACCTGAGTGCATCTCACTTTATTTTGTTCAGAGAATGTGTCCATGTTACATTAATGAATCATCCAGTTTGGCATCACAGTAAAATCAGTCAGAATATGTTAATTCCACAACAGGAGATTAAACACTTAAATAGTAGGAACATTTTAATTTTCTTTATATTTGTTTTATATTTGTGAACCTTTGTTCAAATAAAAAAAAAATGAAGGCAACAAGTAGAAATCTGCCATCTACTCTCAGTGATCTCTGTGGGCGTCTCCTGGCTTGAAAGAGTTAAAAGAAGGTAGACTCAGTGTTACTGCAGCAGGTGGACGTAAGGAATCACAGTGTCACAAACATGTTATTATTATTATTATTATACCATACAACTGAGGAATGGTAAGGAGTGCTTACAACTGTTTTCTTGATGCCTGTGGATAACCCTTTATCTGCACAGTCCTACTGAAGCAATGCTTCAAAGGTTTAACTTGAACAAAATGAAACAGTAAAGTTCTGATTGTTTTATGAGGCAGGACGATAATGACAAACTCTACTCAGGTTTCATATTTCACACTTGTTGCCTACTTTGACACTGGTCTTTTTAAATACTTCTGTTTCCTGATTATTCTCAGTTTATACTTGTTAATTATCTGCTCTAATGTCCTGCTGGTTGCTGTTATCTGTCTGAACAGAAGCTTACATGAACCTATGTACCTTTTTCTGTGCAGCCTCTTTGTAAATGAACTGTATGGTAGTACAGGCTTGTTTCCATTCCTTCTGGTTCAGATCCTCTCTGATATTCACACTGTTTCTGTTCCACTTTGTTTCCTGCAGATCTTCTGTATTTATTCTTATGTTTGTGTGGAGTTTTTTACCTTAGCTGTCATGTCTTATGACAGATATCTGGCTATCTGTTGTCCTCTGCAGTATAACACGCTAATAACACATAACAATGTTGTCATACTTATAGCTCTAACATGGTTGTTTCCTTTTCTTGCTATTGGTGTTCTGATATCATTGAGTGCTCCTTTACATTTGTGTGGGAAAATCATCGACAGGGTTTACTGTGGAAATTACTCCATAGTTAAACTGGCCTGTTCTGACACTACACTCAATAATGTGTATGGACTGGTTTACACCGCAATCTCTATCATCGGTCCTCTCCTTTTAATCATTTTCACTTATCTAAGGATCCTTAAAGTGTGTTTTTCTGGCTCTAAACAGACCAGACAGAAAGCTGTCAGTACCTGCACACCTCACCTTGCTTCCCTCATTAACTTTTCCTTTGGTAGCTGTTTTCAAATATTACAGAGCAGGTTTAATATGAACACTGTCCCTAATATGATGGCAATTCTGTTATCGTTATACTTCCTTACATGCCAGCCTCTCTTCACTCCTGTTCTATACGGGCTGAAAATGTCCAAAATCCGCACAATGTGTAAACATCTGTTGTTTGGCGATGTATAGCTATAAACATGATGAAGCAGTGATTAAAGGCCTCCCCTGGCTTTATGGGTAAGGAAGGAAATTAAACACGGAAATTGTATGAGATGGGTTGAGATATAGAATGTATGTTTCTCTTTAGACTTTGTGAAAGCTGATTTTCTTTTAATGTTAATGTTTGTTTTTTCATGTGAGCTTAGATACACAATCTACTGTGATATTTTTATCTAAATTTACTTACTTGAAGAGCATTCAACTTCCATAGCAACTCCCTGTTGTAAAAATAAATTGGTGTAGAGTAATTGTGCATTGGCAGTTGTCCAATGGTCTTGTGTCTTGTGGTTTTACTTCCTGCCTTTGTTGATTGCCTGCCCTGGTCAGTTTCACCTTCTTTATTCCTTGTCGGTTCGTATGCATATTTTTACTGTTTTTTTTCTCCAATCCAATGCGATCCAGTTTTATTTCTAAAGCTCAATTTAAATAAACACAAGGTTTCCAACGTGCTCTACATTAAATCAAACACAATAAAAATGCAATGAATAAATAAATATCATAAAAATAACAATGAAGACACTAAAACATAAAAAAATAAATAAATAAAAACAGTCCATCGCAGATAAAACACCTATGCACATAAGATGAACAGCTTATGTTGTTCGAAAGGCCAAGGAAAAGAGGTGGGTTTTTAAAAGCTAAAATCTGTGAAATGTGCTCAAACTTTCTTGTGCCAGTTAAAAGACGTGCAGCTGCGTTCTGAACCAGCAGAAGACGTGCAATGGAGGATCCACTAATCCCCATGTAAAGTGCATTACAGTAATCCAGCTGAGTGGTGACAAAGGCGTGGATTACCGTTTCAGATTGTTTTCTCTGAAGAATAGGTTTTATTTTTGCCAAGTGTCTCAACTGTAAAAAGCTTGCTTTCACCACTCCTTTAATGTGGCTGTCAACCTTCAGCTCTACGTCAACATTTACCCCCAGATCACGAATGACAGGTTTAACATACTGAGCCAAGGGGGTTACAGAGCTGCCACCAAAGACCATTACTTCTGTCTTTTTGTCTTATTAATTAATTAAAATTATTAAATTAATTAAATTAAATAATTAAAAAAGTTTAACGCCATCCAGGCCTTGACTTCATTCAGACAGTTTATCAGTGGTTTCAGGGAAATTGAGTAAGCCTTTTTCAGGAGTACATAGATCTGGCAGTCACCAGCAAAAGAAGGACAGTTTAGAAATATGTCTAAAGTTTGCCATAACAGCAGGATCCAGTCCAGGTTTTTTAATCAGTGGCTGCATAACCGCATGTTTAAATTCACAGGAACCACTCCTGCAGACAAGCTGCTATTGATGATGCTGAGTACCCATGGCCAAACAGCTGCTTCACTCCCGATCGCACTCAGGATCAGGAGGGAAGCAGGTCTGACTGAAGGCGGCTGTGAAGCAAACAGCAGTGGAAGGGTTAATGACCTGGCATCTGTGAGCAGCAGCGCGAGATTTAACAGAGTCACAGCAGTGCACAGCAGCATCAAAGAGTAAAGGCATATGATCTGAGAAGAAGGTTTCACAGACCTCCAAGTTAAAAACAGGCAAACTACATGATGTTTCCCTCCTTTTTTTTTTTTCTTCCCCCCCGTCAGTGTGTTTAGTACAGTACTTTTCATAGCCAACCTAGTTAGTCTTTCCTTTTTGTTTTTTAGGTAACGCTAACTGGTTTCCCTCTCAGCTTTGAGAGTGGGTTTTGTTTTCATCCCCGTTCGTAGTCGGGAGCAGAAAGAGTAGGGATTCCCCGGACGTGCGCCTCCACCTGCCAGGTGGTGCGTGGCTGTTCTCCACCTCCCTTCTGGAACACCGTGCTCAATTCCTCTGCCAGTTTAAATAAAGACTCTTGTGAGAACTGATACTCTGTCTGTGAGTTGTGCATCTGGGTTCCCTGCCATGGACCCTTGTCAGGCGTCCACAGGAGAGGACTCGAACGCTCTTCCTGGCAGGTGGAGGAGGCGCTCCAAAACCTGCACCTAATTTCTCTCTCTCTCTCTCTCTCTCTCTATATATATATATATATATATACATACACACACAACAACGAAATCAAAACTGTCATGTCTCATCCATCTGGTTTGGTCAACTTCATTTTTGTTTTGTCCTGCTATTTCCTGTTTTATTTTGAAGTAACCCTGTCTCCCACTCATTTCAGAATGTTTTGCTTCCTGTGCTCCCATGCTCCCACGTCTGTGATTGTCAATCCCGCTCTGATTGTTTCCACCTGTGTCCTCTTTCCACAGGTATCCACTTCCTGTTTTGATCTCTGTGATGAATACCGTCTCTTTATGCTCTGACTACATCTCCCAGAAGCCCCAAAATTACTCACAGGCTGTGGAGATTGTGATCGGGGACCCACTGTCGGAAAAACTATTTGATGTATTATTACGTTGATGGCACTCAAAGAGTAAATAAGGTTTTTTTTATAACCTTCCATTGTAGAATATAAAAATGTTTATTCTCAACAAAATAGTCTCTTTGTCATGAACCTTTTTTTTAAATACCAACAAATATAAATTATAACTACAGTAACAATGGTTGCTGGGGTGGTAACGTCAGTGTGCTGGGGGCGTCCCTTGATTAGAAATGTTTAAAAGTAGAGGTAGAAGAAGCAGCATTTGGGTTCAGGAAGGAAGGGCTATCATTTACATTATGTCATAAACTGTTTCTATTTTCTCTCCACCATGCTGACTTGAAATCAGAGAGTGGTAAGATGATGTTTGTCACCAGTGATTCCTCAATGATCTGCTGACTGTTTGTGTCCATGCTTCCTCTGTGATAAATGTTCACGTTTAAAATGTGAAGTTAGTGTTATACTCATTTAGTTCTTCAGCAACAAGGCAGTATTTTCAACCAGAAGGACAATTATGATAAACTCTACTCAGGTTTCATATTTCATTCTTGGTGGCTACATTGACATTGGGCTTTTTAAATACTTCTGTTTCCTGATTATTCTCATTTTATACTTGTTAATTATCTGCTCTAATGTCCTGCTGGTTGCTGTTATCTGTCTGAACAGAAGCTTACATGAACCTATGTACCTTTTTCTGTGCAGCCTCTTTGTAAATCAACTGATCTGGGGTACAGGCTTGTTTCCATTCCTTCTGATTCAGATCCTCTCTGATGTTCACACTGTTTCTGCTCCATTTTGTTTCCTGCAGAGTTTCTGTCTTTATTGTTATGGCTGTGTGGAGTTTGCTAACCTAGCCATCATGGCTTATGACAGATATGTGGCTATCTGTTATCCTCTGCAGTATAACACACTATTGACATCTAAAAAGGTTATAATGTTTATTGCTGTTGTATGGATTCCTTCTCTTCTTTCTGTACTTTGCACAACATTTTTGATTTCCTCTTTACAGCTGTGTGGAAACATCATTGACAGAGTTTACTGTGATAGCTTCTACATAGTTAGACTGGCCTGTTCTGACACTACAGTTATTAATATCTTTGGATTCGTAAGTGCTGTCTACACTATGGGTCTTCCGGTTTTTGTCATTTTGTTTTCATATATGAAGATCCTTAAAGTGTGTTTTTCTGGCTCTAAACAGACCAGACAGAAAGCTGTCAGTACCTGCACACCTCACCTTGTTTCCCTCATAGACTTTTCCTTTTGGGCGTTCTTTGATGTAGTACAGGGCAACGTTGATACAAGCAGTTTACCCTTTGGTAACCCATCGGTGATCTTTCTTTCCTGCCATCCACTCTTCACTCCTGTACTGTACGGCCTCAACTCTTCCAAAATACGCCACATGTGTAAAAATCTGCTGTTAAGGTCTGTTGGGAAGTTTTGAGGAACAAAAGAAAACAATAAATGCTTGTCAGTTTGCTGCTGTCTATGCTGTCTATTATGTTTAAATGTTCGAACTTTAGTACAATAAATAAGGGATGTTGTGTTCGATAGATTATTTCTTTTTTATAATAATGATCCTTGTCAATGATTGTTATGCCACTGGAAAGCCTGTTTACTTCCCTGAGTATGTGGGTCAGACAATCACACACCAGACGTGCAATAGATGCCATGTGTACAGAATAACAACAATGAAAAACACATTAACACTCCACATAACAACAGTTAATACATATAGAATTGTATGAAAGTGTCCAACTCCATGACAACAGCTAATATATACACTGTATTGCCAAAAGTATCCGCTCACCCATCCAAATACTCAGAATCAGGTGTTCCAGTCACTTCCATGGCCACAGGTGTATAAAATCAAGCAGCTAGGCATGCAGACTGCTTTTACAAACATTTGTGAAAGAATGGGTCGCTCTCAGGAGCTCAGTGAATTCCAGCGTGGAACTGAGATAGGATGCCACCTGTGCAACAAATCCAGTTGTGAAATTTCCTCACTCCTAAATATTCCACAGTCAACTGTCAGCTGTATTATAAGAACGTGGAAGTGTTTGGGAACGATAGCAACTCAGCCATTAAGCAGTAGGCCACGTAAACTGACGGTCAGTGGATGCTGAGGCTCTTAGTGCGAAGGTTTTGCCAACTTTCTGCAGAGTCAATCACTACAGACCTCCAAACTTCATGTGGCCTTCAGATTAGCCCAAGAACAGTGCACAGAGAGCTTCATGCAATGGGTTTCCATGGCCGAGCAGCTGCATCCAAGTCATATATCGCCAAGTGCAATGCAAAGCATTGCATGCAGTGGTGTAAAGCACGCTGCCACTGGTCTCTGGTCTGGGTTTGGTGGTTGCCAGGAGAACGATACTTGTCGGACTGCATTGTGCCAAGTGTAAAGTTTGGTGGAGGGGGGATTATGGTGTGGGGTTGTTTTTCAGGAGCTGGGCTTGGCCCTTTAGTTCCAAGTGAAAGGAACTCTTAATGCTTCATCATACCAAGACATTTTGGACAATTCCATGCTCCCAACTTTGTGGGAACAGTTTGGAGCTGGCCCCTTCCTCTCCCAACATGACTGTGCACCAGTGCACAAAGCAAGGTCCATAAAGACATGGATGACAGAGTCTGGTGTGGATGAACTTGACTGGCCTGCACAGAGTCCTGACCTCAACCTGATAGAACACCTTTGGGATGAATTAGAGCAGAGACTGAGAGCCAGGCCTTCTCATCCAACATCAGTGTGTGACCTCACAAATACACTTCTGGAAGAATGGTCAAAAATTCCCATAAACACACTCCTAAACCTTGTGGACAGCCTTCCCAGAAGAGTTGAAGCTGTTACAGCTGCAAAGGGTGGACCGACGTCATACTGAACCCTATGGATTAGGAATGGGATGTCACTTATGTTCATATGAGAGTCAAGGCAGGTGAGCAAATACTTATGTATATATATAAAAAATGCTCCTCTCACCCTTGTTGTAGGGTGGTATCCGTGTTATCCTCAAGCTCGGGTTCTCTACCAGAGTCCTGGGAATTTGAGGGTTCTGCGCAGTATCTTCGCTGTTCCTAGGACTGCGCTCTTCTGGACTAAGGCTTCAGATTATGTTCCGGGAATCTGCTGGAGCCACTCTCCCAGTTTGGCGATCACCACCCCGAGTGCTCCTAACACCACAGGGACCACATTTGTTCCAGCTGTTCTTTCAAGCCTTGGTACTTTTCGTGTTCCTTCTTCTTGATGTTGGCATCAAGGTACCACCACATCTATCACCACTAACCGCTGATGCTCTTTGTCCACCACCATGTCCGGTCGGCTAGCCAGGAGCTGTTTGTCAGTCTGGATGTGGAAGTCCCACAGGACCTTAGCCCTGTTGTTCTCAACCACCTTTGGTGGTATGTCCCATTGGGATTTGGGTATTTCCAATCCATACTGTACAGATGTTCCTGTACACTATCCCAGCCACTTGGTTGTGCCTCTCCATATACGCTGATCCAGCTAGCATCTTACATCCCACTACTATGTGCTGGACTGTCTCAGGGACCTCCTTACACAGGGTGTAAGTAGGCATATAGTGCAACGGGCTCTTTTATGGCTAGTAAGTTAGCAGCTAGCCTATGGCACATGACCACATTGCAAACGCAGCTTACTTCATTAAGTTACTGAAGTGTACTTAATTCATTTGTAATCATTGTATTCCCTATTTGTATTATCATTTCATTCAGTTCATGTCATTCTCATATTGTATTTGTACAATTAATAGGTGACTAATTTAACGTATTTCTTCAAAATAATTAGTGCTGTACATTTGTTTCTATTTGTTCTATTTGTGCAGATACCCTGATTGGCAATAAATAGAATAAGAGGACATTCACGGCACTAAGGCTTTAAGGTTTGAAGTGGTACCTGTTATCTCAATAAAGACGTTAATTCATCCTGACATCACTCAAGTCCTTACACGACTGCCTGTGGTGATTACTATCCTTCCACTATTTACTATCATTGAGTCAACAATATATATGTGTATACATATATATATATATATATATATATATATATATATATATATATATATATATATATATATATATACATAAACATATATAATTGTATGAAAGTGTTCCAGGAGATGAAGAGCATCATCAAGCTGTCAGCAATGAGCAATGAGCAGCACATCCTCCTCTCTCCACCACACCAAGCAGGAGAAGCCTCAGCAAAATGTCCTCATAATCACCATGTAAACTGGGTCCATGGATACCTGTGAGATGAGAACGCACAGGGACTACGAGGCACAAAACTAATCTGCAGCATGTGTTAAAGGGAAGGAAGAGTAAACACATCCTCTTCTCCACTACTCTAACAGATACAACCTGAGCAGCATCGCCTCTTCTCCATCTCACCACCATCACGACAGACGAAGCCTGGATGACATCACCTCCTTCTCAACAAGTAGCCTCAGCTCACGGACACCTGGGAGCTGAAAGCACAGGGACTCCAGGGAAGAAGATGAGTTAGTAAAATGACTTAATGGAGGCATCGAAATGAAGAAGAAGAGAAGTTCAGTGTGTCAGAGGAAGTCCCCCGGCAGTCTAGACCTATAGCAGCATAACTAAGGATTGATCCAAGGCAGCCTGAGTCAGCTCTGGATCAGTCCTAACTATAAGCACTATCAAAAAGGAAAGTCTTAAGCCTACTCTTGAATAAGGGGATGGTGTCTGCCTCCCGGACTGAAAGAGGGAGTTGGTTCCACAGAAGAGGAGCTTGATATTTGAAAGCTCTAGCTCCCATTCTACTTTTATAAACCCTAGGAACCGCTAGTAGTCCTGCATTCTGAGAGCGTAGAGTTCTAGCAGGATTATAAGGCACTATTAGCTCTTTAAGATAAGATGGTGCCTGACCATTCAGTGCCTTGTAGGTGAGGAGGAGGATTTTAAATTCTATTCTAGATTTTACAGGGAGCCAGTGCAGAGAGGCTAACACCGGAGAAATATGGTCTCTTTTCCTGATTCTGGTCAGAACACGTGTTGCAGTGTTCTGGACCAGCTGGAGAGTCTTGATAGACTTATTAGGGCAGCCTGATAATAAGGAATTGCAATAGTCCAGCCTAGAAGTTACAAATGCATGGACTAATTTTTCTGCATTGTTTTGAGAAAGAATATGCCTGATTTTTGCAATGTTACGCAGATGGAAAAAAGCAGTTCTAGCTGTTTGTTTCATGTGGACGTTGAAGGACATATCTTGGTCAAAAATTACCCCTAGATTCCTTACAGTGGTGTTAGAGGGCAGGTGCCCTCTAGAATAAGTAAGTCATGAGATAATTTATTTCTGAGATTTTTGGGGCCAATCAGAATAACTTCAGTTTTGTCTAAATTTAACAACAGGAAATTGTGTGTCATCCAGGTTTTTTTTTGTGTGTCAGCCTGGCCACAGTGCTGAAAAGAAACCTGGGGTTGTTTTTATTTTCCTCTATTAATGATGAGTAATAAGCTGCTCTGGCCTTACGGAGAGCCTTCCTATAAGCTTTCAAACTATCATGCCAGTCCAGGCGAGACTCTTGCAGACCGGTTAAACGCCACTTCCTTTCAAATCTTCTTGCTGCTTGCTTTAAAGTTGTGTCTTTAGTTTACGTGAGTTATAGTTAGTAATCCCAAGTTTGTCCAACCCAAATTATATTTAGAGTATCCTTCTTTAGAAGCGCCCTTTGTTTCAGTTAGTGTAAGTGTGGCGCACAGTGGCAAAGTGTGGAAAAAGTGGTGGTTTGTGTTTGTGTACTTTTATTTTGGTGGGTTAGTTTCCTGGGGTTGTGTTGTTTTGTTCTCACTAGTGTTTGTTCCTGGTGGCTCCCTTCCCCCACGACGCTGAGGAGTAATTGGACACACCTGCTCCTGATGTCCTCATCAGACCATCTACTTAAGACCTGCAGAGACACTCCTCAGTGCCAGAGTATCCAGTTATCCTCCGTAGTAGCAGCTTGGCTTTTCTCCTCAGCGATTGTAAGTTTTTTCATGCACCCTCCAGTGAATGTATATTTACCCGTGTCTCTCTTCTCCTGTTTTTTTCCAGTGCCTCCCGTCGCCCTCACAGCCCAGCACTCACCCTCGTGTCTTCCCCTCACCTGTTTATTTGTGAAATAAACCTTTGTACTCACCAGTACTGCTTCCGCTTCTGGGTCCTCCTTCCCTCACACGCCACAGAATACTCTGGCCAAAGCATGGACCCAGCGGATCTGGATCCCATCAGGACGGCCCTTTCCCGGCAGGGAGCTGCTTGGCAGGGAGCCTGCTTGGTCAACATGAGGACATGTTAAAAGGAGTTTTGGAAGCCGTTCAAGCCCTCTCTCGACAAGTCTCCACCCTTGCCAACCAGGGTTTTCCCCCGGAGAACAACTCCGCTACGTCCCTGCCGGCGAGCACAACTCCTCTTCCGCCCGCTCCTGTGGTTTCCCCTGGCGCCCAGTTTAAAGAGCCTTTCGTCCCAGCCCCCGAGCCCTTCTCTGGTGAGGTTGGAGAGGCTAACAAATTCATCCTCTGCTGCTCACTATTTTTTGACCAGCAGCCCCTGAGTTACCCCTCTGACAGGTCCCAGATAGCTTATTTTATCAATCTACTGCGGGGTAGAGCCCGCAGACTGGGTTGCAGCTCTCTGGGAGCAGCGGTCCCCTGTGTTGTCCTCCTTTGTTAACTTTTCCAGTGAACTGTGTAGAATTTTTGACCACCCCCGGCAGGTTCAGGAATCTGTTAAGAGACTGCTCACTATCTCCCAGGGTAATAGATCGGTTGCTGACTTTTCCATAGATTTTAGAGTAGCGGCAGTAGAGAGCGGGTGGGGGGGAGCACGAGTTAAAAGGGGTTTTTCTCACGCACCTGTCTGAACTACTAAAAGACAAGTTGGCCTCCCTTGAATAGCCGGACACGTTGGAGTCTGCTATCTCCATGGCCATTCGCCTTGATAACGGGCTTCGGGAAAGGCAGAGGGAGAAGCTCCGGTCCCGTCCCCCTAGTCTACGACGCCCTGTCCTCGCCTCTAGACACCTGGCACTTCCCGCTCCTCCTGCTGCTACACCGGTTCTCCCACTCTCCAACCCTTCCTCTGAGGAGCCCATGCAGCTGGGTCACACCCGTCTTCTCCCCAGTGATAGACAGCGCCGCATTAATCTGCGTCTCTGTATTTACTGCGGCCAGGCGGGTCACTTCCTGTCCCCAGAGGCCTAAAGAGAGGAATTCACCGGTGAGAGGGGACGTCCTGGTGAGTCACACCTCCACCGTTCCAGAGTCCCCGGACAGACTCCTGCTGCCCTCCTGTCTTCTCTGGGGAGGGGATTCGCTCCCCCTTCGAGCCCTTATTGACTCCGGTGCAGACAACAGTTTCCTCACAGACGAGCTCGCCGCCCAGCTGAATATCCCCCTCGAGCCATTACCTACTCCTAAGAAAGTTACAGCCCTCGACGGCAGGCTCATCTCCCTGGTTAATTTTCGCACTCCCCCAGTAACCCTCATTATTTCGGGTAATCACCGTGAGACCCTTCGACTATAGGTTATTCCTTCGCCTCACGCCCCCCTGGTGTTGGGTCTCCCCTGGCTCTCTCTTCACAACCCGCAGATCGACTGGAAAGCGTCCCGTGTCATCAACTGGAGCCCCCACTGCCATTCCCACTGCCTACTGTCAGCCCATCCACCTCAGTGGCATACTCCAGTGTCACCTCCTCTGCCCAATCTCTCTCTGGTCCCACCTGAATACCACGACTTGGCCCCCGTGTTCAGTAAGGAGCTGGCCCTCACTCTCCCTCCCCACCGCCCCTACGATTGTGCCATAGATCTCCTTACGGGGGGCGCCGCTCCCATCTAGCCGCATGTATAATATCTCCCGCCCTGAGAAGGAGGCCCTGGGGACATACATCCAGGACTGCCTGGCAGCTGGACACATTCGGCCCTCCTCCTCTCCTCTGGCTGCGGGGTTTTTCTTTGTCAAGAAGAAAGATTCCTCTCTCCGTCCCTGCATTGACTTCCATGGTTTGAATGAGATTACCATTAAAAATAAGTACCCTCTCCCCCTCATCGACCCATCTTTCGAGCCCTTCTGTTCCGCCACCTTGTTCACTAAGTTGGACCTCAGGAATGCCTACCACCTCATCCGGATAAGAGAAGGGGATGAATGGAAAACAGTGTTTAACACCCCCCTTGGCCATTTTGAATACCTGGTTATGCCCTTCGGGCTCACTAACGCTCCCGCCGTCTTCCAGGCTTTCATTAACGACGTGCTTCGTGACATGCTCCACCGGTTTGTTTTTGTCTACCTCGACGATATTTTGATTTTTTTACTCACTCTCGAAGAAGAACACCAGCAGCATGTCAGTTTGGTACTCCAGAGACTGCTTGAGAACAAACTTTATGTCAAACTCGAGAAATGTGAGTTTCACTCCTCCTCTGTCAGCTTCTTGGGATACATAATCGCTAAGGGGCAGCTACAGCCTGATCCGGCCAAGATCCAGGCCGTGGTCAGCTGGCCAACTCCCTCCTCCCGTAAAGAACTCCAGCGCTTCCTTTGCCAACTTTTACCGTAGGTTCATACGGGACTACAGCAAAGTAGCAGCTCCTCTTACTAGACTTACATCCCCCAGCGCTCCTTACCTGTGGATCCCTGAAACGGATCAGGCCTTCTCTCACTTGAAGGAGCTTTTCACTACTGCCCCCATTCTCAAACACCCCGACCCCTCTCTCCAGTTTGTTGTCGAAGTGGACGCTTCCGACACTGGTGCAGGGGCAGTGTTGTCACAGCGGGACCCCCAGACCAACAAGCTCCATCCCTGCGCTTTCTTCTCTCGCTGTCTCTTTCAGGCCGAGAGAAATTATGATGTTGGAAACTGTGAGTTGCTGGCTGTGATTTTGGCTCTTCAAGAGTGGAGGCACTGGCTGGAGGGCACGACGGTCCCCTTTTTAATCTGGACTGACCACAAGAACCTCGCTTACCGCCGCTCAGCGAAGAGGCTGAATCCCCGCCAGGCCAGATGGGCACTTTACCTGAGCCGATTCAACTTTTCCTTGTCCTACCACCCAGCTTCTCTTAATGCCAAACCTGACGCTCTGTCCCGTATTCACACTGCTCCCTCCCACCGTGAAGCCCCGGACCTCATCCTTTCTCCCGACTGCTTTGTGGGCATGGCCACCTGGGACATTGAGTCCGTGGTCCGAGAGGCCCAGATCCATCAACCAGATCCCGGCACAGGTCCCCCGGACCGGAAGTTTGTTCCAGATGCAGCCCGTACCCAAGTTCTCCAGTGGGCTCACTCCTCTAAACTCACCTGTCACCCTGGTTTTCACCGTACCCTCCAGTTCCTCCATCAGACCTTCTGGTGGCCCACGACGTCCCAGGACACCCGCAGTTTTGTTGCTGCCTGCTCCATCTGCGCCACGGTAAAGCTTCCCATCAACCCCCTGCTGGTTTGCTGCGCCCCCTGCCCATTCCTACCCGGCCCTGGTCCCACATTGCCTTGGACTTCATCACCGGTTTGCCTCCATCAGAAGGTAACACAGTCATCCTCACTATCATTGATCGTTTTTCAAAATCCGTTCACTATTTGCCCCTCCCTAAGCTACCCTCATCTCTGGAGACTGCCCGCCTCCTGGTTACGCATGTCTTTCGCCTCCACGGGATCCCCTCTGACGTGGTATCGGATCGGGGTCCCCAGTTTGCTTCCCAGGTTTGGAAGGAATTTTACAAGGTGGTGGGCGCCACGGCGAGTCTGTCTTCAGGTTACAACCCCCAGACTAACGGCCAGACAGAGCGAGCCAACCAAAACCTGTCAGCCTTACGCTGCTTCGCGGCGCACCATCCGGCATCCTGGAGCTCCCACCTCCCGTGGAGTGAATATGCCCACAACTCTCTCACCAGCTCAGCTACAGGTATGTCCCCCTTCATGTGTTGCCTGGACTACCAACCACCCCTTTTCCCTGAACAGGAAGCGGCTGCGGCGGTACCCTCCGTGAAAGAACATCTCCGCCGGGTTTGAGGCATTTGGAGGTCTGTCAGAGCTTCCCTCCTCCGCTCAGCGGAGAAAAACAAGTGGCTCGCCGACTCTCACCATTCCCCTGCCCCTGAGTACCACCCCGGCCACATGGTGTGGTTGTCCTCTTGTGATCTCCCCCTGGATGTGGAGTCATGCAAGCTCTTCCCCAGTTTTGTTGGTCCCCTCAAGATCCTCAAAGTCATCAATCCTTCTGTGGTTAAACTCCAACTTCCCTCATCCATGAAAATCCATTCCTCCTTCCATGTGTCCATCCTGAAACCCGTTCATTCCAGCGACCTATCCCCCCCTGCCATCGCCCCTCCACCCCCCCGGCTCATCGACGGCCACCCAGCCTTCTCCGTTTCCCAGATTCTGGATGTCCGCCCCCAGGGTAGGGGTTTTCAGTACCTCGTTGACTGGGAGGGGTACGGCCCGAAGGAGCGCTCTTGGGTCTCCAGGGCCCTCATCCTAGACCACAACCTGCTCCGAGACTTCTACGCGGCTCACCCGGACAAGCCCGGTAGAGCGCCAGGAGGTGCTCGTTAAGGGGGGGATACTGTGGTTGTTTGTGTACTTTTATTTTGGTGGGTTAGTTTCCTGGGGTTGTGTTGTTTTGTTCTCACTAGTGTGGTTTGTTCCCGGTGGCTCCCTTCCCCCACGGCCCTGAGGAGTAATTGGACACACCTGCCCCCGATGTCCTCATCTACTTAAGACCTGCAGAGACACTCCTCAGCGCCAGAGTATCCAGTTATCCTCCGTGGTAGCATCTTGGCTTTTCTCCTCAGCGATTGTAAGTTTTTTTTTTTTTTTTTTTTTCATGCACCCTCCAGTGAATGTATATTTATGTGTCTCTCTTCTCCTGTTTTTTTTCCAGTGCCTCCCGTCACAGCCCAGCACTCACCCTCGTGTCTTCCCCTCACTTGTGGACCTTTTTGAAACCCTCACCTGTTTATTTGTGAAATAAACCTTTGTCCTCACCAGTACCACTTCCGCTCCTGGGTCCTCCTTCTCTCACATGCCACAGAAAGAAGGATAAGTAAGTTGCTAGATAACGCCACCTGGGGAATTGCGCCCCAGGAAATATAAACAGACCAATACCCTTATTGCTAGGTCACGCAGATTCGTTCCACTGGAGAGGACAGGAGACGAACTTCAACACATCACAAAGATTTATTGGGTACAGTTGAATCTCTAAAATAACAAACACTGCATTTAATATATGACTAATTAAAAAGAGCAATTAGCCTATTTAATACATAACTAATTAAAATAACAATCAGTGCATTTCACCTATGACAGGAACAGGACTAGTACTTGGCTTAGGTGGACAGACTAAACAAAAGAGAGAGGACACAACTTAAACAAAATAAACCACTACAAACCACCACATGCCACGCCAACTTAAAAGAAGTGAGAAGGGAACCACCACCAGGGAAGCCTGTCACGCACTGCACCAGATCCTGTCCTAAAAAAATAAAAGAAATAAAATTATCGAACTGCTCACATGAGACAGGCCAATACAATATACTTTTAATACCCCCCCACACACACACGCCAAACAAAAAAAGAATTAACTATTCACGAATTAAACAACTGAAACAATTACAAATACCAAACAAAAGCCAAATAATCAAACAACAAGGCAAAACAAGCTTAACACTAAATATCAGCTGTGGGCGAAGGCTAAGAGTAGCAATCGTGATAGTACACCACACAGCTGACACTAAACTAAATTAGCAACAAAAAGAAAATAATTTCCATAAAGGCAAACCCCAGTAAACAAAACAAAGAAATCAAAACAGGAGTAGTGGTAAAATCGAACGCCCGATGCCGTATGGGCACCAAGGTTCAGTCCGGTACTACACCAGCATCCGTGGCAGTAGAAGACAGGGCGGTGAATCAACGGCGCGCTCATGTATCAAAGTAGTGTATGCCAGGATCCACGTTCACGTTCTCATTTATCAATAGTGAACTAAGCATGGAAACTGGCGCAGCTTCACGCCAACTTCATAGCTGCCGTATGCCAGGTTCTGATGTCTTGGTCCGTTGGTGACACTTAGAGGGGATGTTGGGGAACCTGTCGCTAGTTTGTAAACAGCTGTGTGCGGAGCTGTGACTGGCCTTGGAGCGTCACAGGAGGAGCCGAGCGCTGCCAGAGCCACACAGGCGCTGATCACGACCGGACACCGACTGATCGGAGAGTGAGCCAGTCGACCCTGAGCCGGGCCATGGCACCTGTGGTGCACTGGATCCTCCACATGTAAACCAGGCACATTAAAATTTGTATACAATGCAGTTAAACAGGTCAACATTAATGCGCAATTTGCACCGATAGCTGGATTTCCTGATGTGATCAGAGCGATCGACTGCATTCATGTTGCAATAAAAGCACCATCACAGTATGCAGATTATTTATGATGCACAAATGAATGTGACCAACATCACTGCGAGGTGATCTGGATCAACAGGTGATTCATACATCTTAAATAAAAGCATGGTGGGAACAGGCTGCAGGCAGCATGGAGCGGGACAGCTGCAGTAAATATTGACCGTTCATCAGACTTCTCCCTGACTCATGGTTTGCATGTGTGCGTCCCTGATCATCATCTACACACTGCTAAAGGCACAAATATCTTCATCAGCATCTCTCCTGAATTGTAATCCTATTTCAAATCAGAGTAATCCATCAGGTGCAGCACATGTGGCGTCTAATCCTGTGTTCTTAACTCAGGTGATCTGTTTCTCCTCTCATGATGAGGACAGCCCCACCGTGGAGCCTATTTAAATGAATTTTCACATGTATTTATGGGTGTGGTGAGGGAGGAGTCCTGTGCGCTCAATTCCATGCTGATTGAGATGTATCAAGGGAGGCTGTGTGGATTCTGGTGTTCACACTGCTTGATAAATCTGGATTTTTGACAGTGTACGCCACTTTCTGGATTACAGTGTATGCCAGCTCCCAGTATGAACGCCACGCACGTATTGATACATGAGGCCCCTGGTTTGCAGTTTTTTCAGCAGGTTGTTTTACTTGCTGCACTGGTGACAGAGGGTCTGAAGTTACCTTTACTTCAGATGGTAGTTTATTTCAGGTAGACATGCAGGACGTGTCTTTGAAGTACTTTGATGTGGTTGCTATTGGGGTCCAAAAAACACTCTGGTTTGTTCAGACAAAGATCGTGAACGCCAACGCTGTGTGGAAACATCATTGACAGAGTTTACTGTGATAGCTTCTACATAGTTAGACTGGCCTGTTCTGACACTACAGTTATTAATATCTATGGACTTCTAAGTGCTTTCTTCACTGTCTGTCTTCCAGTTTCTCTCATTTTGTTCTCATATATAAAGATTCTTTGTCATGCTTTGTCTGTCTGTTATGGTTATCCATTTTTTGTCTCATGCCTGCATGTTTTATTTTCATTTCCTGTTTCATTTTGAAGTAACCGGCCCAATCCCAAACCGTCCCCTACACACTCTCCCTACACACTAGCCCCTCTGTTTGTGCGTCCTTGCGGAGGCTCCGCCATATTAAGGGCCGTCCCAAACCACATAGCGTGGAGGGCGAGTGGACCATTGAGCCCTTAAATAGCGAGTCTGCATCGATGCACACTTATGACGGCTTTAGCAGGAAGTGTGACGGCAAAACATGGAGGAGGAAAGAACATAGAAATTTAAGTTGCGCATGTGTCCAGTATGTTCCTCACACCTTTATCACACACGGACACATGACACATTCTGGCCGCAAGTGGTCTTTTCCCTACATAAAAAAACAAAGTCATTATAACTCTCGATATTGCCTTATCTTCTTTTTTGAAACTGAGTCATTTGCATTTTTACATTTCTCAGCCATGGTCTTTATTATATTTAGTATATGGAGATGTCTTTTACTTGTTGGGACTTCTATAATCTGAATAAAAAATTCAAAAATAGCAGCTAGCATTTTCTCTGATGTTCAAGAGCAAAATCACCAGAAATATAAATAAGTGTCAGCATCTGTAGCCATCCTGAGGTCATTTTGAGGCCCGTCAGACTGTTAGCATCAGTTCACGATGAGGCTCATGGATCAGTAAGACCTGTTCGACCCACCAGCAGCTTTAATTAGTGACAGGAGGTGACACAGGTCTTTGTTCAGAAGCATGAACTTTGGCTTTCACTTTTTAAGCCAACACTTAACTTAAATAGTTTTGTTTGCCTAAACATTAAGACACTGATTTGTTTGAGTTCATAAAGTTTAATGCAATTTTGTGTCACATTTTTATTGTACATTTTAAATTTTTTAGTCAAAGTCAGCTTTGCTGTCATTTCTGCAGCATGTACAGAACACAGAGATCTCTCAAACCCTGGTGCATAAATACATCAAAATAAACAAAACTAGTGAAGCAAAATAGAGGAATAAATAAGACATAATAAACAGACAAGACACCAGTTTTTATTTATTCTCCCTCAGTCTGATCAAACCTCTTGGTTGATCCACACTTAAGAACCGAGTCACACAACAGACTTTTACATAAGATGCAGATTTTGGACATTTTCAGGCCGTACATTAAAGGGTTAAAGAGTGGCTGACATGTCAGGAAATATAAAGATAAAACAATCTGCAGCATCCTGTGCACACGTTTAATATCGAACCTGCTCTGTAATATTTCAAAGCAAACACCAAAAGAGAAGTTAATGAGGGAAGCAAGGTGAGGTGTGCAGGTACTGACAGCTTTCTGTCTGGTCTGTTTAGAGCCAGAAAAACACACTTTAAGGATCTTTAAGTAAGAGAAAAGGATCATAAAAACAGGACCAAAGACTGTTAGAAAAGTCACAATAAGTCCAAAAATATTATTGACTCTGGTTTCAGAACAGGCCAGTTTAACAATGGAGTAATTTAAACAGTAAACTTTGTCAATGATGTTTCCACACAAATGTAAAGGAGCAATCAGTGAAATCAGAATAACAATAATAAGAAATGAGTATAACCAGGGCAGAACAATCAGCACAGCAACCTTATTATGAGTCATACGAGTGTTATACTGCAGAGGGCAACAGATAGCCATGTATCTGTCATAAGACATGACAGCTAGGTTGGAAAATTCTACGCAAACATAAGAATATACACAGAAGATCTGCAGGAAACAAAGTGGAACAGAAACAGTGTGAACATCAGAGAGGATCTGAACCAGAAGGAATGGAAACAAGCCTGTACTACCATACAGTTCATTTACAAAGAGGCTGCACAGAAAAAGGTACATAGGTTCATGTAAGCTTCTGTTCAGACAGATAACAGCAACCAGCAGGACATTAGAGCAGATAATTAACAAGTATAAACTGAGAATAATCAGGAAACACAAGTATTTAAAAAACCCAGTGTCAAAGTAGGCAACAAATGTGAAATATGAAAGCTGAGTAGAATTAATCATGATAATTAATGACTCTGACTTTGTTAAAACAGATTACATTGTGATAAGTGGAAACTTTTCATTTCCAACAGGATCACTTTGTTTGTTCCTGGATTTACACCTTTAATTCTTTTATTTCTACCAACTGCACAGAAATGGGTTATAAAAAACACAGTCAGGACAAACTCCCTGAACTCACCATTTCTGTACTTACAAAGGTTGGACTAGGAAAGAGCTGACTGCATGATGTGCCTCCTGTCCTTCTCCGGTCAGACTGAGTCCTTCTCAGCTGAACTGCAACTCTTTCAACCTTAAAACCTCCCTGAGGACCCTGATCACTGCTGATTGTTGACTGATGGCAATGAGACATTCAAAAGGAAATGACTGATAAGATAAGGTGAGATGAGATGAGAAGGTAAGATAAAATAAAAATAAAAATATATCCAAATTATCAAAAAATAATTTACATTTTGCACTGTTGGATCTTAAGAAGGTTCTAAGTAGTGCTTCAAAATGCAAAAAGAAGAAATGGGAGTGAGACAAAAACATTTGAGTGAGCAATTTATTGCAAACAACCATTAAAGTGAAATAGGCTGTTCATCAACTGATCAAAAGTTTAAGACCACATCTCAAAAAACCCCAAACCCCTGAAATAGAAATAAAAAAGGACTCAGTAATGAGTACCTGCTCCATTCTTGTTAATCACCTAATAGGTTCGTTTGGGCATGCTTGATGCTAGCGTTTCCAGGAGGCTAATGGGAATGTTGCTCCAAGTGGTGAAGATGGCTTCATGGAAGGCATCCACTGTCTGCAACTGGTGTCCATTTTTGTAAACTTGCCTTGCCATCGAACTCTAAATGTTCTCAGTTGGATTTAGATCAGGAGAACACTCAGGCATTTGATGCCTCTGCACAACGTGAAGCTCCATTGTTCCATTGAAGGAAAAAGCCCTCCAGATCATGATGGTGACCCCTCCACTGTACCGTGTAGAAAACATCTCCTTGTCATGCCAGTAACATTGGAAGCCATCAGGACCGTCAAGGTTAATTTTTTTTCTCATCAGAGAATCAAACTTTCTTCTTCCTTTCATCGTCTCATGTTTTGTGCTCTTATGCAAATTCCAAATGGGCAATTTTGTGCCGCTGAAGGAGACGAGGCCCTTTGAAGATGTTTTTTCTTCTTAAAATCCTTCTATTGCAGATGCTGTCTAATGGTTATGCAGTTGGCACCAGTGACAAGATTAACTTGGGCCAAGGCTCGTCCCGTGTCTTGACGGACAGCCAGCTCAGGGCCGGTGAAATTTTTTTGGGTCTACCACTTGAGTTTTTTGTTCCATAACCCTCAGGATATTTCAAGAAGATTAAAATAACTGTCTTACTGCGTCCAACCTCAGCAGCAATGGCACACTGTGAGAGGCCTTACTGATGCAGCTCAACAATCCGACCATGTTCAAAGAGAGAAAGCTTTTTCACCTTTGCCATCAGGAGGTCATGACTGTGTGGATATCTGACAGAAAATGACACTCAATCCACATTTTTGCAAAAATGTAGGCTTTTAAAGGCTGTGGTCTTAAACTTTTGATAAGTTGATGAACAACCCCTTTCACTTTAAAGGGTTGTTTGCAATAAATTGCTAGTCCAGCACACTGAGGCTGTACACTAAGCAGAAAGAGGGAGACTGAGGACTAGTGAGCATCAGAGCCACTGTCCAGGATGAAACATTGAAAATCCAAGAATACATCAGGAAAAGGGGAGGAGGGTGAGGAGCAGACAACATGGAGGGACAAGCCCCTACATGGCATGGACCACCGTCAGATAGAGGAAGTGGCTGATATCAAGAAGACCTACTAATGGCTGGAAAATGCTGGGCTGACAGACAGCACAGAGGCACTGATCATGGCAGAACAAGAACAGGCCCTGAGCACGAGGGCTATAGAGGCCAGGATCTACAACAGTAGACCAGAGCCAAGGTGCAGGCTGTGTAAGGAGGCCCCTGAGACAGTCCAGCACATAGTAGCGGGATGTAAGATGCTAGCTGGATCAGCGTATATGGAGAGGCACAACCAAGTGGCTGGGATATATAAACCCTGCATGCATGGTGAGGAGCTTCCTTGTCTTGATATCTGTGGCTTCTATCTCCTCCTTTGGCCAGCTTATGATCCCAGCAGGGTATCTGATGACTGGCAGTGCGTACATGTTGATGGCTCAGACTTTGTTCTTCCCATTCAGCTGACTTCTCAGGACTTGCCTTACTCTCTGGAGATATTTAGCTGTGGCTGACTTCCTTGCAGCCTCCTCATGGTTTCCATTAGCCTGTGGGATACCAAGGTAGTTGTAGCTGTCTTGGATGTCTCCTATCCTACCCTCTGGTAGGTCCACCCCTTCAGTTCTGATCATCTTGCCTCTCCTCGATACCATCCAGCCGCACTTGTCCAATGCGAATGACATCCCGAATGACATGTTGTCGCTGTAGATCCTGGTGGTGTGGATCCGTGAGTCAATTTCTCGCTCATTCCTGGCATACAGCTTGATGTCATCCATGTAGAGCAGGTGGCTGATTGTTGCCCCACTTCAGAATCGGTATCCGAAGCCGCTCTTTGTGATGATCTGACTGAGGGGGTGCAGACCTATGCAGAACAGCAGTGGTGATAGTGCATCCCCTTGGTATATGCCACGTTTGATGGTGACTTGGGCGATCGGCTTTGAGTTGGGTTGTCTTCCACATTCCCATGGAGTTCTTGATGAATGGGCGACATGGCTCAGTGGGTAAAGTGGCCGTCTTGTAACGGGAGGATTATCAGTTCATGTTGAGGTGTCCCTGAGCAAGGCCCCGAACCCCTAACTGCTCCTGATGGGTCGTGGTTAGCGCCTTGCATGGTAGCTTCCGCCATCAGAGTGTGAATTTGTGAATGTGATGTATAATGTAAAGCACTTCGGGTATTGTTGCAGGTATAGTAAAGCACTTGTCCTTGTAAAGGACAGAGGTTATTGGCCGGTAGTTGGTTGGGATGGGTCCCTTCTGGGGGTCCTTCATGATGAGGACTGTCCTGCCTTCAGTTAGCCATCTTGGGTGGGTCCCATCCCTTAGCAGCTGGTTCATCTGTGCTGCCATTCATTGGGTGCTGTCAATTTGTATGGATCATATCGGGGCCCGGTGCTGCCCAGTTCTTCATCTTTGACACTCATTCTTGGGCATCTGTCATTGAGATGGTTACTGGTTCTTGTTCTGGGAGGCTGCTGTGGGCAGTTCTCAGGTCCACTAGCCACTGGGCATTGGTATTGTGTGATGCCTCTCTTTCCCAGATGTCCTTCCAGTTTTTTCCCATCTCAGCTCTTGGTGAGGCTGACCTGCTGATATCTCCTTGCCACTGAGAATGGAGTGGATTTGTTCCAGAAGCAGATTTCTCATCAGATTGCCCTGGTTCCCGCAGACCTTGTTGACCCAGGCAACGTCCGAGCTGGTATGACTTTGTCATCATTGTGTTTACTCATATTCATGAGGTAGGCTGATGCAACAGATTCTGAGCAACACCTCCTCTCCACCACGTCAAGCAGGAGAAGCCTCAGCAAGCTGTCCTCCTCTCCACCACACCAACCACATGGATTCTGGGCCTCCAGCAAAAGAACTATGGACTGATCCTTCATCAGGACTGTTAGCATCTGTCTGATTAGTTGCATTAGCTTAGCTCTTAGCTGCTAGATCAAACTGGAAGTACTTCCCTGATATTTTAATTTTTACACAAGATTCATTTTACGTTTCATGTTTCCACTGAGCCACCTGGGAGATTTTCAAAATAAAAGCAATCATCCAGAAGCTTATTGCTGTCATTCTTCTTATGACTGCAACAGGAAGCTGCTGGTAAGAAGAGACAAAATAAAACCAGCAGATTATAAAAATATCATTGACTTCAATGTGATCAAGACGCTGAGAGCTCGATCAAAAAACAGTGGCTTCAGAGACATGAAACCCATCACTACAAACCCCTTAAACAGGAGGATAGACCACCTCGATCCTCAGACCACCTCAGCCACCCCAGGCTGGTCCAGTCTGAGAGCCATCACTGAGTCTGCTTGTTGAGAAGTGTAAAGATGTTTTTGGTTCATTTTGACTGTTAATGTAGTGGAAATCATCACCTGAACCAGACAGTCGATATTCAGAAACAAGAGTCACATTTCTACCTGTCGTGTATTTTCATGTATTTTTAGAAATAAAAGTCAACTGAAGTTTACTGTTGACATCATTCTTCCATCCTCTGCTCTGAAGGGAGGTCATTACTAGTCCTTGTGGACCAGTCAGACCAGCACTGAGGTCTCACTGGTCCTCTAGATGTAATTTGCTTCAGAGGGAGTCAGTGGAAAGTAAGTGTGAAGACACCTCAGGGACAAACATGTTGACTGCAGGACTGGACTGACCTTTGACCTGAGGTGATGTAACCAGCAGCTTTTTTTGGGGTTTAACTGTAGTTCTGTTGACCAAAACACATATATACATCATATATTAATAATAATAATAATAATAATATGTATATGTTCCATTTAAACGCCAATACAAAGGGAAAGTGTTTCGCAGCTTCTCCATGCCTGCTGAGTGGTGCATTATGGATCAAAAACCCATTAATGGACCACCTTGAACCTGTTGAAGGGCCACTAGACCAGATTCAGTCCAACACTTCTAGACCTCACTGACTGCTGAGTTTTTAAGACTCAGTTAAACTCAGTTCGAGGGACTGCTAGAAGTCCAGGGAGACTCTGATACCTGCAGGAACCCCTGGACCAGGTGGTGGACCCACCACCAGGAGCTCAGATCCATTCAAGCAACCAGCAGAGATGTTAAACAGAAATGGAAGCAAAGCACACAGAGGAGCGGTATAAAAATAGATTTAATATATAAAATAATACAGATGCTGGCAGAAATGTCCCTGTATGTATGAGGTATGTATGTATTAATCAACATCAGCTTTTTATTATAATATCACAGCTGATGAATACTGTATATTATTATTATTATAGTTATTCTTTTTACTGACATTCTTTGAATATTAAAGAGACGAGTGGCCGTCCATCTGGAGGGGGTGTGGTCTTCGTCCAGGTGCTCTCGACCTGTCTGTGAGCAGGTTTCAGGTGTATAAGACCTGCAGCTCTGCAGGACTCTGGTCAGGACTGTGGCGTTACCTGTCAGCTCTTCATCTGTTCATTCATGTTTTTAGCACCTTTAATCCACATCTGCTCTTTCAGCTGAACTGCTGATTCATCTCTTGTCGTTTCTCTACAGCTTTAAACTGATGAGTCATGTTTCCTGATTCTTGAGTTGTTCTGTGTCTTTTAAAAGTGGGAAATTTGCGATTCTCCCTCCAGGTAAAACTCATGTTAACGCTGTTATTTGTGAGTAGATGTGATGGGGAAAAGGCTGCATCATGTTTGTGTTTGTCTGATGATTTAAAATGAGGTCTTTATAATCCTACATATTTATTTATCCTGAAGCTCTTTTACTGTATGTCTATAATATTGGTCTCACTGCATTTCTATATGAATCTATCTTAGAGCTGCCTGTAGTTTCTGGACTGATGATCTGATCCAGCTGCTTGTGTCTCTGGACAGTCTGGACAGTTTGAAGGACATTGTGGACGACAGATGCGCTGCAGCTTTACAATCCTAATTATCTGTTTGGACATGAGACATTAGTTCAGTCCTGCTTTAGTGGCTGTCCAGAGGTGTGATGGAGAATAAGTCGGAGGTGGTTTTTGTGCTCCATGGTCTGAACGAGTCCCTGTCAGACCGCCACATCTACTTCAGCTTTGCCCTGATGTCGTACCTGTTCACCATCTTTGTCAACCTGACGCTCATCCTGACGGTGTGCCTGGAGAAAACGCTCCACGAGCCCATCTACATCTTCCTGTGCAACCTGTGCTTGAACGGCCTGTGTGGAGCGTCCAGCTTCTACCCCAAGCTGCTCCACGACCTCCTGGCCGACTCCCACGTCATCTCCTACACTGGCTGTTTGACGCAGCTCTTCGTCGTCTACTGCTACGTCTTCTGTGAGTTCACCAGCCTGACCGTCATGGCGTACGACCGCTATCTGGCCATCTGCAGGCCGCTGCAGTACCAGACAGTTATGACGGTGCAACGGGTGGCGCAGCTGCTGCTGCTCACCTGGTGCTTCTCGCTGCTGGAGACGGTGATCGGCGTGGTGCTGACCGCCAGCCTGCCGCTGTGCGGACGCCACGTCAAGAAGATATTCTGCACCAACTGGGAGGTGGTGAAGCTGTCGTGCTCCGACACCACCGTCAACAACATCTACGGCTTCATACTCATGTTCTCTCACCTGTTGCAGACCAGCCTCATCCTGGTGTCCTACACCCATCTGGTCCGGGCCTCGCTCGGCCTGCGATCCGACCGCAGAAAGTTTGTTCAGACATGCCTGCCACACCTCGCCACGCTGCTCATCTTCACCAGCTCGCTGGTGTTCGACATCATGTACTCTCGGTATGGTGGCAGTGGCACGTTGCAGGTGCTGCAGAACGCTTTGGCTGCAGAGTTCCTGGTGGTCCCACCCCTCATTAACCCCATCATCTACGGCATCAACCTGCACCAGATCAGGTCCAGGATCCTGCACCACTTCAGCCTCAGACCACAGGTCCAGAAGACACATCCGTGAAAAGCTGGATCGCATTAATGACAATGAATATTGAAGAAGGAAAGAAACACTAATAAGACTCTGAGTCTGACACTGAAATGAATCCCCTTCATTCTGGAATATTTAACGACTAGATAAATAATATTATAGCTAATAAGAATCTGTCTGAATCAGGAAGTCATTTCAAACAGCTCAGTGTTTTCTTCTTTTTTAATGACTTGGAGCTGTGCTTTACTGACATATGCAAAAATGTGATGACATGTTTCATCTGATGAAAAACTGGGATGAAATTACAGCTGTTAGTGAACACATTTCAATAAATGTAAATACGAAATGTTCTGATTTTACTGAACTAGTTCATGTTCATTTTATCCTAATTATTCATATCATTATTATCATACTTTATTGTTTTTATTTGTTCCAATGATGAATAAACACAAAAACACACTTTAGTGGTTTTATTATGTTTTATTTGAGGATGTTCAGAGAACAGGGAGGTCTCACTCTGTCCTCTGAAAAACTGCATGGAGCTGAGTGATGCTTTAACACAGCAACAACAACAACAACAACAACAACATGAAGTGTCACATAAATACCTTTTATCTCAGAGTAAAAAAATAAGTAACGTCACAGACCGTGAAGAACGACTTTAACATTCAGCTAAACATCAAAAACTACAAACACACAAGAGAAACGGCTGACTTTCTGTCCACATATGGAAGTTCTGTAATACTGAGTAGTTCACTTTCGTCAGGTAGTCGCTGTGTTTCCATCAAAGCAAGGACAAATTTCTGACCCCATTTTGAGAAAATGTTTGTTTACTCACCAAATCTGTTTCCATTGAGTTTTCATCCATAGACTGAAACGATCAGCTAGAACTGTTTACTTCACCCAAAATACGTAAACATGTTTACTCTGTGGTGTTTACTTTGTCATTAGTGAACCTCCGTACAGGCTCTTTTCACAGTTAGCAGCTTTATGTTTTCAAACTATATTTTGATGAAAATACATTTATCAATTCTTTCCTGAAAATAATCACTCTTTGGTTACCCATCATGCTTTCTGCCTTCTAGAGGACTATATATTGATATCTATTGATCACTTCATATTTATAGAGAAGCAGCAACTGCTCTGAGCCAAACAGGACAGGAAGTGACATCACCAATAGGCAGCGCTAGACGCAGCGGCGAATCAGGCCGTTCCTCTCAGGCTCCAGGAAGTCGTCCAGCAGGGCGGCGGTGGTTTTCTCTAGCTCCTCCTCCAGGCGACAAATGTCACTGCAACAGAGTGATGTCATCCGTTTGACCGCTCAGGGCCACCGTACCTCTGGTCCAGTCACTCGTTAATTCATTCAGTCACTCAGTCATCCATCCATCCATTCACTCACTCAGTCAGGTATGTCATCTGAGTAAATTATGAAATAAACATCATAGAAATGTGGACTCGATGATCACAGGATGAAGAAATTCGCAGTACTTAGTACACAGAGTACCGTAGTACTCAGTACACAGAGTACTACAGTTGGCTGACCTGATCCCCGGGGCGGCGCAGTATTCGGTGTAGTACTTGATCTTGGGTTCGGTGCCGCTGGTTCTCAGTGTTGCCACGACGCCATTCTGGAGCGTGAAGGTGATCATGTGACTGCTCCTCGTCACAGGAAGTACCTCCACAGGAAACACAGGGGTACATTTACTACAAGTACTTCAAAACACTCTGTACTGGTACCGTGTTTGAGCTCTGGGACACTGAGGACCCTCACTGATCGGAGGTCGGGTTGACTGCTGTCGTATCCCGTGGTAACGTCTCGGACATGGACGATCCGGACGCCGCCGCACGTCTTTGGGTACGAAGCTTCGCCATTGAAGTTTCTGATCCGACAGAAGATCCTCTGGATGGTGGGTGGGTCGTTACAGATGACGTACGATGTTTTAGATTTGTGGTGACCATACCTGCAGACAGGAAGTCCCAACACAAACACACTGTCAAAATAAGAGGAGACTGAGAATCAGTTTCATCATTAACAAAACTACAAAGATTTAAATGATTCTCATGAAGTGCTGCTGCCCTCTAGTGGTGAAACCACAACACTGTACTAGTTTATTGATGAAAATGAGCTTTAAAATTGAACTGAAGCTGAAACATGACAAGAGTATTTAGTCGCTGGTTTTAACGTTAGACCCTCACTTTTAGGATCAGTTATTTCACATAATAAAAAATAATAATCATGTGTTTTCTGCTGAAGTCTGTTTGTTTGTTTTTCATTTACTCATTTATTTATATTTAGTTATTGTTCTTTACTTATTTGTGTTTAACGTGCTTCTTTATTTTTATGTATCTATTTTTTGATTTTAGATTTTATTGTAAGTTAATATTATAAAATTAATATTTTATTTGTGTAAATGTAATCTTTTATTTATTGAATAATGTGTGCTCATGAATGAATTTCAGATCTCAAACTGAGGAGCGGGACAGGAAGTGGAGCGGGACAGGAAGTGGAGCGAGGCGCTGCCGTACGTCTGGTAGATGTTGTCCAGCTGCTGGCTCAGACTCAGTTTCCTGCTGTGGAGGTACGCCGCCATTTCAGCCACGACCGCCGCCGAGCTCACGCCATCTTTCTCAGGAACCAGACTGCCGCACAGGAAGCCTGGAGACCCGAGACAATAAAAGGTCTTAAATCCATCTTCCAAATATTTCAGTAGAAAACAAAAGATTTTTACAACTTCACTTCATTGTGACATTTTTAGTCTCTGTGATTTATGGCCCTGCGTGTCTTTAGCATTAGCTTTAGCTACTGTGCATTGATCTGATCTTTTATCATCCAATGAGAGGAGCTGAAGAAAGAAACTCTGTTGTTTCAGTTAAAACCGGGGCTGTCGAACTAAATTCATGATTCATTAACGTTTTAATTCTCTGATTGATCATCTCCATCAGTTCTTCAGATCATCTGATTGATGATGTCAGGTGACAAGCAGCCAATCAGAGCTGGTCTCTTAGAGCAGAGTCTTCCTGATGTTGACTGGTCTGCAGTCAGCTGGAGTTAACTTCTTCATTCAGTTTCATCCTCAGCTCTGTGGACACGTGATCACTGATCAATAGGAGCTTTAGCCTGTTAGCTGTTAGCATCCAAATGATTAGCTGCACTAGCATTAGCTTAGCTCCTAGCTGTTAGCTCAGACTGGAAGTACTTCCCTGATCTTTTAATTTAGTTTTTTAACAAGGAGTGTTTGATGAGTTTTTCAAAATAAAAGCAACCATTCAGAAGAAGCAGGAAGCTGCTAACGAGGGAGCGAAGAGACAAAATAAAAGCACCAGATGAAATCTAATCATGACAGCTCTGCTAAAATCAGAAACTGAGGAGAAGGAAAATAAACGTACCAATCGACTCCTCGAAGGCAAATATGACGCTGTTTCCTGTCTTGGAGAGTTCATGGATTCTGTTACCGATCCACTTAAACCCAGGAAGAGTTTCCTGTTGGATAGAGACCTTCGTCATCATCATCATCATCACCACTTTACTCAGGTGATGAACTCGTCAGCTGTAACATCTCACCTCGAAGTGGAAGCCCTCGATACGAGCAAAGGCCTGCAGGATCTTGGAGGACACGGTGGTGGCCAACATGTAGACCTTCTGACTGTCTGCAGGATCTGGATGAGCCTCCTTCCAGTTGAAGAACATCCACCAGCCCAGCAGAGCCGCCAGCTCGTTACCTGTGAACACCTTCCAGCCACACCTGTGAGACAGGCAGGTACAGGTAAGCTACACCTGTGCTGGTTCTGCTCTGCAGAGCTGTGAAGCAAACATCAGTTACCCATCAGGCTTCTCTGCAACCGCCAACCGGTCAGCATCAGGATCTGTCGCCAGGACGATACGAGCATTTTCCCGCTCGGCCAAAAGAAGAGAAAGCTCCTGATGAAGAAAAAGAAGAAGATGAAGAAGAAGACAGCTGATTATTAGAGCAGGAATAAGAAGACCCTGGACTGGAGGCTCTGGAGAACTCAAGGATCTGGTTCCTACCAGGACCGACTCGCCCTCCTCAGGGTTGGGGCAGCGGATGGAGGAGAAGTTGGGGTCGGGGTCTTTCTGCTCAGGGACAGGGATAGGGAGCGTGAAGCCGAAGGCGTGGAAGGCCTGCTGGACGAAGACGTGTCCAACGCCATGGAACGCTGAGTGGACAAACTTCAGGGGACAACTTCTGTTCAGACCCCTGAGAGTCAGGAGACACATGAGTAAGGTCAGTCCACAGGAACCTGGACTGGAGATACAGGACTAGATACAGGACTGCCCTAGAGTGAGGTCAGGGGTCTAACCAGGTCTAAAGGTCTAACAAGGACTAGAGGTCTGTCAGGAACTAGAGGTCTGACAGAGACAACAGGGACTAGAGGTCTATCAGGGACTAGAGGTCTATCAGGGTCTAGGTCTAACAGGCACTAGAGCTCTAACAGGGTACTCTGACCTGTGGAAGCAGAGGGAGGTGATCTCGTCCATGTAGCAGCTGTTGATCTGGGTCAGGGGGTCGGTCCTCAGGGAGCAGCGCTCCACCAGGTCCTCCTCCCAGCAGGAGGCACTCCAGGGCTCCAGCTGCTCCTCGATGCTCCGCAGGATCTCCTTGTCGTGAGGCGAAGAGATCTGAGCACCGTTACACCAGTACACCTGCAGGAGATCCAGATGTAGACCTGGGGGGTCGCCTGTCACATGTTTCCTGTCTGGGTTCTCACCTTGTAGCCGTTGTCTTCTTTGGGGTTGTGCGAGGCGGTGATCATCACTCCGGCGGCAGCACCGAGCTTCTTCACGGCATATGGCTGGAAACAAGAACACCCGTTTAACAACGCACCACAACAGCTGACAGGAAGTGATGCGTTAGTGTTTCCTCACCACGTATGGCGTTGGTACAAAGGTGGAAAAAAGATGAACGGGAACTTCTCTGCTGAGCATCACGGCGGCCGTCAGCTTCGCCAACCTGAGAACACCAACATGGAGCCACGTGAACCGGGTTCTCTCTACTTTCAAAATAAGGTTGCACTAGCTTAAAACTCAAGAGGTGTTAACTCTAAAAGTCTAAAATTATATTCAGTTTGCTGGGAAATTATCTTGTTTTTTAATAAAAATAATAATTATTATTAAAACTAGTCACAGCTAACTTTTATTTTGTAGTGTGATTTAACTGCTTCCTGTCCTGTTCTTGCGACTCGTTTAAAGAATGTTACTGGAATTATGACAGAGCTGCAGATATGTCACCTCTGGCTGCTGCAGCCGCTCTCCTCCTGTCCTCTGGTGTCAAAGCCAACCACCACTCCCCTGCTGAGGTCTGGGAAGCACCTGCACAGGTACGAGTACAAGCCCTGAGGACAGAGGACAGGGTTAGGGTCCCTTGATCCAAGGACTGGACCGCCACATGGTCTCTAACTGGTCTGACCTGGGTGGACTGGATCACGGTGAGGTCGTTGATCCGGTTGAATCCGGCTCCCATCGGCGCCCTGAGTCCTGCCGTGCCGAAGCTCATCCTGCTGCAGAGTCTGGTCCTCAGGTCGTCCAGACGAGCCGCTGCCACCAGGGACTCCACCTGAGCCCGTGTCCAACGGTTCTCCACCACAGAAGAAGAACTCCATCAGTGTGGAGTACACGTCTCCTGCTTTCTGCTTTTACTTCACTGAACTATAGTACTGCATCGTTTAGCAAGTATTTAGCATCATGCTAGCTAACAAACTCAACCACAGCTTTTAAAGGCTGTGGTCTTGTGGACTTTTGATCAGCTGATGAACAGCCTATTTCACTTTAAGGGTTGTTTGCAATAAATTGCTCACTCATTTTTTTTGTCTCACTCCGATTTCTTCTTTTTGCATTTTGAGGCACGTAGAAGCTTCTTAAGATCCAACAATGCACATTTTTCAACTGGTCTTAAAATTTTGATCAGGAATGTCCGTACAGTATACAGCACTACTCTTTATACTGTTTATACTGGTTATTGCAAATTTCCCCATCTGTGGGACAAATAAAGGATTATCTTATCTTATCTTATCTTATACTAACTGCTCAAACTCTTTTTCAGACTGTTGACATTTACAGTGGAGGTCAGAAACATTCATGACCTTTAAAACTACACTGCTGTGTACAGGGTGTAGTACAAAGTGTAGTAGAGTTTGTAGTACAGGTGTAGTACATAGCGAGGTATGCATTTTTTATAACATATACACATATGTGTATATATAAATGTATATATATGTATAGATACATATATATATATTTATATGTTTATTTAAATTTATTTACTCTTTTAGTCAAATATTAGCAAGGTTTAAATGTTTAAGGTATGAGGGTTTAAGGTATAAAGGTTAGGGTTTACTATATAAGGGTTTAAACATTTAAGGTATGAGGGTTTAAGGTATAAAGGTTAGGGTTTACTATATAAGGGTTTAAACATTTAAGGTATGAGGGTTTAAGGTATAAAGGTTAGGGTTTACTATATAAGGGTTTAAACATTTAAGGTATGAGGGTTTAAGGTATAAAGGTTAGGGTTTACTATATAAGGGTTTAAACATTTAAGGTATGAGGGTTTAAGGTATAAAGGTTAGGGTTTACTATATAAGGGTTTAAACATTTAAGGTATGAGGGTTTAAGGTATAAAGGTTAGGGTTTACTATATAAGGGTTTAAACATTTAAGGTATGAGGGTTTAAGGTATAAAGGTTAGGGTTTACTACATACAGGTTTAAAGGTTTAAGGTATGAGGGTTTAAGGTATAAAGGTTAGGGTTTACTATATAAGGGTTTAAACATTTAAGGTATGAGGGTTTAAGGTATAAAGGTTAGGGTTTACTACATACAGGTTTAAAGGTTTAAGGTATGAGGGTTTAAGGTATAAAGGTTAGGGTTTACTATATAAGGGTTTAAACATTTAAGGTATGAGAGTTTAAGGTATAAAGGTTAGGGTTTACTACATACAGGTTTAAAGGTTTAAGGTATGAGGGTTTAAGGTATAAAGGTTAGGGTTTACTATATAAGGGTTTAAACATTTAAGGTATGAGGGTTTAAGGTATAAAGGTTAGGGTTTACTATATAAGGGTTTAAACATTTAAGGTATGAGGGTTTAAGGTATAAAGGTTAGGGTTTACTACATACAGGTTTAAAGGTTTAAGGTATGAGGGTTTAAGGTATAAAGGTTAAAGTTTACTATATAAGGGTTTAAACGTTTAAGGTATGAGAGTTTAAGGTATAAAGGTTAAGGTTTACTATATAAAGGTTTAAGATTTAGTGTATAAGGGTTTAGGATTTAAGGGCTTGAGGGTTAAGGGTTCAGGGTTATTAATGATGTGGTGAACATGGACTCAGTATAACAGTGTGACTCATAAGAAAATGAAGCTGACTGTCCCACTACCTGCTCAGGTCTGTTACCGACTCCTGGCTTCCTAAAAAAACAAACAGCTGAGTCATGCTGCACTCTGATCACCTGATGACCCGTCTCCATCACGGCCCAGACAGCCGCACTGCGGACGCCGCGCAGAACTCTGTTTACAACATAATGTTGTCATAATGCATGAATTTGCATGTCATGCATTATGACAACATTAATTGAGATAGGAATAATGACTTTGCAATTTTTCAGGTGGCTCCTTCTAATGAAACAATCGGCGAGTTTAAACCTGAATAGTATCAGTTATCTTTCTTGTTATAGCTTTAGTACCCGTTATTCCCACACTCATTTAACGCAGCAGGGCTTCGCAGTGAGCTCAGTATAAACAGTTCATAAAGTTTCTGTTTAATGGATTAAAGTTATACTTTACAAAGTGATTTTCGTGCCGATTTTGCCAGACGGTCATAATTGGCTATAAACGACAGTAAGTTAAACCAGGGTTACCACATGTGCTTGTCAACACGCAATGTGTGTTAAACTGGTGGACTTTTTAGGGCAGTTTGGTGTGTAGTGTGGTGCTCGGCCTCGCTCAGAGTTGAGTTCCCAGCTGCAAACATGACGCTCCAGGCAGACTCTCACCTTGTCCCAGGTAAGCCACTGGTACACCGCCTTGTCCAGCTGCGGGTCCCCGGTACTCTGACACCTCGAGTTTGCATTCAGGTCCGCGCTCACTCCGTTAACATCCCCCATGTTGTCAATGGACCGGGCTAGCTAAGACTGCAGCAGCGGGTCCATCTGGCTGCCGGATAAAGTAGCTCACAGCTGGCAGGCTGTTCTGAGATGTGACACCGTGTTGCTGCGATCCTCCGCGGCCCCTGAACGCCCCACACGCCCACTCTTTGTTACGACAGCTGGTGCTCAGCTCTCCCACTCTTTACAGCGACCCCTAAACTGCACGCGATGCTAATATTAGCTACAGGCTAATGTCGCACCAGCCGGACGCTGCTAGAAGCCAGCTAATTTCATGCTAGCCCAGATCATAAAACTATCGCAAATATTAACTCGTTTCATAAACAAAGAGGTGACGAGCAGGCGACAAACACAACTTCCGGCCTGTTTATAAAATAAAAGTCGTCTTTCTCTGTACAGTTCCATCGAAAGATTAACCGTTCGACTTGTAAACAATATCGATTAAACTCTCAGGACAGATACGCGTAAAACGGTTTCAAAATTGGTTTATTTATTTATTTGCTTCCACCTGTCGTTCATAAACTGACATGTGAAGAAGAATAACAACAATAGCCTGTATCAACACTTACATCTGTCACTGCAGTTATAATGGTCAGTATATTACTGACCTACACTCAACAACCTAACTTAATATTTAAATGCTGAATACTAGTGTGGTGTGTGTTTTTATATTTGTTTATATTTTGATCACACTATTTCTACTGTTTATCTGTGTCTTAACTCTGTTTCGTTGGATTCTGTAATGTTGCTGCTAGAACTTTAATTTCCTGAAGGGCAATGTCTGAAAGGATCAATAAGTTTTATCTATGT
This sequence comes from Synanceia verrucosa, assembly GCA_029721515.1. Classification (NCBI taxonomy): domain Eukaryota; kingdom Metazoa; phylum Chordata; class Actinopteri; order Perciformes; family Synanceiidae; genus Synanceia; species Synanceia verrucosa. Next base: position 426,545 of record CM056559.1, read on the forward strand.
ACTGAGAACATTTAACTTCCGGTCACATGTTGTCTTTCTGCCGCTTCATTCACATTTGTGTCCACATGGGAGCAGAAGGACAGCATGTAAACACAACATGGGTGGTGTTTAGGTAGGTAGATCATCTTAAAGAAAGGAGACACTGTGGTTTGAGCAGCAGTTAGCAGTTATTTCTTATTATTTTTTAACACCATTAAATCACCATATTGTGTGCTAGGAGGGATTTTTTTGCACATGGTCCCTGCCAGTAAACCACCTTTTAATGGGTTTTGGTTCAGTTTAAAGGCTTTGTAGTGGGTAAAAAAGACCCTTAATTTCACCCCTAACAGTTTTAGTTTGAACTTTTTTTTAAGGTTTTGATTCTTTTAATAATAGTTTAAATGAAGAAACCCCTTCAATTAGAAACCAATAACTGCAGGCCTATTTTTTACCAATAACACAGATAAATCTGAGCATTAAATAGAGGCTGTTGACTGATTATTACATGAAATCATCTTTCAAAGGGTTTAAGGTGTTATTTAGACAGTTGTTAAAACCTCCGCTGTGTTCTAAGCTATAGTCTGTTTCTATGCTGACGACGCTCTGCTGTCCTGCTCAGTTTCAGGCGTCCGTCAGTCGACAGTCGAACTGATCCCTGAAGGCGTCCAACAGTTGAGGGATGGCTTCCTCTACGCTGACGTCTCTCTGCAGCTCGGCGCTCAGCGACGTCACACCTTTTCCTTCGACACCACATGGCACGATGTGGCTGAACCATGACAGGTCGGTGTTACAGTTCAGAGCCAAGCCATGAGACGTAACGTAGCGGCCGCAGTGGATTCCTGCAAAAACCACAAGAAGGCCACGATCACACCCCAGACCTGCCTCTGGTCTGATGAACATCTGGACTGGAGGACGTTCAGGCAGCTGACAGTCCTGCTCTCAGTTTTAAGTCACTACCTGGACTAGTTTGAGCTTCTTTGAAGACATTTCACCTTTAATAGGAGCAGTTTCTTCAATTTTGAACTGGCTTCTGCACCTTAAGTAAACATTAAGGCCCCTTAAAGGTTCAGCTTAACAAGGGTGTCCTGCTGATTTGTAAAATGTGAGGGGATTGTGAGAACCCTTTGATCCAAATTTAAGATCTATTTAAAAGATTCTCATCCATGAACACTTCCATTAATTTGTCCCATATCTAGATAAACCTGCAAATAATAATGATGGTAAACCTAAAAACTCCAGATGTGATAAATGTGTTAATTATTAATATTAATGTGTTAAAAATGTGTGAATTTTCAGGGGTTAATTAAGGATTAATTGAAGTGTTTTAAAGGACTGCTGTTTAAAATCAATCTGGGTTTTGGACAAAACAATAAAGACAGTGAAAGGAGAGCCGAAGATGGTACTGGAACCTGAACCTAAGACCAGATGTCCAGAACTGCAGGCCTCTAACTGGACCTCTTCTTGTTATAAAAACCTCCTCTGGGCCAGAAAACCACATTAACACAGTAAGGGTTTTGTTTCCTGTTGCCAGTCCTGGCCTCCTGGTCTGGTTCCAGGTCTGGACTGAGGAAAGTACTGACCCTCTTCCTTGGTCTTTGGACCGACCAGGACCTGGACTGAGATTTAACAGACCAAACTCAGGGAAGAGCAGTATTGTGTCGTCATACCAATGGCACAGATCTTGTTGTCTCCGACCCAGACTCCGGTGTGAAGAGACGTCGACGCCTCGATGCCAAACCTGCTGCAGACGGACATGACGGTCTTCTCCAGCTCAGAGACGTACCAGCGGACGCTCTGAGGGACATTGAACCACACATTAGCCATCAGTCAGACACACTGAGGTCCACAGCAAACCACTTCCCACCTTCTTGAAGCTGCACAGGTGGAGGACCGGGTAGCAGACCAGCTGTCCCGGTCCGTGGAAGGTGATGAGTCCTCCTCGGTTGGCGTGCTGGACGTCGGCCCCGAGCAGGCGGAGGCGGTCCAGCAAGGGGGCCGGGTAAGGTTTGTGGCGGATCCCAGTGGTGTAGACTGGTGGGTGCTGGCACAGCAGCAGGCTGTGAGCTGGACCGGACTGGTGCCGGTTCACGTAGACCTGCTGCAGCCGCAGAGCCTCCTGGTAGGAGACCAGGCCCAGACGGACCACTTCCACCACTGGCCTGCTGCCCTGCATCCAGGACTGGAACCAGAACACCAGGACTGAAACCAGGAGACCAGGACTGGAACCAGGACTGAAACCAGGAAACCAGGACTGGAACCAGGACACCAGGACACAATTTTTCTCCAGTTTTAATTTTATCAACATTATTTTTTTAGTTTTACATCTTCCATCCATCATCTACCACTTATCCCCTCACAGGGTCAGGGGACAAGTCTCCAGCTCATCACAGGACACACAGACACAGACAACCACTCACACTAGTTTTACATCTTAAAATCCTGAAATACTGCATATTACAGTTAATTAATTTATCCTTTAATTTTCCCACTAAAACCCCTGAAGTGACATCATTAACAAGATGATTATTTATTTTTTATTTGTTAACTTATTATAGTAGTTTGACCTCTGACAGAATCAACAAAAACACGTCAGACTGTTTCTGGGTTTAATCCCTTAATTTCATCACAGTTCCCATCTAAACCAGGTGTGTTCTTACCTGTCGGTCTCTGTCTTACCTGCCTGTCTTTTTTAACCTGTCTGTTTCTGTCTTACCTGTCTCTGTGTCTCACATCGCCCTCAGCTCTTCTCATTCCAGTCCGCCATTGTTGTTGTTGTTCTTCTTCTTCGTCTTCGGCGGTGACATGATGTATTTCCGGTGTTTACAACTCTCTGCTGCCATCTTTCTGCCATACTGTGAGTCATTGTGTTGTTGTGTTTTAAAATAAGATATGTAAGGTATAAAACGTATATAAGGGCCTGTATGAAAATAAACAGTGACCTCAGTGAACAAGTGGATTATTTTATTTTATATTTGACCATATTTATCATCTCATGTTTAAATTTTAAAACCAAAAAATAAAGTAGGAATATGCGGCTTTTATTTTGAAGTCAAACATCAGTGCAGCGCTCGCGCTGTGCTTCAGCCCTGTTGGCGGGTTGCTCGCGCGGTTCCGGCGGAGGGGCGGGGCTTCCACAGGACCGGAGAGAGACACCAGGGAAGATGGCGACCGTAGGGTCAGCCGAACGGCCTGGCAAAGCCACCAGCGCCGGCGTCGGCAGGTACCGGTCCCGACCCGGACCCCGGACCGGTTCCGGGTCAGGGTCCGGGTCCTGTCTGTTGAAGAACGAGGCGAAGAAGTGCGGGGATGGGAAGCCCGGCGGCAGCCCGCCCTGCGGACACACGGCCTGTCCGCTCTGCCGAGCCCAGAGACACTCGGGAGCAGGAGAGCGTCTCCGGAGGAGGAGTGACCCCGAGAGGAGCAGCAGCAGGCCGGGCAGGACAGACTGCGACAGACGGAGAGGTGTGTGTGTTTACCGGGTGAAGTACAGTCCACAGCCCGCTGTGGCTGTTTGAGCTGAACAGTGTTCAGTGTAACTTCATCATAACTTAAATGTGGAGACAGCCGGAACTACCCGCGTCACTTCTGTTCTAAACTGCAGCAGAATTAAAATGCACTTTTTTTTCTTATGTTGGCAGCTACTGAAGCAAAACTGACCTCCAGTCAGCTGAGTCAGATGAATGAGAAGAGCCGTAAAAACAGGCACTGTTCTCTGAGCTGCTTCATTCATTCAGATGAACAAACCTGAGCCAGCCAGTAGAAACTACTGTACTTTATTTTATAGTGTCAGTCAGATCTGAACTGAGGTCTGGTGCTGGAGGACTTGCCCAGACTTGTACATCTGGAGGAGGAGCTGGTGTATTATGGTACTCCCAGTACTACAGTACTGCTGTGTTTATGTCTATTAGGGTCGTTTATCTGTTACCATTGTCCTGTTTTGACCAGCACTTATTTATGTTTTCTTAAACTTGAATCCTAGTGCTGTTTAGTCCCAGTCCACAATAATCAGGACTGTTTCCTGGTTTTGTTGGATTCTTTCAGTTTTTTTTTTTCTTTCAGGTGCTTTTATTTGTTAGGTATGTAATTCACTGAATAATACTTCTTATTTGTTGTTGTTTAACCTCCATAAATGTGTTCTAACTTTAATGTCTGATGTTGTGTCTCCAGAGTTCTTTATTATCCCAAAATGCGGTGAGTTTTCTTCAGGACCAGCTGGAAAACACAAGGTGAGTCAGATTTCGTGCTGTCAGTGAAAGCACCATCGTGGTGTGTTTCAGGCCTCAGACTGTCTGTCTGTGTTTCAGGAGGAGGAGGTGAAGAGGAGGAACTGTCAGGACGACAAAGAGCCTGTAAGACTTGCCTTCAATATGTCAATCTGCTTTTAATCAAGCTGTCAGTGATGTCATATCCTCTGACCGTACTGTTCGGCTGCCTGAGCTGCCACTAATTTACTTTTCATCCAGTTTTAAGTCACATTTTTATTCCATACTCTTTAGATCCTGGTGTTCCAGGTGATCCTGGTATTTAACAGTATGCCTACGTTCAGACTGCAGCCTGAAGTGACCCAAATCTGATTTTTTTTTCACCCCTGTGACCTGTATCTGATCTTTTAATTACAGTCTGAACGACACAGATTCAATTTTTTCAAATGCGATCCAGGCCACTTGGATACGTGGTCCTAAAACCGATACATATCCGATCTTTTGACATGCGACTTCAGTCTGAACGGCCAGGTCGCATTCATCCGACCTGCACGTCATCAACAAGCTACAAACATCACTATTCTGCGGCGAAAGTACGCGGCAGCGGGAAGAAAAACAACAACGATGGCGGACGATAATGTGGAGAGTAGTCAGTGGAGGGAAAACGAGGTTTGTCATATTTGAGAGGACAGCTCTATTCAGGCCAAACTGGAGGGGTTTTATCGGAACCGGGCTGTTTACACTCCACCGCTAGCGTCCATGTTTACTTCCGTAAACACTGAGCGCGCTCGCTGCATATGACGTTGTTGCGTCGTCCAATGCGCATGCAGGACACTTGTGAGGCGTTTAAGTTCACACTGGAGATCACACACAAGTCGCATTTAATTGGAAATGTGAACGACCTTGCAAAAAAATTGGATTTCACAAAAAAATCCGAATTGGGCATTAAGCCCTGCAGTCTGAACGTAGCCTATATTTTAACCAGATGAAAGATTTTAGTCGTTGAATGTTTGCATGTCAAGAGATCAGAGAAACAAGCAGCACCTGTGCCTGCCAAACTTCATTTAAAAAACACAGGTTTTTAACATGAAGCTGCTTTATGCAGTGTTTTATCTTTTAATTAGTTTGTAGTTTGGAGATCTGCGGTAAAAACCTCCTGAACTTACCACTGACATGAGGACTACAACTCCCATGATCCCTCTCTGAGCCCCCTCATGTCAACCAATATTATGAATTCCAGTCTATAATGGGAGTAGTGACTGAACAAATCTCTGTGTTCCTCTGCTTTGAGCTTAAATCTCGGCTTTTCTTCAGGGAGTTCTGTCTGACTCTGAGAACGAGGAGCCGATCAGCAGGAGGATCAGACACATCTCAGCCTTCATCAGGAAAACCAAGACAGGGTGAGTGCAGCTACAGCACTACTACAGCGGTTATTACAGGGTAAATACACTGTTGCTACAGGGTTATTGACCTGTTATTACAGGGTTATCACACCTGTAGACCACCACCACCTCACCTGTATTCTGCTTCTTCTTCAGTGGTTCTCAGAGGAGTCAGAGCTGCACCGACTCTCTGGAGGACAGAGGAGGGAAGATGAAGGTTGTCACCCAGCCGGCTCTTATGGACGCAGTACGTGGAGTATTTATATGGCATATATAATTACTTACGTGCATATATATATATATATATATATATACTGTAGGTATAGGTGTATACCGTAAATCTAGATTATTTATATGTGTTATATAACATGCTGCCAGTGTTGTCACTCGTTCCTCTGGTCTCTCTGGTCCTTCAGGTCTCCATCGCTCACAGCTCCACAGCAGGGATCCTCTTGTCCTCTGAGAACAGTCGCTCGGTCTCGGTGCCCATCGCTGCTCCGGACCGGAGGCTGGCCTGGCGAGCCGTCATCTCCTCGTCCTCGACTCCTGTGAGTGCCCTCCCACCTCGACCCGAGCGCTCCATCAGCCCAGAGAGCAACGACAGCATCTCTGAGGAACTGAACCACTTTAAGCCCATTGTGTGCTCGCCATGCACGCCGCCCAAACGGCTGCCGGACGGCCGCCTGCTGGAGCCCACCATCGTGAAGTCCACGCCCAGGAACCTGACCCGAGGCCTGCAGAAGGCCACCAGCTACGAGGCTAGTCCGGCCGTCCTGCAGAAGTGGAGGCAGATTGAACTGGACCGCCAGAGCCTCAAGGTAAACTCCAGGGCGACTCTGACGAGCCCCGTCAACGAGCTCCACAGCAAGACCACTGGGTGGGAGGACGCCAAAACCCAGCGGTCCCCGGCGGGACGGGATGGAGATGGAGTGGTGGCAGTCAACAAGAGGCGGCTCCTGTTCGACCCTCCAGCCGGAGACTCTGTAAAGATCCGGGTCCCTGCAATCCGCTACAGCACCGAGGCCACTTTCAGAGGAGGGTCTGACTTGGAGGTCGGTGCTCCTGAATCGTGCAGCGGCGGTGGGGTACTTGTCAATCGGAGGCGGTCATTCTCGCCGTACACCAAGAACTCTGGTTTCCAGTCCTGTAAGTTAGTGCCAAAGGACTCGCAGAGTCCGAGGAAGGAGTCCGACAGTAGCCTCCGCAACCAGACTACCTCAAGGAGGGGCAAGAAGCGCAAACAGAAAACCAAACACCTGGACTCGGACCAGGACCCAGACCTGAAGAGGAGCCGCTCTGTGAGCCAGGAGGCCTTTGACGAGCGCTACATCTGCCAGATCCAGCAGGAGCGCCAAGACCGAGCCATCGCCCTGAAGCTGCAGAGACAGTTTGACCTGGAGAATCAGACCGCCGGCCGCCGCCGGAGCCCCAACTCCTACTTCCTGCGGTCCTGGATGTCCAGCCAGAACCACCGCAGGAGGCGTGGCCTGAGGAGATCCCGACGAATCAACAAAAAGCACTAGAGAGGACGTTCTTATTATGCAACAAGATGGAAGGTTTGAATGTTTTCACTCAACACAAACATTGATTAGTTTGATCTTTTCACCAGCAAATCACCAAAAACTGAATGAGAATCAGCTGCAGCCTGAACCTGATCCACCTGAGGATCTGAGGAGACCTTCAGGACCTGACAGGCTCTGGTTTATTTCAATTAACTGACCAAAAATAGAAGGAGAGACAAAACATGACAAACAAAGGTCTGGTGGGTCTCCAGGGTCCACTGGAGGTCTGGGTCTGGATTCTGGTCTCTGCTCAGTGACTGAGACTCATGGGCACTGTAGTTCTGCACCAGGAGCCGAGCCTGGAAGTTTTTAGTCTGAAGCTGCATTCTGATTGGAGGAGGCGGTTAAAGCCAGGGTTGGTAATGTTCACTACAGAGCTCAGAGAGTATTTCCTCCTGAGGAAGTAAAAGTACCTCCTTATGTACTCCAGTAGTAGCACTCCTGGAGGCTCCCTCTGGTCCAGGTTCTGCAGGTTTTGCTCCACTTTACTTCTTTGTGTTGCTCTTAAACTTTGTATTGATCCTGTTGATCATCATGAGGCGATGATCCAATCAGGACTAAGATGAGTATTATTGATTATTGTTTTGTTATTGCTCTGGTTGTCTTGTTGACAGTGTTTCTCCTCAGAGACTCTGAAGGGCTTTCTAGAAGCTTTACAACACTGATATGCACATTTTATAAAGTTGTATGACTGTTCGTGTACATTTATATTTTATGTCTATACAGATATGAAGCGTGTGTGTGTGTGTGTGTGTGATGTTGAGTGCCAAATGATCAGAGACGTCTGATGGATGTTAATAATTCATAGTTCAGTAGTTTTGTATGAGAGGCTGCTGGAACTGACAAAAACCCTTAAGACCTGAAACCACGTGAGTCCTGTCGTCTGTGCAGAGTTCACTACAGATTAACATTTCTTTTTTAAACCTGGAAAGAGCACGCAGACTATATAATACACAAACACAAACAGGAAACCCAGCTGGCGTTTTATTGTAGAAATATAGTAACATGAAACACATCTGTTAATAACTAGAAAGAACATTTAAATGTTTACTCCTTTTCTACTTTTGAGTATCAGTAAATAGTGAGGAAATCTTTTTATTATGACGTATCATTGAAGAGCGCGCGCTTGGCCTCTGCGGACGTGATGGCGTATATCACACGTGATCTTTGTTCGAACCTCTGGGAGCCACTCAGGAGCGACCAGATCACAGAGCGGAAGACAAGATGGCTGCTGCTAGGAACGGAAAGAGTGGACTGCTGGAGAAAGTGAGTGGTTGGTCGTCGTTGTCATTGTTTTCGTTGTCACTCAGAAACCTGCAGGTTCTTATTTTCTACCGGGGCTCAGACCGTCTCTGAGTCGGCTGCCTCCTTCCTGTGCACTAGCGGTGCTGCTAGTTAGGCTAAGGCTAGCATGCTAAAGTACACGTCTTTTTAAAGAAAATGAAACCGAGTTGATGAAGTGAAGCTTTTTTTTTTTTCCGCTGTCAGTTGTTGTCCGCTGTTTTGTTTTTTTTTTAATCAACCAGTCTGAGTCTAAACTGCAGCGGCTAGTTTAGTTTCCTGTTTCCAGCTCCAGCTGTTGCTCGTTCTGCTGCTCCAGACTCCATGCAAAAAAACACGATTTTTAAGTTTCCACAGAGTTTAAAGCAGCACACAGTCAGTGTCAGTCAGACACAGCAGCAGACAGAAGCTTCTGGTTGAATTTACAGTTCAGCTGCTCTTCAGACTCATGTTTCCAGCTACATGTTTGGTGTTTGGTTCAAAGTCCTGAACAGATGGTTGAACTGGTTTCTACTTTTCATTAAAGCCGATTCTTCATGTATATTAATATAAAATCAACATAATCACGTGTTTTATGAGTTCATTTTTTTCCTGCAGCATGTTAAAGCTGTAATTTCATATCTGCACTAATAGTTTCAGTACAGTCAGTTGTGTTTTTTTTTTTTGCTGCTTGCGTGAACTATTGTGTTGTTATTGATTGATGAGTTTATTTATTCAGCAATATCTCTGAGCAATAAACATCATCCAAATATTTATAAATCAAACAGGTGAAACATTCTCCATAGTAACAGTAATGAGAGTAGTAAAGATTTGGTGTTTTAATGGAAATTTATTGTACTAATTAAAGACATTTGGACTTCCTAATACTTTGACACTTGTCTTTGTGTCTCAGTGGAGAATCGATGAAAAACCAGTGAAGATCGATAAATGGGACGGTGCCGCTGTGAAGAATTCTCTGGACGATGCTGCTAAAAAGGTGAGCTTTTATTGTGAAAGGTTGCCACTGTAATGATGATCACCACTGAGCTGATCGGTCGGCTGCTGCCCCCCTCAGGTGCTGCTGGAGAAGTACGGCTACATGGAGAACTTCAGGCTGGTGGACGGCCGGCTGCTCATCTGCACCGTCTCCTGTCTGTTCGCCATGCTAGCGCTGGTCTGGGACTTCCTGCACCCCTTCCCTGAGTCCAGACCCGTCCTGGCCTGCTGCGTCATCTCATATCCTTCAGCAGGCAGGAAACAGGAGGTTCTCCTGTATACCTGAGTCAAGTCAAATCAAATCAAATGCCTTTATTGTCCTTAGTTGTGCAGAAGTGTAATAGGTATTAGAGCTGGGACGATATGCTTTTCTCCTGATTTGATTCTTTCACGATTTCTGGGTTCCGATTCGGTTTAAATTGTGCCTCTTCAATAGTCACGATTTAGTGCAAATACAGATTATGTTATGGATATTGGCAAAGTATGTGTTAAGGTTCATTGGTAAATGGGTTCATGGGTGTGTGGGTAAACTGGTTGTGCTAGAAAGACATGGCAGTGACAGTGCTTGTGTAACTTTTTGAGTTTTTATTTAAAAGTAATCGGTTCTCCACAGTTAGAGGAGTTTAAGGTGTCTTTTTTTTTTTTTTGCACACGATTTCCCCAGCACTACTATCTGTCAAAACAACTGAAATGACACTAAACCAACCTACTCTGTGACAAAAAAAAAAAAAACTTCAATTGAACCCCATTAAATTAGGGCTCCAATCCCAATGCACATTCGACCCGCCAAGTGAGTCACATGACAAACCAAACCAATCAGGTGATTCAAATGTGTCGAATGTCACAAGTCAAGTGACCAAACCACGCCTCGGCACTGTGCTTCAACACAACTGCTTTATGAGCTATGGCGCGTGCATCGGAGCTTCGCTTTGGTTTACTGCAGCCGCCAGTGAGCTCACTGCTCTCTGTTCTCTTTCACTTATTTACTGTCGACTTCTTCACTGCCTCACTCACCACAAAAGCCGTGCAGCATGGTAGCGGTACAGCAACACCTTGCGGAGTGGAGGCGCGGAAGTCGTTCTGGATTTACAATCGGCCCAAAATATGATTTTGTTGGGGTTGAAAAATATTGATATTAGGGAATTAAAAATCGATACAATATTGGAAGACAAAGTATCGCGATATATCGCCATATCAATATTTTTTTCCCACCTTTGGGAAAGGAGGAATCGTCTTTAAGGAGGTCTTTAACACCCTCATCACATACTTCATCATGATGGGCATCCTGACGCTCTACACCAGCTACAAAGAGAAGAACATCTTCCTGGTGTCGCTGCAGAAGGATCCGGCTGGGATGGATCCAGATCACATGTGGCAGCTCTCCTCCTCCCTCAAAAGGTCTGAGTCTTTAACCCATACCCGCTCAAAGACATCAATGATGCTAACCGATGTGTTTGGGCTTCAGGTTCGATGACCAGTACACTCTCAGAGTTTCCTTCTTTGATGGAACAACAAAGAGCTCGAGGGAGGCAGAGTTCACCAAGTCTGTGGCAGCATTCTTCGACGAGAACGGGACGCTGGTGATGGACCAGTTTGAGAAATGTGTCTCTAAACTACACGACACCCTGGCCTCCGACAAGAAGACCAAGTAACGTGGAGGACCAAAACACCAGTATGTCAATTTGCAATAAGCTTGCCTCAGGCTCCATTCACGAAAGCGGTAATTTAAGATCTCTTTTCGCCAGACTCCATTCACTAAAGTGGTAATTTAAGCTCTCCTCTCACCAGACTCCATTCACTAAAGCAGTAATTTAAGCTCTCCTCTCACCAGACTCCATTCACTAAAGCTGTAATTTAAGCTCTCCTCTCACCAGACTCCATTCACTAAAGCTGTAATTTAAGCTCTCCTCTCACCAGACTCCATTCACGAAATCTGTAATTTATGCTCTCCTCTCACCAGACTCCATTCACGAAATCTGTAATTTATGCTCTCCTCTCACCAGACTCCATTCACGAAATCTGTAATTTATGCTCTCCTCTCACCAGACTCCATTCACTAAAGCTGTAATTTAAGCTCTCCTCTCACCAGACTCCGTTCACTAAAGCGGTAATTTAAGCTCTCCTCTCACCAGACTCCATTCACTAAAGCAGTAATTTAAGCTCTCCTCTCACCAGACTCCATTCACTAAAGCTGTAATTTAAGCTCTCCTCTCACCGGACTCCATTCACTAAAGCTGTAATTTAAGCTCTCCTCTCACCGGACTCCATTCACTAAAGCTGTACTTTAAGCTCTCCTCTCACCAGACTCCATTCACTAAAGCGGTAATTTAAGCTCTCCTCTCACCAGACTCCATTCACTAAAGCTGTACTTTAAGCTCTCCTCTCACCAGACTCCATTCACTAAAGCTGTACTTTAAGCTCTCCTCTCTCCAGACTCCATTCACTAAAGCGGTAATTTAAGCTCTCCTCTCACCAGACTCCATTCGCTAAAGCTGTAATTTAAGCTCTCCTCTCACCAGACTCCATTCGCTAAAGCTGTACTTTAAGCTCTCCTCTCACCAGACTCCATTCACTAAAGCTGTAATTTAAGCTCTCCTCTCACAGACTCCATTCACTAAAGCTGTAATTTAAGCTCTCCTCTCACCAGACTCCATTCACTAAAGCTGTAATTTAAGCTCTCCTCTCACCAGACTCCATTCACTAAAGCTGTACTTTAAGCTCTCCTCTCACCAGACTCCATTCACTAAAGCTGTAATTTAAGCTCTCCTCTCACCAGACTCCATTCACTAAAGCTGTAATTTAAGCTCTCCTCTCACCAGACTCCATTCACTAAAGCTGTAATTTAAGCTCTCCTCTCACCAGACTCCATTCACTAAAGCTGTAATTTAAGCTCTCCTCTCACCAGACTCCATTCACTAAAGCTGTAATTTAAGCTCTCCTCTCACCAGACTCCATTCACTAAAGCTGTAATTTAAGCTCTCCTCTCACCAGACTCCATTCACTAAAGCTGTAATTTAAGCTCTCCTCTCACCAGACTCACTTTTTATGGTTCAGTAGATCTAAAAAAGTTTCATTTCCATGTTTGTAATGTATGTTTCTTTGTTCTGTCAATAGAAACAAACCAACCACCCAATGTTTTCCACCAATCACAACACAGCGTCGCTGGTGGGTGGGGCCATGCGAGGGACACCTGAGAAGCTGGCAGTTAGAAATCAGGCAGCCATGATGGGAAAATCTGAGTCAGAATAAACAATGCTGCCATTTGTATAAAAGTAAAATGATAAAAAAAATCTTTCTGTGCGTGATATTAGCATAATTAGCATTTAGCAGTGAACATTAACAATGTTAACTCCAACAGGAAGTGGACTGAACGCCATTTTGAATGTTTCTTTATTTTTCCTCTCTGTTACTTCTGTCATTGGAAACATGTTCAAGATAATAAAGATGGAGGATGTTACTGTAAGACTTCCTGTGTCTCTGAATGGTGTGTGTGTATAAAGTGTCTACATATATAAATATATATATATATATATATATATATATATATATATATATATATATATATATATACACGTACGTATATGTATATACGTGCGTGTATATATATACGTATATATATATATATATATATATATATATATATATATATATATATACATATATATGTATGTATTGTTTTATTGTGAAAGGTTGCCACTGTAATGATGATCACCACTGAGCTGATTGGTCGGCTGCTGCCCCCCTCAGGTGCTGCTGGAGAAGTACGGCTGCTCATCTGCACCGTCTCCTGTCTGTTCGCCATGCTGGCGCTGGTCTGGGACTCTCACCAGACTCACTTTTTATGGTTCAGTGGATCTAAAAACGTTTCATTTCCATATTTGTAATGTATGTTTATTGAAACAAACCAACCACCCTTTGGGCCCAATGTTTTCCACCAATCACAACACAGCGTCGCTGGTGGGTGGGGCCATGCGAGGGACACCTGAGAAGCTGGCAGTTAGAAATCAGGCAGCCATGATGGGAAAATCTGAGTCAGAATAAACAATGCTGCCGTTTGTTGATGTCTTGTTGACATCCTCTGTTTTCAACTCTGATTAAGAGGAGGGCAAACATGACCAGCTGGTGATAAGCTCTGACCTTTAGCTAATGTAGTTAGCCTGTAGCCTATGAATTTGTTCGTACTGTTCTACTCATAGTACTGGTAGTAACAGTAATAGTATTTGCATTGTAGTCTACAATAATAGATAGTAGTTCAATAGTCATAGTAGTAGTTCTTTGCCATTATTATTATATGTCATTATCTATATTATGATCATTATTTGTAGTAATTGCAGTAATTTTATTTTATTGAGGCTATAATTTATATTAATTCTGTGTCGTTTATCGTTAAGACCAAAACATCTTAATCTGCTTGATGGATTTCTCACCATAACAGGGTTTTTGCTGAAATCTGTCCCCAAGGTTGTCAGGTCAAACATCATGTTGTTGCTGTACATCATGTGTACAGTCATTTGTACCTATGATGAAATTTCGTTCCAACTGAACGAAATGCAGATTGGATCCTAGGAGAAGTGACCAGTGTGTGCCTGTGTGTGTACGCACACACACGTGTACGTATATATATGTGTGTGTGTACATATGTGTGTGTGTGTATGTGTGTGTGTATAGACTGTCTCCAGTCCTGTGTTTATTTACTTGTGGTTCACCAGCAGAAGTGGGGGCGTGGCCTACTAATCCAGGGGTGGGGCCTGCAGGCTGGGCTGGTGTCCATCAGCAGGGATCAGACTGAGAGACGCTCTGAGGGACAGTCTGCTGGCCATGGCCTGTCTGATGGCTGCCTGGTCTGTCCACAGCCCCTCCATCACCAACTCCATCATCATGGTGAGTAATAGCTGGACACAGTGGACACCTGCTGGACATTGAGCTGAATCAGGGACACTTACTGGTAACCTATTGGACATTTTACAGGAGACATATTGGACTCATTGTCCTCCTAGTCGACTCATTGTCCTCTTGGTAGATTCAGTGTCCATCAGTGTCCTCCTGGTGGACATTCATGATGCAATTCTGAACTGCTCTCTAAATGTGCTGACAGTTGATTGGTTGGCGTTAACATTCAGTCATCCTGGTTTAAACCCTCAGAACACCAACGGCCCCCCGGACCTCATGTTGGACCCCCGGACAGTTTGTGTCCTCATGGAAGAGGACATTAGCCTGATGGACAGCCTGAGGACACCGCCGCTGCAGGGACACCTGAAGAAGGTGGATAACAATTTGACAGAGGCCCAGAGGTTCTCCTCGTTGCCACGGAGACCAGCGGTCAACATGGAGTTCAAGAGCGTCTCGTACTCCGTCAGAGAGGGACCCTGGTGGAGGAGGAAAGGTACTGCAGTACTCACAGCACAAAGTACCTGAAAGGAGTACAACACCATCAGTACTGATGCAGCAGTAGTTTGTTATCATCAGTGAGACATTATCAGGCTGTAATCTGTTAATCTGTGCGTCTGCAAATAAACACAGTTCAGATTAGAGAGGCAGGACGTACAAGGATATATTTATACTGCATGTTCCTACTGTTACTGTTAGCAGGGTACCAGTCGGGTACTACACGTCCTTACTGTCAGCAGAGTGCTAGTAGTGTACTACGTGTTCCCACTATTATTAGTACTACTATGTGTATTACTACTATACTTCATTACTTAATTCTTGTCATAAATCTGTGGTACTTTTAGTACAGTACTGCAGTATTAATCAAGTATATTTTCACAATAAATGACTCATAGAAACTTCAAACCAACTTTTTAACACAATAAAAGCTCACGCCTGTATCATGTTGCAGCTTTTCAGAATAAAAGAAAGAAAAGAAGAAAGGCTGCAGCAGGAAAGAGGAAACGTTCTGCTGCTTTATTTCCACAGAACTCTAGAAGTACTGCCTCCTCAGACAGTACTTGTACACATTGTACCGTGTACAAAGGGTAGTAATTAAACTTCCAGTTCTCAGGTTTTAACTTTCACTGTTTTTGTTCTGTTCAGTTTCACTGAGAGAGGAGGGTAGTAGCACTGCAGTACTGGGGTAGTAGTACTGTAGAATTGGGGTAGTAGCACTGCAATACTGGGGTAGTAGTACTGTAGTATTGGGGTAGTAGTACTGTGGTATTGGGGTAGTAGCACTGCAATACTGGGGTAGTAGTACTGTAGTATTGGGGTAGTAGTACTGTGGTATTGGGGTAGTAGCACTGCAATACTGGGGTAGTAGTACTGTAGTATTGGAGTAGTAGTACTGTGGTATTGGGGTAGTAGCACTGCATTACTGGGGTAGTAGTACTGTAGTATTGGGGTAGTATCACTGCAATACTGAGGTAGTAGTACTGTAGTATTGGGATAGTATCACTGCAATACTGAGGTAGTAGTACTGTAGTATTGGGGTGGTAGTACTGTGGTATTGGGGTGGTAGTACTGCATTACTGGGGTAGTAGTACTGTAGTATTGGGGTAGTATCACTGCAATACTGAGGTAGTAGTACTGTAGTATTGGGGTGGTAGTACTGTGGTATTGGGGTGGTAGTACTGCATTACTGGGGTAGTAGTACTGTAGTATTGGGGTGGTAGTACTGTGGTATTGGGGTGGTAGTACTGTGGTATTGGGGTAGTATCACTGCAGTACTGGGGTAGTAGTACTGTAGTATTGGGGTAGTAGTACTGTGGTATTGGGGTAGTATCACTGCAATACTGAGGTAGTAGTACTGTAGTATTGGGGTAGTATCACTGCAATACTGAGGTAGTAGTACTGTAGTATTGGAGTGGTAGTACTGTGGTATTGGGGTGGTAGTACTGCATTACTGGGGTAGTAGTACTGTAGTATTTGGGTATGTGTACTGTGGTATTGGGGTAGTAGTACTGCTGTACAGGGTGTAGTAGTACTGCGGTACAAGTTTTACTTGGTTACCTTCAGGAACCAACTTTTTGGTTCCCGAACGCTCTGATTTTTCGGCGTGAACACATCAGTCGGTTCAAGAATAGGAGCAGGAACCAGCACTGAGAGAGAGAGAGAGAGAGAGAGAGAGAGAGGACCAGCTGCAGACTGATGACAGAATAGAATAGAATATAACAGAATAGAATCAAACAGAACAGAATAGAATATAACAGAATAGAATAGAACAAAACAGAATAGAATAGAATAGAACAATAGAATTTATCACCATGCTCTGTCTGTCTCTCAGGTTATAAAACTCTGCTCAGAGGAATCTCTGGGAGCTTCACCAGTGGAGATCTGGTGGCCATCATGGGTCCATCTGGAGCTGGAAAGTCCACCCTGATGAACCTGCTGGCTGGGTACAGGTAGGCCTACCTGTCCGCTGTGTGAGCCCCTCATGTGGATGTTATTTATATATATTCTATCTGTGTCCAGAGAGACGGGGATGAAGGGCGAGATCCTGATTAATGGTCAACCCAGAGACCTGCGATCCTTCCGGAAGGTTTCCTGTTACATCATGCAGGACGACATGCTGCTGCCTCATCTCACAGTACAGGAAGCCATGATGGTACAGGAAGTACTGCCATCCTTTACTGCAGCTGAAGTACTAATACTGCACTGTGACACGCCCTGTTATACCAAAAGTACTAATACTGCACTGTAAAGTACTCAGTAATAGTAAAAGTCCTACACCCACGCTGTAAAATACTCAGTAACAGTAAAAGTACTACACCCACGCTGTAAAATACTCATTAATAGTAAAAATGATACACCCACGCTGTAAAATACTCAGTAACAGTAAAAGTGCTACACCCACGCTGTAAAATACTCAGTAACAGTAAAAGTGCTACACCCACGCTGTAAAATACTCAGTAATAGTAAAAGTGCTACACCCACGCTGTAAAATACTCAATAATAGTAAAAGTGCTACACCCACGCTGTAAAATACTCAGTAATAGTAAAAGTGCTACACCCACGCTGTAAAATACTCAGTAATAGTAAAAGTGCTACACCCACGCTGTAAAATACTCAGTAATGGTAAAAGTACTACACCCACGCTGTAAAATACTCAGTAATAGTAAAAGTACTACACCCACGCTGTAAAATACTCAGTAATAGTAAAAGTGCTACACCCACACTGTAAAATACTCAGTAATAGTAAAAATGCTACACCCACGCTGTAAAATACTCAGTAATGGTAAAAGTACTACACCCACGCTGTAAAATAGTAATAGTAAAAATGCTACACCCATGCTGTAAAATACTCAGTAATAGTAAAAGTACTACAACCACACTGTAAAATAATAATAGTAAAAGTACTACACCCATGCTGTAAAATACTCAGTAATAGTAAAAGTACTACACCCACACTGTAAAATAGTAATAGTAAAAGTACTACAACCACACTGTAAAATAGTAATAGTACAAGTACTACAACCACACTGTAAAATAGTAATAGTAAAAGTACTACACCCATGCTGTAAAATACTCAGTAATAGTAAAAGTACTACACCCACACTGTAAAATAGTAATAGTAAAAGTACTACACCACTCTGATCCAGATTAACTCAGAAAAACTAAATCATTTTAATGACATTTTATTTTTGAAGCTTTTCTAATCAAAGACACATAATAGAATAAAAACAGTCGATAATTAAAAACATGAGTAATACATTAATATTATTAACATTAATACTAGTATATTATATTAACATTACTGCTGATTTATTTCTTAACATGAATGGACTAAAACATTAATATTATTTTTATCAAATCAAATCACGAGGCCTGTTTTTCTGACATACCAAAATAAATCTTCACATCTACAGAGGCTGTAGATTAGTATTACTCTTGGTTTTAATATTAGTGTTAATGTTCATTTTAGTATTAGTATTAGTATTACTATTGGTTTTAATATTAGTGTTAGTGTTCATTTTAGTATTAGTATTACTAATGGTTTTAATATTAGTGTTCATTTTAGTATTAGTATTACTAATGGTTTTAATATTAGTGTTAGTGTTTGTATTAGTATTACTAATGGTTTTAATAATAGTGTTAGTGTTCATTTTAGTATTAGTATTAGTATTACTGTTGGTTTTAATATTAGTGTTAGTGTTCATTTTAGTATTAGTATTAGTATGACAATTGATTTTAAAAATTAGTGTTAGTGTTCATTTTAGTATTAGTATTAGTATTACTGTTGGTTTTAATATTAGTGTTAGTGTTCATTTTAGTATTAGTATTAGTATGACAATTGATTTTAAAAATTAGTGTTAGTGTTCATTTTAGTATTAGTATTAGTATTACTGTTGGTTTTAATATTAGTGTTAGTGTTCATTTTAGTATTAGTATTAGTATGACAATTGATTTTAAAAATTAGTGTTAGTGTTCATTTTAGTATTAGTATTAGTATTACTGTTGGTTTTAATATTAGTGTTAGTGTTCATTTTAGTATTAGTATTAGTATTACTGTTGGTTTTAATATTAGTGTTAGTGTTCATTTTAGTATTAGTATTAGTATGACAATTGATTTTAAAAATTAGTGTTAGTGTTCATTTTAGTATTAGTATTAGTATGACAATTGATTTTAAAAATTAGTGTTAGTGTTCATTTTAGTATTAGTATTAGTATTACTGTTGGTTTTAATATTAGTGTTAGTGTTCATTTTAGTATTAGTATTAGTATGACAATTGATTTTAAAAATTAGTGTTAGTGTTCATTTTAGTATTAGTATTCGTATTACTAATGGTTTTAATATTAGTGTTAGTGTTCATTTTAGAATTAGTATTGCTATTGGTTTTAATATTTGTGTTAGTGTTCATTTTAGTATTAGTATTACTAATGGTTTTAATATTAGTGTTAGTGTTCATTTTAGTATTAGTATTAGTATGACAATTGATTTTAAAAATTAGTGTTAGTGTTCATTTTAGTATTAGTATTACTAATGGTTTTAATATTAGTGTTAGTGTTCATTTTAGTATTAGTATTAGTATGACAATTGATTTTAAAAATTAGTGTTAGTGTTCATTTTAGTATTAGTATTCGTATTACTAATGGTTTTAATATTAGTGTTAGTGTTCATTTTAGAATTAGTATTGCTATTGGTTTTAATATTTGTGTTAGTGTTCATTTTAGTATTAGTATTACTAATGGTTTTAATATTAGTGTTAGTGTTCATTTTAGTATTAGTATTAGTATTACTAATGGTTTTGATATTAGTGTTAGTGTTCATTTTAATACTAGTATTAGTGTTAGTATTAGTACAGGTGTGTCCAGGTGGAACCACCACTTTCACCTTTCTCAGGTGGGAAACTAATTAAGTTGCACTGACAAAGAAATATTTAAAAATAATATGAAACAACAAACAACAATAAAAACATAAAACAAATAAACTGTTTCGCTGTAGGTCTGGTTCTGCTCCTGGTCTGGACCTGGATCAGGGGCAGACCAAGAGAAGATCCACTGACAGATCTTGTTTTGCAGGTTTCAGCCAACCTGAAGCTGCAGGAGAAGATGGCGGCTCGCAGAGAGATGGTGAGTTTTGACCCCTGACTACTTCCTGGGTGGATCCTGGTCTCAGAGGCTTAAGTGGTCTACATGTGTTCAGGTCCTGGAGATCCTGATGGCTCTGGGTTTACTCGACTGCACAAAAACCAGGACATCTCACCTGTCGGGGGGTCAGAGGAAGAGACTGGCCATCGCTCTGGAGCTCATCAACAACCCTCCAGTCATGTTCTTCGACGAACCCACCAGGTGAGTCTGGTTCACTCTCTACGCTAACATGCTAGCAGCTAATGTAGCGCTGAGCCAAAGGTGTGGTAATGAAACAGGAAGTGCTTCCTGTGTCCCAGCGGTCTAGACAGCTCGTCCTGCTTCCAGGTTGTCTCTCTGCTGAAGGCTCTGGCTCAGGGAGGACGGACCATCATCTGCACTATCCACCAGCCCAGCGCCAAGCTGTTTGAGCTCTTCGACAAGGTCGCCACTCTGGACCACATTACCCAGCAGCACCTCAGGGTCTGCACCAGTGATGTTTGTCTCTTATTGTTGTTGTTTGTTTGTTTACTGCAGTTGTACATCCTGAGCCAGGGACAGTGTGTCTACAGGGGGAAAGTGTCCAATCTGGTCCCCTACCTCCAAGAGCTCAGTCTCAGCTGCCCCACCTACCACAACCCTGCCGACTTTGGTGAGGAGCTGACCGAGTTCTACACTCTGTGGCTCTACGTTCTGTGGTTCTACGCTCTGTGGTTACTACTGGTTTTAATATTAGTGTTAATTTTAGTCTTAGTATTACTACTGGTTTTAATATTCATGTTAGTGTTCATTTTAGTATTAGTATTACTAATGGTTTGAATATTAGCATTAGTGTTCATTTTAGTATTTGTAGCGTGTGAGAGAAGGAGGACCCAGGAGCGGAAGCGGTACAGGTGAGTACAATGGTTTATTCAAAAAGAAGCAGGTGAAAGTTTCAAAAAGTCCACACGAGGGGGGAAGACACGAGGGTGAGTGCTGGGCTTTGAGGGCGATGGGAAGCACTGGAAAAAAAGGAGAAGAGAGACACGGGTAAGTATTCATTCACTGGAGGACATATGAGAAAAACTTACAATCTGGAGGGGGAGAAAAGCCAAGCTGCTACCACAGAGGATAACTAGATACTCTGGCACTGAGGAGTGTCTCTGCAGGTCTTAAGTAGATGATCTGACGATCCAATCTGAAGCAGGTGTGTTCAATTACTGCTCAGCGCCGTGAGGGAAGGGAGCCACCGGGAACAAAACCACACAAGTGAGGACAAGACAGCACAACCCCGGGAAACAAACCCACCAAAATAAAGGCACAAAAAACACAAACCACCACAGTACCCCCCCTTAACGAGCGCCTCCTGGCGCTCTATCGGGCTTGACCGGGTGAGCCGCGTAGAAGTCCCGGAGTAGGTTGTGGTCCAGGATGAGGGCCATGGAGACCCAAGAGCGCTCCTCTAGCCCTCCCAGTCCACGAGGTATTGAAAACCTCTACCCCAGGGGCGGACATCCAGGATCCGGGAAACGGAGAAGGCTGGGTGGCCGTCAATGAGTCGAGGGGGGAGGAGGAGCGATGGCAGGAGGGGATAGGTCACTGGAATGTACGGGTTTCAGGAGAGACACATGGAACGAGGGATGGATTTTCATGGATTCGGGAAGTTGGAGTTTAACCACAGAAGGATTGAGGATCTTGAGAATCTTGAAGGGACCAACAAAAGAGCTTGCGTGACCCGACATCCAGGGGGAGATCACGGGAGAACAACCACACCATTTGGCCGGGGTGGTACTCAGGAGCGGGTGAACGACGAGAGTCGGCGAGCCGCTTGTTTTTCTCCACAGAGCTCCGCTCTGGCAGACCTCCAAATGCCTCAAACCCGGCGGTTCTTTCACTGAGGGTACTGCCGCGGCCGCCTCCTGTTCAGGGAAAAGGGGTGGTTGGTAGCCCGGGCAACACATGAAGGGGGACATACCTGTGGCTGAGCTGGTCAGAGAGTTGCGGGCATATTCAATCCACGGGAGGTGGGAGCTCCAGGATGCCAGACGGTGCGCCTCCAGGTTCTGGTTGGCTCGCACTGTCTGGCCATTAGTCTGGGGGTGGTAACCCGAAGAAAGACTTGCCGTGGCGCCCACCGCCTTGCAAAACTCCCTCCAAACCTGGGAAGGAAACTGGGGACCGCGATCCGATACCACGCCAGAGGGAATCCTGTGGAGGCGAAAGACATGCGTCACCAGGAGGCGGGCAGTCTCCAGGGACGAGGGTAGCTTATGAAGGGGCACATAGTGAACGGACTTGGAAAAAAACGATCAATGATAGTGAGAATGACTGTGTTACCCTCTGATGGAGGCAAGCCGGTGATGAAGTCTAAGGTGATGTGGGACCAGGGCCGGGTAGGAATGGGCAGGGGGTGCAGCAAACCAGCAGGGGGTTGATGGAAAGTTTTACACCGGGCGCAGATGGAGCAGGCAGCAACAAAACTGCGGGTGTCCTGGGACATAGTGGGCCACCAGAAGGTCTGACGGAGGAACTGGAGGGTATGGTGAAAACCAGGGTGACAGGTGAGTTTAGAGGAGTGAGCCCACTGAAGAACCTGGGTACGGACTGCATCCGGGACAAGCTTCCGGTCCGGGGGACCTGTGCCGGGATCTGGTTGATGGGTCTGGGCCTCCCGTACCACGGACTCGATCTCCCAGGTGGCCATGCCCACAAAGCAGTCGGGAGAAAGGATGAGGTCCGGGGCTTCACGGTCGGAGGGGGCGGCGTGGATATGGGACAGAGCGTCAGGTTTGGTGTTACGAGAAGCTGGACGGTAGGACAGGGAAAAGTTGAATCGGCTCAGGTAAAGTGCCCATCTGGCCTGGCGGGGATTCAGCCTCTTAGCAGAGCGGAGGTAAGCGAGGTTCTTGTGGTCAGTCCAGATTAAAAAGGAGATCGTCGCACCCTCCAGCCAGTGCCTCCACTCTTGAAGAGCCCAAATCACAGCCAGCAACTCACGCTTTCCAACATCATAGTTTCTCTCGGCCGGAGAGAGACGGCGAGAGGAGAACACGCAGGGATGGAGCTTGTTGGTCCGGGGGTCCCGCTGTGACAGCACCGCTCCTGCCCCAGTGTCGGAGGCATCCACCTCAACAATAAACTGGAGAGAGTGTTCGGGGTGTTTGAGAACGGGGGCAGTACTGAAAAGCTCCTTCAAGTGAGAGAAGGCCTGATCCGTTTTGGGGGTCCACAGGTAGGGAGTGCTGGGGGATGTGAGTCTTGTAAGGGGAGCCGCCACTTTGCTGTAGTCCCGTATGAACCTTCGGTAGAAGTTGGCAAAGGAAGCGCTGGAGTTCTTTACGGGAGGAGGGAGTTGGCCAGCTGACCACGGCCTGGATCTTGGCCGGATCAGGCTGTAGCTGCCCCTTAGCGATTATATATCCCAAGAAGCTGACAGAGGAGGAGTGAAACTCACATTTCTCGGGTTTGACATAAAGTTTGTTCTCAAGCAGTCTCTGGAGTACCAAGCAGACATGTTGCTGGTGTTCGTCAAGAGAACGAAAAAAAAAATCAGAAAATCGTAGAGGCAGACAAAAACAAACCGGTGGAGCATGTCACGAAGCACGTCGTTGATGAAAGCCTGGAAGACGGCGGGGGCGTTAGTGAGCCCGAAGGGCATAACCAGATATTCAAAATGGCCAAGGGGGGTGTTAAACACTGTTTTCCATTCATCTCCTTCTCTTATCCGGATGAGGTGGTAGGCATTCCTGAGATCCAGCTTAGTGAACAAGGTAGCGGAACAGAGGGCCTCGCAAGATGGGTCGATGAGAGGGAGAGGGTACTTGTTTATCATGGTGATCTCATTTAAACCACGGAAGTCAATGCAGTGACGGAGAGAGGAATCTTAACAAAGAAAAACCCCGCAGCAAGAGGAGAGGAGGAGGACCGAATGTGTCCAGCTGCCAGGGAGTCCTGGATGTATGTCTCTAGGGCCTCCTTCTCGGAATGGGAGAGATTATACAGGCGGCTAGAGGGGAGCTGTGTCCCCGTAAGGAGATCTATGGCACAATTGTAAAGGTGGTGGGGAGGGAGAATGAGGGCCAGCTCCTTACTGAACACGGGGGCCAAGTCGTGGTATTCAGATGGGACCAGAGAGAGATCGGGCGTAGGAGGTGACACAGGAATATGCTGCTGAGGTGGATGGGCTGACAGTAAGCAGTGGGAATGGCATTGGGGGCTCCAGTTGATGACACGGGATGCTTTCCAGTTGATCTGCGGGTTGTGAAGAGAGAGCCAGGGGAGACCCAACACCAGGGGAGTGTGAGGCGAAGGAATGACGTATAGTCAAAAATTCTCACGGTGATTACCCGAAATAATGAGGGTTACTGGGGGAGTGCGAAACTTAACCAGGGAGATGAGCCTGCCATCGAGGGCTGTAACTTTCTTGGGAGTAGGTAACGGCTCGAGGGGGATATTTAGCTGGGTGGCGAGCTCGTCTGTGAGGAAACTGTCGTCTTCACCGGAGTCAATAAGGGCAATGAAGGGGAGCTAATCCCCTCCCCAGAGGAGACAGGAGGGCAGCAGGAGCCTGGCCGGGGACTCGGGAATGGTGGAGGTATGACTCACCAGGACGTCCCCTCTCACTGGTGAGTCTTCTCTTTTGGCGTCTGGGAACAGGAGGCCAGGAAGTGACCCGTCTGGCTGCAGTAAATACAGAGACGCAGATTAATGTGGCGCTGTCTCTCACTGGGGAGAAGACGGACGCGACCCAGCTGCATGGGCTCCTCAGAGGAAGGGTTGGAGGATGGGGGAACCGGTGTAACAGCAGGAGGAGCGGGAAGTGCCAGGTGTGTAGGAGGACAGGGGGTCGTAGACTAGGGGGACGAAACCGGAGCTTCTCCCTCTGCCTCTTCCTAAACCTGTTATCAAGGCGAATGGCCATGGAGATAGCGGACTCCAACATGTCCGGCTCTTCAAGGGAGGCCAACTCGTCTTTTAATTGTTCGGACAGATGAATGAGAAAAACCCCTTTTAACTCGTGCTCCTCCCACCCGCTCTCTACTGCCGCTACTCTAAAATCTATGGAAAAGTCAGCAACCGATCTATTACCCTGGGAGATAGTGAGCAGTCTCTTAACGGATTCCTGAACCTGCCGGGGGTGGTCAAAAATCCTGCACAGTTCACTGGAAAAGTTACCAAGGAGGACAACACAGGGGATCGCTGTTCCCAGAGAGCTGCAACCCAGTTTGCAGCTCTACCCAGCAGTAGATTGATAAAATAAACTATCCAGGACCTGTCAGAGGGGTAACTCAGGGGCTGTTGGTCAAAAACTAGTGTGCCGCGGATGATGAACTTGTTTGCCTCCCCGACCTCACCAGAGAAGGGCTCTGTGGCGTGTGAGAGAAGGAGGACCCAGGAGCGGAAGCGGTACAGGTGAGTACAATGGTTTATTCAACAAGAAGCAGGTGAAAGTTTCAAAAACTCCACACGAGGGTGAGTGCTGGGCTGTGAGGGCGATGGGAGGCAGCAGAAAAAAAGGAGAAGAGAGACACGGGTGAGTATTCATTCACGTATGAGAAAAAATTACAATCTGGAGGAGGAGAAAAGCCAAGCTGCTACCACGGAGGATAACTGGATACTCTGGCGCTGAGAAGTGTCTCTGCAGGTCTTAAGTAGATGATCTGACGATCCAATCTGAAGCAGGTGTGTTCAATTACTGCTCAGCGCCGTGGGGGAAGGGAGCCACCAGGAACAAAACCACACAAGGGCAAGACAGCACAACCCCAGGAAACAAACCCACCAAAATAAAGGCACAAAAAACACAAACCACCACAGTATGAGTATTATTAATACTAATGGTTTTAATATTAGTGTTAGTGTTCATTTTAGTATTAGTATTACTACTGGTTTTAATATTAGTGTCAGTGTTCATTTTAGTATTAGTATTACTATTGGTTTTAATATTAGTGTTAGTGTTCATTTTAGTATTAGAATTACTACTGGTTTTAATATGCACTGTGGCTCTACACTCTGTGGCTTTATGCCCTGTGGTTCTACACTCTGTTGTTCTGCCCTCTGTGGCTCTACGTTGTGTGGTTTTACATTCTGTGGTTCACAGTACTCTCACAGTAGTCCAACTGTGTACTCACAGTACTTTGTACTCTGTCTACTGACGGTACTTTGTGTACTCAGAGTACTTTGTGTTCTTACAGTACTTTGTGTACTCACAGTACGCTGTCTAAGGACGGTACTTTGTAGACTGACAGTACTCTTATGGCACTTTTCCACAGGCACGGTACGGTACGGCACAGCTCTACACGGTTGTGGCGCTTTTCCACTAGTACCTGGTACCTGGTACTAGATACTTTTCCGTACCTACTCAGTCCTGGTTCCAAGCCAGCCGATGCAATACTAAAACGCGACGTCAGCCGACTGCCTTCCACTGATTGGCCACGAGTGTCATCATTGGATGCGGGACGTCTGATTGGACTGTAAAAGCCAAACACAACTTGACTCCACCATTTTTAAAACCGGCAAATGCTTCACTATTTTTACACTTCCTGGAGTCTTCTCTGTTCCTCTTCTTTCACTTTGTGTGTGACAAAAAGTCACAGAGTGAGCAACAAATACATGATCGCTTCCTTGTCCTCCATTGTTTGTGTTGTTGTTGTTCTTCCCGGTTTTCTGTGTCGCATGCAAATGAAGTTACGGCAGTTTCGCGCTGCTATATGACGACCCCACCCACGCTGAGGAGGTACTCAGTTGTAATGGAAAAGCAACAAAACTGGGCTGTACCTAGCTGTACCGTGCCGTTACTGTGTAGTGGAAAAGTGCCATCCTGTAACTGTGTTCAGTGATGGAGGTGGCATCCGGGGAGTACGGGGATCAGATGGTACGCCTGGTCAAAGCCGTCCAGGACAGGAAGTGTGAGAAGGAGGATCAGGGGAACGCTGACGTCCACCCGGTGCTGTGGCAGCGCACTGAGGAGGTGAAAAACAAACACACCTGACATGACTGCAGAGTGTTTGTGTCTTAATATTCTCAGAATAAAGTTGTTCCATACATGAGTGAAAAGATTGAGTCTTGTGGTTCTCAGGAGAAGCCGTCCTCTGAAGGCTGCCACAGCTTCTCAGCCAGCTGCATGACTCAGTTCTGCATCCTGTTCAGGAGAACCTTCCTGAGCATCATGAGGGACTCAGTGAGTCAGCTGACCTCTGGTGGTAGTAACTGTAGTACTGAGAGTCACAGTAACAGTAGTACTAACAGTAGTAGTGGGAGTCACAGTCAGCCTCTCATTGGTCCAACAGGTGCTGACTCACCTGAGGCTCTCCTCTCACATTGGGATCGGGCTTCTGATTGGTTTGCTCTACCTGGGCATTGGGAATGAGGCCAAGAAGGTGCTGAGTAACTCAGGGTTCCTCTTCTTCTCCATGCTCTTCCTCATGTTTGCTGCTCTGATGCCCACAGTCCTCACCTGTGAGATTAAACTGATTCTTGATTGTTTCATTGTTCATATTGTTGACGTTCACTTGATTAATAAACACACTGATATTTCATATCGTCGAGCTAAAGCCACATATGAAGACTCAGCAGCAGAGAACAAATAATAAACAGTGAAGTTGTGTTCGAGCTTCAGTTCCTCTGGAGATGGGAGTTTTTCTGAGGGAACACCTGAACTACTGGTACAGTCTGAAGGCCTACTACCTGGCTAAAACCATGGCTGACGTGCCCTTCCAGGTGACCGCATTCTGACCTCTGCTGTATATACTGTCTGTATTACATGTACCTGGTATACTGTGTATACTATATTATACTGAATATTGTCCTGTACTAACTACCCTCTGTTGTACAGGTAGTATTCCCGGTGGTGTACTGCAGTATTGTGTACTGGATGACGGCTCAACCTCCAGACGCTGGCCGGTTCATCCTCTTCCTGTCTCTGGGGGTTCTGACCTCTCTGGTGGCTCAGAGTCTGGGTCTGCTGATCGGAGCGGCATCCACCTCTCTGCAGGTCAGTTCACCTGTGTGAGGCCACCTGTGTGAGGCCACCTGTGTGAGGTCACCTGTGTTGCTGACTTCACTCAGGTGTGTTCTTCACCTGTAGGTGGCGACGTTCGTGGGTCCGGTCACAGCGATCCCGGTCCTGCTGTTCTCAGGGTTCTTCGTCAGTTTCGACACCATCCCCTGGTACCTGCAGTGGATGTCCTACATCTCCTACGTCAGGTGAGGGCGCTGCTGCAGCTTCACTCACTGTTTCGTGTCATAAAGGAACTTTGATTTTCTGATCAAGGTGAAAGTTTTAATTTCATCTGACAAAAAAAACTCATTTAACCCTTAAAGGTAAAGTTAAGGGATGTTTTCATGTCTCACTTTTCTTCTTAAAGTTTTATCAGCAATATTTAAAGTAAAACTACCGATGGAATAAATGAAGTTATGAACTGTGACTTTAACTGTTTGATATACAGTCTGCGGCTTTAGTCCAAACCTGGATTTAACTCAAATATTG
Source organism: Synanceia verrucosa (assembly GCA_029721515.1). NCBI lineage: Eukaryota > Metazoa > Chordata > Actinopteri > Perciformes > Synanceiidae > Synanceia > Synanceia verrucosa. Next base: position 454,893 of record CM056559.1, read on the forward strand.
ATAGTTTATTTTTGATTTATTGATTTATTTTCTTTTTTGAGTACAAACTTAATAAATCTTATTCTATTTTTTTCTATTATTATTGTTGTTTTTTCCTGGCTATAACTTGTTTAGCAGCTGAATTTCCTCCAGTGGGGAGCAATGAAAATTCTGTTTGTTGTTCAGAGGTTTTATGCACCGCTGCTTTAATGAGACAGCAGAAGTAAGAAGTTCCAATTCCTGTGTTTCAGATATGGCTTCGAAGGCGTCATTCTGTGCATCTATGGTCTGGATCGAGAGGATCTGCACTGCGACCAGGACGAAACCTGCCACTTCCACAAGTCCACCGCCATCCTGAAGGAGCTGGACATGCTGGACGCCAAACTCTACCTGGACTTCATCGTCCTCACCATCTTCTTCTTCTCACTGAGGCTCATTGCCTTCTTTGTTCTCCGGTACAAGATCAGTGCCAAGAGGTAGACCAGGACCAGGAGGACCAGAAGGACCAGGAGCGAAAAAGGACCTTTATTTCATTGTTTTTGGGAATGTCTAAAAAATCAGAAGTTATTAAGTGTCTGTCAGAGATGTGATGATGTGGAGTGCCAAGAGGGCCATGAGGACCATGAGGACCAGATGAACCAAGAGGAACCAGGAGGACCAGGAGAACCAGAGGAAACAGGAAGACCAGGAGGACCAGAGGAACAGAAGTACCAGGAGGACCAGAGGATCAGGAGGACCAGGAACGTGGCTGTGGAGTTGGTCTACTCTGTTAAAAGGCACAAAGAAAGGACATAGATGTGATTTATTTAAATGTTTAAATGTTTATATATATATATATATATATATATATATATATATATATATATATATATATATATACGTGTATATATATATACGTATATATATATATATATACATATACAGATACACAGAGATAACTAAAACTGGCTAAACTAATAATGTGTATATGACTATAACAGAATTATATATTACTTGTAAAGAAGTTTTTCTACTGTACATTTACTACACAGTATCTGTGCATCTGTCTTTAACATGACGTCATCACTCATCACAGGTGAGGGTTAGTTCCGCCACTTACGGAAGGTACGCGGTGGTTCTTTTGAAAAGCATAAGCTTCCGGTCAGCTGGTGGCTTCTTCAGATCATCTGTATCGATCCTTTCACTGTTTGACGTTATCATAACCAATCACGTGACTAAAATGGCGGAAAACTGTCAACAACACGTGAGTAACAGGTTTCTTTTGTTTCTATTTATTCTACTGGTTATGGTTCTACTTTTGTTTACTCATAAATACTTTGTTAAGAAAGTAGTGCAAGAAGTACTTTACATGTAAAGTGTAGAAATATACGTTGTAAGTAGAAGAGTAACTCCAGAAGGACACAGTGGAGCTGCAGTGTGTCTCTCTGTCCATCAGATGGAGCTGTTGGTCAGAACCTGAGCAAGTCTCAGTCTGGACTAAAGGTCCTGATGGTCCAGGGTTTTGTTGTTTTTATTATTTTTTTCATATAGTTTTTATTTTCACTTCCATTTTTCTTCTACTTGTTTTTTTCTCTTTATGTATTTTCATCTCAGTCAGTTTGAATTCACTTCTCACTGTTTTATTTATGAACCGTTAAACCTGTTCTGGACTCTTCAGGAGGATAAACAGTAAAATTCTGACTCAGTCTCTATGACGACAGCCCAGTACTAGTATTAGTATTAGTACTGCGCTGGATTTTTACACTTTGCAAAAGGGACACAATTGCGATGCACTAAACAACAACGTTAACATATGACTCACGCATGTCCGTGCTGTTTACCTCACTGTGTTCCGGCACTCTTAATATATGTTATGATGACGTTGTCAACGTGATGACGTATGGGAGGGAGGTAAAACAGGCAGCAGCTCTCACAGCTGGAGGTCAGAGCTGCGTCAGCTGGCACTGTGAAAGTGTCCTAATGCCGATCTGAGGCAGGTTGACCCGGGTTAGAAAATCCTGCGTCAACCCGCAAATTTCAGTGTGAAAGCAGTATAAGAGTCCGACAGCTTGAGGGAAAAAGCTGTTACAGAACCTCATAGAGTTGGTCCTGATGCTGCAGAACCTTCTGTCGGACGACTTGAGGGCAAACAGGCTGTTTGAGGAGTGGGAGGGTTCTTCGAGATGGAGGAGGCTCTGCGAGTACAGCGCCTCTTGAAGATGTCCTGGATCGAGGGCAGAAAGACCCCTAGGAGCCACTGATGAGCAGTAGAGAGTGGTCATCTGACGTCCTCCTGACATCAACAACCATCTCCTTATTCTTGTCAACAGAGAGACAGGTTGTTATTGTTGCACCAGCTCACCAGTTTCACTTCCTCCCTGAAGGAGTTTTCATCATTGTTGCTGATGAGGACCACCACTCATGTCGTCAGCAGACTTTACAATGAGGTTGGATTCGGACTTTGCAGAACAGTCATGGGTGAGCAGGGTGAACAGCAGAGGACTGAGCACACACCCTTGGGGGGCACCTGTGCTCATTTTGATGGAGCCTGATGTCCTGCTGCCGATGCTCACCGCCTGTGGCCTGCTGAGCTGAAGTCTATGAACAGCATTCTGACATCATCTCCATCATCTCCTTTAGTGTACAGGTGGAACAGGGTAGAGTGAGGGAAACGGCATCGTCGGTGCAGCGGTTGGGGCAGTAAGCAAACTGTAGAGGGTCCAGTGAGGTGGGAAGGTTGCATCTGATGTATCGCATGACCAGATGCATGAAGCATTTCATCATGATGGGAGTCAGTGCCTTGGGACGTAAACACTGGGATACGTTGCACCCGACATCTTTGGTCCTGGGATGATGGTGGTCTTTATGAAGCCAGCAGGGACGACAGCCTGGCTCAGGGAGATGTTGAAGATGTCCTTGAGGACATCAGCCAGCTGGTTAGCACAGTCCCTGAGAACCTGTCCAGGTATGTTGCCTGGTCCTGCAGTCTTGCATGAGTGGACTCTGGAGAGGGTCCTCCTCACATCAGCCATGTCCAGATGCAGTACCTGCTCCTCGGGAAGTCTGTCCAGGTGTGTCGTTTGAGGCTTCAAATTATGTGTATAAGTCAAGTGTGTCGGGGAGGTGGGCGTCGCTGTCGTTGACCAGTGGTGTGGTGCTGTAGTCCGTTAGGGCCTGAATGCCACGTGGTGTCCCTGGTGTCACAGAAGTGTTTTTTTTTTAAATTTTCTGCGCTTAGATGACCTGATGTTGGAAAGCAATGACCTGAGGGCCTCTCCATCCCCTGACCTGTAGGGTCTCGTGTTCTCGGCAGGGCTACCTGCTACCATAGAGTCCACACACGTCTGTTGTTCACATAAACACACCGACTACCACCACGGGTCTTACCGGAGGTTGCAGGGTCCCTGTCCACACAGAGCAGCGTTAATACCTGTAGCTGTATAGCTGTGTCCAACTGTTTTGTTGTCCAGCAACATTTCAGGAAAGATGAGCTCACAAGAGTCCCTTGTTTCAGACTGGGTGGTTAGTTGAAGTCTGAGGTAGTCCATTTTATTGTCCAATGAGCGGACGTCGGCTAGTAGGACTGTCGGTAGCACTGGTCGGCTCGGGGTAACCTTTTGCCTAACACGGATGCCGACCGCCGCTTGCCTTGCTTCTCTTGCTTGCAATGCCATCTGGTCCGGACAGTTACGTCTGGCAGCGTTGTGGTGTTGAAGCCTTGTCCCACAGTAGCCCTTCTGTTCGTAGGCCTACGTTATTCCTTTGTCTCGTAGTCTCAGGGTTGTAGTGTGAGCCTATTTCCAAAAATGCCTTGCATTCGTAGATCAGCTGGGTTGAATAAACATCGGAACAAACATTTACACAGAAACTAGCACCGTTAGTGGGAGCTTGAAGGACTGCTGCATCTATGCTTGCCGCCATCTTGGAAAAAAAAAAATCTCCACCACTTTTCCTATGAATCTACATTCTGCAGGGGTAAAATGTTGATGGTTTCTTTTTCTCTCTGGTTGCCATGGTGAATCGAGGTATCAGGGCTTTACTGATGATGGCTTTTTATTGTAACTTAAGGTGAAAATACTCAGAGTTGATTGAACTAATTCATATCAGCTGTTTGATCTCAGTTATATCAACTCAGAGTTCAGGATTAGACTCAGAATTTGACCTCCTACCTGGAATACCCCCCTGGTCTTTGTGGTCTACATTTGGGTTTAACCTTACTGTGTATTATTACAGAACACAGTATTACTGTATTACTGTAATGTTTAATGAAACTAGACCAAAGGTGACGGGTAGCGTTACATCACTGTACCAAGTCCTTCAGGTCAAAGGTCAGTCCAGTCCTACAGTCAACATGTTTGTCCCTGAGGCGTCTGAGCCATCACACTCACTTTCCACTGATTCCCTCTGAAGCAAATACATCCAGAGCAGAGGACCAGTGAGACCTCACTATTGGTCTGACTGGTCCACAAGGACTGCTAATTACTAGGACCTGTAATGACCTCCCCTCAGACCGCTCAGTCACAAACACATTAGGACATTAGTTTTACAGGTCAGTAAATATTGGATATGAACCGTAACTTCTGAACACTTTTGTTCTGCGTCCACAGGCCACATTTGTGACGGTCTCACTCGGTTGTTGTTTATGCAGACGTGCCAAATGTTCAAGCGTTCCACATCTCCAAAGATTCAGGTGCAACAGATACACCCCAAAGTAAAAGAACATTTAGAACACACCACATGTCATGTGACAAGGAGCACGACAAGGTGTAGGCTATGTTTGGAAGTAGGAGATAACGTTAGGAGGTACGGTAGGTGATGACATTAGGAGGTAGGGGTTATGTATAGAATATATGTCGGCCGAAACATGACTTCTTTTTTTTAATCGATATTAAGAAATTGAGAAATTGAAAATTGGTATTGTATTGCAAGAAAAAGTATTATATTGCCATATTGATATTTTGCCCCAGCCCTGCTACCACTACTACTACTACTACTACTGCTATTGCCATTAATACTACAGCTGGTATGGCATTGCTACTATTTAAACTGCTGTTATTACCACAAACATGGATATTATAGCACCTGTGTGATTTATTTCAGAGTTTTTAAGAAATTATTTTTTTATATATTAGGTTGTCCTTTTATTGAAATTGTTATAGACTATTCCACAGTTTAATTTCTTCTCTTTGTGTGGAGCCCAAAGTTGAGAGACTAGATTTGCTCTGGATTCATGTAGTTGTCTCTCGGGGATGTTTGTTTGCACTTCCAGTGGACAGAAACAAACCCAGCTGTACTGTTAGACGGTAACTATTGGACTCCCTGGTCACATGACATGACAGAGGTGGGACTACTGTGGCGACATGTCTTGTCATAAAGGCGACTGAACGCCTGGTCGGCATCAGTTACTGTCTGGGACACAGCAGGTCACAGATGTTGAGCTGTTTCACATGTTTCTGTCATTTCTAAAACACTCTTTAAATGTAGTTTTCAGTGGGGCTAGGAGGAAATGGTAAGTTTATGCTTATGTTTTGTGAAAACAGTAAAATAAGTAGGAAAAGATTGACGCTTTTATTCAGAACAATGTGTTTCAGTGGAACAAATTATTCTTTTTGGGTTGAAAAATGATGTGCAAACCTTTTTATGATTTTACTTGTCTCCTAAAAATTGGATGATGGAAAATTCAACCCTATCTTACTTCATCCTTAGCACTTATATACATGTGGGATCTTTGAGATACTTGTATTTTATGATCACCGTATTGTTATACATTGTTATTGTTATTGTCAACACATCTGTCATTGCTGTTATCTGTCTGAACAGAAGCTTACGTGAACCTATGTACCTTTTTCTGTGCAGCCTCTTTGTAAATGAACTGTATGGTAGTACAGGCTTGTTTCCATTCCTTCTGGTTCAGATCCTCTCTGATGTTCACACTGTTTCTGCTCCATTTTGTTTCCTGCAGATCTTCTGTCTTTACACTTATGCACATGTAGAGTTTTTAAATTTAGCCGTCATGTCTTATGACAGGTATCTGGCTATCTGTTGTCCTTTGCAGTATAACACTCGTATGACACTTAACAAGGCACTTATCTTTATTATTGTCGTGTGGTTGTACTCCTTTGTGAAATTCTTAATTACATTGTTCTTAAACATCCGTTTGACACTTTGTGGAAATGTCATTAACAGTTTGTATTGTCATAACTACCTTGTTGTTAAGTTAGCGTGTTCTGACACTAAACTGAATAACTATTATGGGCTTTTTGGTACTGTCTTAACCATTTTAGTCCCTCTGCTTCCAATTCTTTTCTCTTACTTAAAGATCCTTAAAGTGTGTTTTTCTGGCTCTAAACAGACCAGACAGAAAGCTGTCAGTACCTGCACACCTCACCTTGTTTCCCTCATTAACTTTTCTTTTGGCTGCTGCTTTGAGATACTTCAGAGTAGATTTGATATGACCGGTGTACCCAGTATGCTGCGAATCATTCTGTCACTGTATTTTCTCATCATGCAGCCACTTTTGAGTCCCATCATGTTTGGACTGCAAATGTCCAAAATAAGGAACACATGCAAACATGTCCTCTGTTCTAAAATACTGGCCTGTTGCACAGATACTATGCAGATGTGACAAAAAGTCCTTTAAACGAGTCAGGACTTTTCAGGAGTTTGACAACAAGAACCAAACAGTGATAGCTCGAGGACTGGGTCAGATCTGGTGGGTTGTTCCTTGTCTGCAGTGGTCAGGATCTGTCTAAAGAATTAATGAACAACGTGGAGCCATGAACTGTCCAGCATGCAGCACCTTCATTTTGAATATGGACACCTTGAGTGGCATTATCCTGTTTTGAGTTTCTGTTTTTATTGGTTTTGCAACCAAATTTGAAAGTTTTCACAATCCTTTTACTCCTTTTCCCACAAACAGTTTATTAACTCTTTGAGTGCCAGCCATTTTTTAAAGCAGAAAGTGTCTTGTTCCAGCTTTTCGTCCATTTTGAGTCATATTTCTAGACCCACAGAATATTTAGTACTATGTCTCTGAAAACACTGAATAGTTCAAATGAAAGAAGAGACTCTCTAATTCATCATGAAAAAAATGTTTGTTTTTATCTTGTTCCATTCTTGTTTTATCAGAGGTAGAGTAGAGGACACTTTCACCAAAATCAACACTTTTTGTCCACATTCTGTTTGTTTTGCTCTCTAATCTCGATCGTCTCCACTTCCTGTTTTGATCTCTGTGGTGTATACCATCTCTTTATGTCCTGACTACAAATTGGAGAAGCCCCAAAATTACTTACAGGCTGTGTGAGAGCGCTCTTTTGTCCCTGCTGCTGGCACTCAGGTGTTGTATTTTAAATGATGTACAAACATGTCTATGGCACTCAAAGAGTTAATACCTGGGAAAATGTTTTCCTTCCCTTGAGTTTCCTATGCAGTGGAAATGTTTCATTACTCCAGTAAATATGACAGAGCTTAGATACAACTTGGCAACAGGAGATTACTACCAGTATGGCATTGTCCCAAAATCAATATCAAGATATGACGAACAAATAAGAGGCCATGTGTAATGGTTATTATGCTTTGCGTAGGTCCTTATTGTAATGTTGTGCTACTTTTTGTGGGACGAATAAAGGATTTTCTTACAGTGTGGCCCAAAGCATCAGTATGATTGGGGTAAACAGACTTCTTGCAGCTTTTTTGTTCCAGTCGCCACCCTGTGGTGTTCAGAGGATAAGGCACTGAAGGACTGTCGATACACTCAGTGTTGTGAATGTTCAGATTGTTCATTTAGGATAGTGAAGTTACACTTTTGTCATGGTTTGACTTTGTTCCCTTGGACTTCTTGTTTGGGCTGTTTTTGTCTCGAGGATCTTGGTTTTTCTCCTCGTTTCATGTTAGTTTTTTTTTTTCTACTCACCTTCCCCTGATTTTCTCATCAGGCCTTCCTGTGTCTATTGAGAGCTTGTAGACAAAGGACCATTAGTGCCATATATCACTCTTTATAGGAGCGTGAAAACAAAATATTGATCAAACTTGATTGAGATGCTGTTGCCATGTAATGAAGTCCATATTTGATCTATTAGTGTTATTAGCAGAATATCACTATATATACAATGTCACTACAGTTTAAGTTGAAAAAAATATATTATTCAGGTATTGTTTGCTTATGGATCAATCTCCTGTGTAGGACCTACCCACCTCTGAGTAAAGACCATGTCTTTTTGAACTTATTTTGTGTCCCATGATTCTGCTGATGGGTCTCTGTTCCCTGCCTGAACCATCCCAATTCAGCCAAGACTGACTCATCAGGCACATTATTTGTTTATTGTACGATGTGGACATCGTAGACCCTGTGGACGAATTCGCTGATGTGACTCTTGCCAGTCTGTGCCTTCTTCTCTGCTGCAATACAAGATGGCAGCTCTTACTATTGCTTAGCAGGTCAGCCTTGGCTTGCAGAGAAACTTTCTTGGACTTAAGAACTCTAACCTCATGACCCCAAGCCAGCTAGACTCATATCAGATCCTGACCCAATAGACTTTGCGCTGTGTGCTTTCCACGGACTGGTCTGGCTAACTCATGGAGGTATCTTGGGATCCGAGTCCCGAGAAGGAATTGTGGGTCCCGATGTTTATCCCCTATTCTGCCTAGCTCTCCGGCTAACTACAAGTCCATTCCAGAGTAAGTGACAGTGGTCCTCACCGACTTCTTGTTTGTTCCTCAGTCATTGTCATTAGTCTCGGCTGTTGTTTCCTTTGCTCCTGAGTCTGTGGGCCCAGTTGATGTGTCATCTGTTCCTGCATTGGAGAGTCCCCTGAAGCAGCCATGTCAGTTCCTGAGTTGGGGGTCCAAACCAACTTAAATCCTGTTCATCTCCAGATGTCACGACTGTCTACCATAGCTCCTTGTTCCCTGATTCCCTGATGGTGGACTGGCCTACCCTAGCTCCTGGTTCCTGGATGGTGGTCTGGCCTACCCTAGCTCCTGGTTCCCCGATGGTGTTCTGGCCTACCCTAGCTCCTGGTTCTCTGATGGTGGTCTGGCCTCCCCTAGCTCCTGGTTCTGGCATCAAGTCACCTCACTCTGTGGCCTTCCTCCTGCTCAACTTGCATAGAAATTCTGCCTTTGCCACATCCAAACTGAAATAGCGTTGGACTGATGCGCCCATCTAAACGGCATCATTACCATCTGTTATTATGTATTCTATTGTTGTACAAATGTAATAATAACACACATCATGTGCCTCTGGCTGCAGATTAGTGTTGCTATGCAAAGTTCAGTCACCTTGATGCCCTTCTGTCTGTCTTTCCATTTGTTGTGTGTTGTGAAAGAGAATATAAAGCAGCAGATGTCACTGCAGCAACACTTCAGTGACTGCAGCAGTCACTGAAGTGTGTCTAACCTTCTGACAGGACAAGTGAAGCCGTGTTGATGAGCAGTCAGATTAAAGCTCAGGAAATATAACTGTGTTTCAAGAATGATGCTGAATTCAACTTCATCAAGTTTATCTTATTTCATTCTTGAAGCTTATATACATGTAGGAACTTTGAGATATTTTTATTTTGTCATAACTGCAATATTATACATTGTTATTGTTATTGTCAACACATCTGCCATTGCTGTTATCTGTCTGAACAGAAGCTTACATGAACCTATGTACCTTTTTCTGTGCAGCCTCTTTGTAAATGAACTGTATGGTAGTACAGGCTTGTTTCCATTCCTTCTGGTTCAGATCCTCTCTGATGTTCACACTGTTTCTGCTCCACTTTGTTTCCTGCAGATCTTCTGTCTTTACACTTATGGAAATATACAGTTCAGCAATTTAGCCATCATGTCTTATGACAGGTATTTGGCTATCTGTTGTCCTCTGCAGTATAACACTCTTATGACATTTAACAAGGCAGTAATTTTTAGTATTGTGGTGTGGTTGTACTCGTTTGTGAAATTCCTAATTACTTTGCTCTTAAACATCCGTTTGACACTTTGTGGAAATGTCATTAACAGTTTGTACTGTAATAACTACCTTGTTGTTAAGTTAGCGTGTTCTGACATCAAAGTAAATAACATTTATGGACTTTATTCCATTTCTGTCTCCATCTTAGCCCCTCTACTTCTGATCCTTTTCTCTTACCTAAAGATCCTTAAAGTGTGTTTTTCTGGCTCTACACAGACCAGACAGAAAGCTGTCAGTACCTGCACACCTCACCTTGTTTCCCTCATTAACTTTTCTTTTGGCTGCTGCTTTGAGATACTTCAGAGTAGATTTGATATGACTAGTGTACCCAGTATGCTGCGAATCATTCTGTCACTGTATTTTCTCATCATGCAGCCACTTTTGAGTCCCATCATGTTTGGACTGCAAATGTCCAAAATAAGGAACACATGCAAACATGTCCTCTGTTCTAAAATGTTGGCCTGTTAGATACAGACAGACAGATGTAATATTAAATATTTTACAATGTATTGTATTGGATTAATCAGTAACAATGTTTAAAATTATCCAAGGTATTTGTTGTCATATGCATAAGAATTATAAGGAAAAAGTTTTTGGTCTGTAATAATGCTCATTAAATATATCTGAATAAGAAAATTGTGCATGTAAGAAATAAATATGTAAGATATATATATATATATATATATATATATATATATATATATATATATATAATAATTTAAAAGGACTTAAATAATCTATTTTATAGTGCACAATAATATGAATATTATTAGACCCTGTCATGCCTGAAGTATGAAGGGAGTAGAGATACACACGCTGCTGCTCTCTATCTCTCTGACTACTGAGATACACACGCTGCTGCTCTCTATCTCTCTGACCACTGAGATACACACGCTGCTGCTCTCTATCTCTCTGACCACTGAGATACACACGCTGCTGCTCTCTATCTATCTGACCACTGAGATACACACGCTGCTCTCTATCTCTCTGACCACTGAGATACACACGCTGCTGCTCTCTATCTCTCTGACCACTGAGATACACACGCTGCTGCTCTCTATCTCTCTGACCACTGAGATACACACGCTGCTCTCTATCTCTCTGACCACTGAGATACACATGCTGTTCTCTAGCTCTCTGACCACTGAGATACACACGCTGCTCTCTATCTCTCTGACCACTGAGATACACATGCTGTTCTCTAGCTCTCTGACCACTGAGATACACACGCTGCTGTCAGGCCTAATCACTGAATTATTGAGTATTTATATATTTTAAGATGTAATGAATTCCTTTAAAAATAGTTCCTTGGTACTGGTACCAAACAAGTATGAGGTACTATCCACAATTTTTTATCCACAATCCACAAAAATACAAACACTGACCAATCCGTAGCCACCACCCCCAACCCACCCACCAGACCAGTACTGAAAGACAATTGTAGTTGTTAATGAGGCGAGTCATGTACACTAAGAGGCATTAAAAACGCAACATCGTATTTTTTTTTTCGATATTACTTTGAATTTTATTGGGCGACTTCACTTGGTATGATACTGAACATGAATGAACAAAAGCAACTATAGAAAAATTAATCAACATGGATTACAGATGTCAGTATCTTGTGTGACCGCCGTTTGCATAGACATGATTTTGGCCACTGGAATCGCTTCCCACTCTTCCAAGAGTGCAGTACGGAGATCAGCAACCGTCACCGGCAGTGGAATACGACGCCGTACACGGCGATCCAGATTGTCCCAAAGGTGTTCGATCAGATTCATATCCGGGGAATAAGGCAGCCAGTCCATAACCTGCACATTATGTCTGTGCATAACATGCCTGCAGGCGTGAGATAGTGCATCTGTGGACGCCAAAATGGCTGGCTACCCTCGCTTCGGTCATTCTGTATCTCAGCATACCAATGGCCTGCTCCCTCATGTTTGCTGCTAAGCGTGGCATGGTGACCGTCTGTGACAGCTTGCATTTTTCCTCCAGGTTTTTAAAGCCTTGACCAGTTGAGCTCAAATCACCAAAAGAACTCATTGAAAGCTTTCAAACAATGTCCTAACGAATCACACATGCAAAAACAGGGATTGGTACCGTCTGTCACGTTAATTTATTGTTTGAGCTGAAAAATGTGGCTCCATAGTTTCAATAGCCACAAGTGGTAGTAAACAAAACATTCTTTTGTAAACAGAGTAGTTGTATCCAATTCTATTTTACATTGACTTTGTTGCATTTTTTAATGCAACAAAGACAAGAATGGCTGCCAGGTTGTATAAAATTTCAAAACAGACCCTTGGAGAGAGTACCTTATTTTTTACAGCATCAGATGTTGCATAATCTAATCCAGTGAGAATATGAAGGAGGAAGAGGGTCTTTCCATCTGAACAGAATCAGACGTCTGGCCAGCAGTGTACAAAAGGCCACCACACTGGACTTAGAGTTACTTAGATTCATAGCCTGCAGAGTGACACCAAATAGAGCAGTAAGAGGGGATGGATCTATAGGCACCACTGATATTTTAGAGAGAGTATTAAAGATTGACTGCCAGAAATACTGTAGTTTTGGACATTTCCAAAATGTGTGTAATAAAGTTGCATGCACTTGCTTGCATCGATCGCAGGTAGGGTTTATCTCCAGTCTAATTTTGGACAGCCTGACCTTTGACCAGTGGAGTTGGTGCACTATCTTGAATGGTACAACTGTGTACCTTTGACAGATAGATGATGTGTGAATCCTCCTAATAACCTTTTGCCATACTGCATTTGAGATCACATCATTCAAATCCTCTTCCCATTTGTGTTTGAGATAATCTAAAGTTGACAATTAAATTGATTGAGAAGGTCAAATATTTTACCTATAAACTGCTGTAAGTGTTTCCCCAGCTTGAAGATGGAGTCCAACAAAGACACACAGAGAGGGGAAGCAGCTACAATGTGAGGCTATAAAATTTCACAATTACAGATGTCTAAAGAAGTGGGATCTAGGAATGGCAAATCTATCAACCAGTTGTTTAAAAGATGAAAAGCTATTGTCAACATATAGATCCTGTAATGAATGTATCCCACTCCTGGACCACACACCAAAGACTCAATCTGACAGCGAGGGAGGAAACATATGATTTTTTTGTTATCGGACCAAAAAAGGAGAGGTTGTTAAGTATAAATGATCTCATGAACTGATTCCAGATTTTTACTGAATGTGCCACAACCGGGTTGAGAGTATAATAAGAGATGGGTTTTGTTAGTGGGAGTTCAGTGCACAATAAGGCTGAACTTACTGAGTTGAGCAGACGGATGCACACTGCTGTTGAACACCCCAGAAGAAGAGCAGAGTGTTATTCATGTGTAGCGGACCCTGTGTTTAACCTTACGATATAAGCCTCTGTTGTTTATAACGTAATTTTAACATGTAGCTACTTAACATGTAGCTACTTTATTAGCTCTGTTGCTACATGGATGATAACGTCTCTCCGGTTGTGGTTTAGATACACCGTGTAAAGCACATCTCAGTGTTGGAATGACAATGACTTGTTTACTGGTTAAGGAGAAAACAGCATGAAGGATGCCGTGTTGCGTGTGAATGATTCCTGCAGTAAGTTATTAGCGCTTAAAACACATCTTTATTACCAGCCAAACTAAGCACAGTGCAAACATAGCTGGACTTCTAGTCACTCTCAAAGTAAGCCTTCAGAATAAAAGCATATAAGGGATATAGCACTGATTTTGCTCATAGGAAATCATAATAATCATAATCAGCTTTGTCATTTGTCAGGTTTATTACTGTCCTTAATTTATTGATTGCTTTCAGGATGTAAGTAGAATTTCAACTCACAAATGTTTTTAAATTCTTTACCAACTCTCCCTTTGATCAAGTCCTTCAGGTCAAAGGTCATTCCAGTCCTACAGTCAACATGTTTGTCCCCGAGGTGTCTTCACTCATTTTTCATTAATTCCCTCTGAAGCAAATTGCAGCCAGAGCTGAAGACCAGTGAAACCAATCAGCCCTCAGACCTCAGTGCTAGTTTCACTGGTCTGACTGGTCCAGAAGGCCGATAATGAGCTTCCCTCTGGACCTGAGGACAACTTCTGGACGGACAGGCACACATTAGAAAATATTAGTTTATCCGGTCAGCTAATGTTGACTATACTATACTATGTAAGTCGGAACACTCACTCTGAACAGTGAGCTCATGAGGACTTTCCATAATCATATACATATGACTTTTAGTGAAACTCTTTGACACCTGCCTCATTTGGTCTGGACTTTTGTGCTTTTCATTTTGGTCACCAAAGTGACAGGTGTGGAACCTCCATTGTACAGTGGTCGGGATATGAGTGGACAGGACAGCATTACAACCTGATGGTCCAGAAACTGTGACAGCAGTATACAAATGAGCTGCTGGTAGTAATGTCATAGTAATACTATTACAGCAGCAACAAAAAAATTGGTATTGATTTTTAAAGTGGCAGAGTCCTTTTTGAGGAGCAGTGATATGGATGGGTGTGTCTGTAATGTGATGAGAGGGAAACAGTCCAAGTTCACAGAATGTGATGTGGGGATGGTGGGGGGACGTGTAGACAGTCTCTAGCCCCTTTCACACTACACAAAAATCCCACAAAAAGGTTTTTTTTTTGGTCACTGCTTTTTGACTCGGGTATAATGACCCTTCAATTGACCGAGAAATTTATCTCCTCGGCTTGGCGGTCCTGCAGTGTGAAAGGCGTTAAATGTTGACCTGCTAAATTTCCCAATGCCCATCTGGTTTTGTTCCTGGCCAGCCTATCAGGCTGTAATTGTGAAGCTTCAGGGCTGCAGAGCTGCTCACTCTGATCTCAAAACAGCAAAGAATTGGTCCACTCCCATCAGATCAGTCTTCCTGCTGATTTTTTCTTTCAATCAAATAAATCAAATCCTCAGATCTCAGAAGCACATACATGAATTAGACCTACATCATGCTCAAGGAATCTCACTAATCTGGGAATGCTGATGTTCGCAACCATATTTATGTACAGCTTGTATGGCACACCTTTTTACTGATCATGGCAGCGCAGTGGCAATCTCGCGAGGTCTGTGAGCTACTCAGCATCCCTGGAAAAGAAATGGGAAGTTAGCATGTGATGTGGGCATGGTGGGGGTATTGTGAGGAATGGGGGTGGGCACAGGGCTGTGTGTGTGGTCATTTGCCATTTGGTGGATGGCAGCGTGGTGTCTGCCTGACAGCTTGAGGGGAAAAAACTGTTGCAGAACCTCACAGAGCTGGAACTTTCTGCCTAGTGGCAGGAGTGCAAATAAGCTGTGTGAGGAGTGGGAGGGTCCTTCAAGATGGAGAAGGCTCTGCAAGTACAGCACCTCTTGAAGACGTCTTGGATGGTGGTCTGGCCTACCCTAGCTTCTGATTCCCTGATGGTGGTCTGGCCTACCCTAGCTTCTGATTCCCTGATGGTGGTCTGGCCTACCTTAGCTTCTGATTCCCTGATGGTGGTCTGGCCTACCTTAGCTTCTGATTCCCTGATGGTGGTCTGGCCTACCGTAGCTTCTGATTCCCTGATGGTGGTGTGGCCTACCCTAGCCTCTGATTCCCTGATGGTGGTCTGGCTTACCCTAGCCCCTGGTTCCCTGATAGTGGTCTTTCCTCCCCTAGCTCCTGGTTCTGGCATCAAGTCACCTCACTCTGTGGCCTTCCTCCTGCAAACTTACATAGAAATTCTGCCTTCGCCACATCCAAACTGAAATAGCGTTGGACTGATGCGCCCATCTAAACGGCATCATTACCATCTGTTATTATGTATTCTATTGTTGTACAAATGTAATAATAACACACATCATGTGCCTCTGGCTGCAGATTAGTGTTGCTATGCAACGTTCAGACACCTTGATGCCCTTCTGTCTGTCTTTCCATTTGTTGTGTGTTGTGAAAGAGAATATAAAGCAGCAGATGTCACTGCAGCAACACCACTGAAGTGTGTCTAACCTTCTGACAGGACAAGTGAAGCCGTGTTGATGAGCAGTCAGATTAAAGCTCAGGAAATATCACTGTGTTTCAAGAATGATGCTGAATTCAACTTCATCAAGTTTATCTTATTTCATTCTTGAAGCTTATATACATGTAGGAACTTTGAGATATTTTTATTTTGTCGTAACTGCAATATTATACATTGTTATTATTATTGTCAACACATCTGTCATTGCTGTTATCTGTCTGAACAGAAGCTTACATGAACCTATGTACCTTTTTCTGTGCAGCCTCTTTGTAAATGAACTGTATGGTAGTACAGGCTTGTTTCCATTCCTTCTGGTTCAGATCCTCTCTGATGTTCACACTGTTTCTGCTCCACTTTGTTTCCTGCAGATCTTCTGTATTTATTCTTATGGAAATATTGAATTTTTAAACCTAGCCGTCATGTCTTATGACAGGTATCTGGCTATCTGTTGTCCTCTGCAGTATAACACTCTTATGACATTTAACAAGATGCTTATCTTTATTGTTGTCATATGGTTGTACTCTTTTGTCAGATGCATCATCAATATATCCTTGAATGTCCGTTTGACATTATGTGGGAACATCATAGACACTTTGTATTGTAGAAACTACTTAATTATTAGATTAGCATGTTCTGGTACTCAAGTAAATAACATCCATGGATTGTTTGGTGTTTTTCTCTCTGTTTTAGTTCCTCTACTTCTGATCCTTTTCTCTTACTTAAAGATCCTTAAAGTGTGTTTTTCTGGCTCTAAACAGACCAGACAGAAAGCTGTCAGTACCTGCACACCTCACCTTGTTTCCCTCATTAACTTTTCTTTTGGCTGCTGCTTTGAGATACTTCAGAGTAGATTTGATATGACTAGTGTACCCCGTATGCTGCGAATCATTCTGTCACTGTATTTTCTCATCATGCAGCCACTTTTGAGTCCCATCATATTTGGACTGCAAATGTCCAAAATAAGGAACACATGCAAACATGTCCTCTGTTCTAAAATGTTGGCCTGTTAGATACAGACAGACAGATGTAATATTAAATATTTTACAGTGTATTGTATTGGATTAATCAGTAACAATGTTTAAAATTATCCAAGGTATTTGTTGTCATATGCATAAGAATTATATGTAAAACTTTTTGGTCTGTAATAATGCTCATTACATATATCTGAATAAGAAAATTGTGCATGTAAGAAATATACAGGAATATTGGTGGAATTTTCAATTTAGTTTCAATAAGGAAGGACTTGAATAATTTATTTTATAGTGCACAATAATATGAATGTTATAATATAATAGTTATTATAATAATACTTATTATTATTATATAATATGTCCTCTGTTTATACACTTTGTGAAATTATAATTAAATATGCAATTATGTATGTACTACTACTTCTACTACTACTAATAATAATAATAATAACAATAATAACAATAATAATAATAATAATAAAATTATAATATATATCATTGATTCTTCAGATAAGGGACAACATGTTTTTGAACTCAACTTTTATCAATACAGTCGTGGTCAAAAGTTTACACACACTTGTAAAGATCATAATGTCATGGCTCTCTTGAGTTTCCAGTTATTTCTACAACTCTGATTTTTCTCTGATAGAGTGATTGGAACAGATACTTCTTTGTCACAAAAACATTCATGAAGTTTGGTACTTTTATGACTTTATTATGGGTCAACTGAAAATGTGACCAAATCTGCTGGGTCAAAAATATATATACAGCAACATGAAGGAGCAATTTTAGTGACTGTAGTGACAAAGTGACAAAGTCACTTGGTGACAAAGTTGTGTGAATGAAATGAGCTTCATAGCATGGCCTCTTAACTTCTTGTGAGTGATCATGAGTGACTACAGCTGCTGACTTCTCTGAGGCCATTTAAATAGGGCTCATTGGACACAAACGCCCACAAACACCACAATGGGAAAGTCAAAGGAGCTCAGCACGGATCTGAAAAAGCCAATCACTGACTTGAACAGGTCAGGAAAGTCACTTGGAGCCATTTCAAAGCAGCTGCAGGTCCCAATAGCAACAGTGCAAACAACTGTAAGTATAAAATTCATGGCACTGTTTTGTCACTGCCACGATCAGGAAGAAAATGCAAGCTGTCACCTGCTGCTGAGAGAAAACTGGTCAGGAGGCTGAAGAGTCAACTGAGAACCACCAAAAATCAGATCTGCCAAGAATTAGAAGCTGCTGGAACACAGGTGTCCACAGTCAAGCCTGTTTTACATCTCCATGGACTGAGAGGCTGCTGTACAAGAAGGAAGCCCTTGATCCAAAAGAGGCACCTTAAGGCTCGACTGAAGTTTGCTGCTGATCACATGGACAAAGATAAGAGCTTATGGAGGAAAGCTCTGTGGTCAGACCAAACAAAAATCCAGCTGTTTGGACACAAGGCCCAGCAATATGTTTGGAGGAGAAAAGGTGAGGCCTTTAACACCATGCATACCGTCACAGTAAAAAACAGCTCCTCACAGTAATTTTCCACACCTGCCTCACCAGCAGAGCCATCAGCATTGCTGATGATACCTCCCATCCCTCCAACTCCCTCTTTAGCATCCTCCCTTGTCAGGACAAAAGTACCAGAGCCTCTGGGCCCACTCCACTTGATCGGCCTTTTCCATCAGACTGTCAGGATGCTGAACTACAGTCACTACCTCCCCCTCTTATGTTGTCTTGCTGAAGGATACCTCGGCAGGTGCCGGCTCCTTTCCAGCTACCAGTCCACCCTCTGACATGGACTTGAACCAGCGACCCTCCAGTTCCCAGGCCAAATCACTTCAGGCTGAGCTACTGCCACTCCGTAATTAGATTTGGATTAGGCCCTCCGATCTGGAGTGGGCCACTGTCCCAAACCAGGGAGACTCTGCAGATCATGTGATTCTTGTCCTGCTGGACCTAACTGCTTCCTGATACAGTGGAACGCAGTGTTTTATGATCTTGGTTGCAGCATCGAGTGTGCATTTCTGGTAGTGCTCTGCAATGGTTTAGGTCCTACCTGACAGACAAAACTATCTGTGCAAGCCTTGCTAAATCTGAATCCTCCTCTGCTCCATTGTCATTTGGGGTTCCACAGAGCTCGGTTTTAGGGCCTCTCCTTTTTTAACTTTATTTACTCCCTCTGGGCTCCATTCTCAGAAAGCATGACACCTTTTTTAATTTTTATGCTGATGATAGTGAGATATATGTGCCACTAAAAAGAAGGATGCTTTTTTAATCTCAACACTTCTGTCATGTCTTGATGCCATTAGAGCCTGGGTGGCCCTGAACTTTTTAAGTTTTAATGATAAGAAAACAGAAGTGATGGTGTTTGGTCCCAGTGGACTCTAGTTTACAGCACTCTCTTTGTACCAATATAGAATAAAAAAAGAATAAAAGTGTCGGACAGGAGTACAAGTAATAAAAATATGTAAAAGATAAATAACAAACAAACAAAAACTAGCAGCAGCTGGACTGAACTCAACATGACTTTAACTGTGTGAGATAAAAAGGTGCAAACTAGGCATGACACAAATAGCAAATAGATAAATAGATAGATGTCATAAATAGGCGTAAATTACAGTGTGATATATATACAGTATATACAACCGGTTGTGATTCCACAGGGATTGTTCTGACACTAAAGACGTGTTCAGTGTTCATCAGAGTGACAGGCTGTGGAAAGACACTGTTCCTGTGTCTGCTTGTTTTGGCGTACAGTGCTCTGTAGCGCCTTCCAGAGGGGAGGAATTGAAACAGGTTGTGTCCAGGGTGTGATGGATCTGCAGAGATGCTTCCTCTTTCCTCACTCTGGACTTGTACAGGTCCTGGATGGAAGGCAGACTGGTGCCAATGATTCTCTCTGCAGTCCTAACAGTCCGTTGTAGTCTGTTCTTGTCCTGTTTGGTGGCTGACCCGAACCAGACAGTGATGGAGGAACAGAGAACAGACTGGATGATGAGGTGTAAAACTGGATCAGCAGTTCCTGAGGCAGGTTGGACTTCCTGAGTTGGCGCAGGAAGTACATCCTCTGCTGGGCCTTTTTCCTGATGGTGTCGATGTTGGATTCCCACTTCAGGTCCTGGGAGATTGGAGATCCCAGAAACCTGAAGGTTTACACAGCAGACACATGCTGTTCAGAATGGACAGAGGGTTTCTCTTAAAGTCCACTATCATCTTTTCAGAGCGTTCAGCTCCAAGTTGTTCTGACCACACCAGAGGGCCACCTGCTCTACTTTCTGTCTGTATGCAGACTCGTTGCCGTCCCTGATGAGGCCGATGACAGTTGTGTCATCTACAAACTTTAGGAGTTTAACAGTCGTGTCTCCTGAGGTGCAGAAAAGGGAGAAGAGTAGTAGGGGGCGCCAGTGCTGGATGTCCTGGTGCTGATGCTTCCCAGCCACACCTGCTGCCTCCTGTCAGTCAGGAAGTTTTTAATCCATTGACAGGTGGGGGTCGGTACAGTGAGCTGGGAGAGTTTGGAGTGGAGGATGTCCAGGATGATGGTGTTAAACACTGAGCTGAAGTCCACAAACAGGATCCTTGCATATGTCCCTGGGGAGTTGAGGTGTTGCAGGATGTAATGCAGTCTCATGTTGACTGCATCATCCACTGACCTTTTTGCCGGGTAGGCAAACTGCAGGGGGTCCAACAGGGGGTCTGTGATGTCCTTCAGGTGGGTTAACACCAGTCTCTCAAAGGTTTTCATGACCACAGATGTCAAGGCAATGGGCCTGTAGTCATTTGATCCTTTGATGGAGGCTTTTTTGGGTATTGGGATGATGGTAGAGCATTTCAAGCAAGAGGGTACTTCACACAGCTCCAGTGATCTATTGAAGATCTGAGTGAAGATAGGCGTCAACTGGTCAGTGCAGACTTTCAGACAGGAGAGAGACACACTGTCTGGTCCTGGAGCCTTCCTGATGTTCTGCCTCTGGAAGAGCCGACATACTTCCTCCTCAGAGATCCTGAGTGCTGGTGGGGGGTCAGCGAGGGTAGGTGTGAAAGGCTGTCTGATGTGAGGGGTGGGGGAGGTGAGGGGTGTGAACGAAGGTCTTTCAAACCTACAATAAAACCCATTCGGCTCCACAACCAGGTGATGATTCTCTGCAGTGTGGGGTGATGGTCTCCTGTAGTTTGTGATGGCATCCAGACTCCTCCACACTGATGCTGTATTGTTCGCTGACAAGTGTGTTTTCAGCTTTTCAGAGTAGTTCCTCTTAGCTGCTCTGATCTCCTTGGTCAGAATGTGTTCCTGGTCTGCTTGTACAGGATCCTGTCCCCACACCTGTAGGGCTTTTCTTCAACCTATAATTGGCTGAGCTTTGATGAGAGTCAGGGTTTGTTGTTATTGTAGGTGAGGAAGGTTTTAGTTGGAACGCACACATCCTCACAGAAACTGATGTATGATGTCACAGTGTCAGTGTAATTGTCCATGTCAGTGGCAGCAGCATCAAAGACACTCCAATCAGTGCAGTCAAAGCAGGCCCGTAGCTCCTGCTTTGATTCAGTGGTCCATCTCTTCACAGTCTTCACAACAGGCTTAGCAGATTTGAGTTCCTGCCTGTAGGTCAGGATGAGATGGATCAGACAGCGGTCAGAGATTCTTAATGCTGCCTGGGGAACAGAGCGATAAGAGTTCTTTATTGTTTTGTAGCAGTGGTCCAGGATGTTGGTGCCCCTGGTGGGACACTTGATTTGTTGTCTATATTTAGGAAGTTCATGACTGAGGTTTGATCTGTTAAAATCCCCTAACACAATGAGCAGGGAGTCTGGACGTTGTAGCTCTACGTAGGTAATCTGGTCAGCCAGATGCCACAGAGCCTCACTGACAGTGGCCTGAGGGCGGATGGAGACTCCCACCAGAATAAACGAGGAGAACTTCCGCGGTGAATAAAATGGTTTGCAGTTGATAAAAATTGTCTCTATGTGAGGGCTGCAATGTTTCTTCAACACTGTGACATCAGTACACCAACCTTTGTTGATATAGAAACAGATTCTGCCTCCTCTCGTTTTCCTGGATAACTCTGTGCGGTCCGCTCGAATGAGTTGGAAGCCCCATAGATGGAGTGGACTGTCCGGGATGTGTTCACCGAGCCAGGTTTCAGTGAAGCATAGAGCGGCAGATCTGTTAAAGCCTGTGTTTTTCCTGTTTAGGAGCAGCTGTTCATCTGTTTTGTTGGCCAGAGAGCGGATGTTTGCCAGGTGGATTGACGGGAGCGCTTTGAGCCTTTCTGGCTCAAAGAAAACTGTTGCCCAAAAGCCTGGGATATACCCGATCATGCCAGCCTGTGCTGCGTAGCTAACAGTCGCAGAGCCCAGTGATACAGAGCCCGGCCGGTGTAGCTGAGCCCAGTGCCATCTTTAATACTTTATTAGTATGATAATTTGATTAGTTTTGGAGTGGCAGTGATTCACAGCTGGTGATAAATAGTTAAGAAGAGGTTCTACTGAGTAATATAGTGCCTGATTTATTTCTGAACAGGTGGCTCACCTGTTCAGACAGGGCATGGAGAATGTGACTGCTATTGATCAAATGTGAAATAGCAGCAAATACTGCTTTCTGAAAAAATAAGTGTGATGTATTGTTGTATACAGTCACCAGGAAATGGATTTTTAGTAAAATATAAGTTATAAGTGAAAATGTGAGCCACAAGAGAAAAAGAACCTCTTAAGAACCTCAGAATAATGCTGACAATAATATTGTCTATTGGCAATAAGTTGTGGGACAATATATCATCCAGCAAATTTTGTTATCATGACAGGCCTACCTCTCATGTTTCCATTTGGTCCAAAATGCTGCTGCTCATCTTTTAACTGGAGCACATAAGAGGGAACACATCATGTCCTCCACTGGCTGCCTGTGCATGTGCATGCCTGTGCATGTCCGGGTTCATTTTAAGACTTGAATATACCGTTGGATAATCCAAATGTGTCATGCAAGTTCAAAACACGGTCATTGTATGAAGCATAGACATAATGGTACGAAGGCTAATATAACTGCAGCAATGCTACTGCTTTGTGGTAGCATTTTTACGTCAGCCGCAAGGATTGGTTTACAGCACTTGTAGCTAGTCCCTCCAGCGTGTCCTGGGTCGTCCCCAGGTCTCCTACCGGTGGGACATGCCCAGTACACCTCACCAGGGATGCGACCAGACGCCTGAGCCACCTCATCTGGCTCATCTCGATGTGGAGGAGCAGCGGCTCTACTCTGAGCCCCTCCTGGATGACCAAGCTTCTCACCTTATCTCCAAGAGAGTGCCCAGACACCCTGCGGAGGAAACTCATTTTGGCCACTTGTATCCATGATCTTGTTCTTTCACGAGCCACAGCTTGTGGTCATAGGTGAGGGTAGGAACTTAGATCGACTGGTAAGTTGAGAGCTTCACCTTTCAGCTCAGCTCCCTCTTCACCACAACAGACGAATATAGCGTCCACATCACTGCAGAAGCTGCACCAATCCGCCTGTCGAAGAAGACATGCCTCCCGCTTACGACTGAGGACCATGGCCTCAGATTTGGAAGTTCTCATCCCAACCACTTCACACTCGGCTGGGAACCACTCCAGCAAGAGTTGAAGATTGAGATGACGCCACCAAACCACATCATCTCAGAAAAGCAGAGAGTAGAGTAGGCACCTTGGCTGTGCCTACAAATTCTCACATGTGCCCTCCAGGTCCTTGCTGAGGGTGTAGATCTGATCTACTGTTCCACGGCCAGGATGAAAACTACACTGCTCCTCCCGAATCTGAGATTTGGCTTCCCAAAGGACCCTCCTCTCCAGAACCTCAGAAAAGATCTTACCAGGGAGGCTGAGGAGTGTGATCCCCCTGTAGTTGGAACACATCCTCCGGTCCCCCTTCTTAAAAAGGGGAACCACCATCCCAGTCTGCCAGTCCAGAGGCACTGTCCCCAAATCCACGCGATACTGCAGAGGCACGTCAACCACAACAGTCCCACAACATTCAGAGCCCTTAGAAACTACGGGCAGATCTCATCCACCCTCAGTCCTGCCACCGAGGAGGAGAACCACCTCTGGGACTTCAACCCTAGAGATAGGAGAGCCCGCCTCGGGGTCCCCAGACTATGCCTCCTCATAGGAAGGTGTGTCAGTGGAATTGAGGAGGTCTTCGAGGTGTTCTCCCCACCAACTCACAGCGTCCCAAGTTGAGGTCAGCAGTGCTTCATCCCACCCTAAACACTGTTGATAGTGCACTGCTTCCCCCCTCCTGAGTCGCCGGATGGTGGACCAGAATTTCCTTGAAGCCGTCCAGAAGTCCTTTTCCATGGCTTCACCAAACTCCTCCCATGTCAAAGTTTTTGCCTCAGCAACCACCAAAGCCGCACCCTGTTTGGCCTGCTGGTACACATCAGCTGCCTCCAGAGTCCCACAGGCCAAAAGGCCCGATTCAGCTTGACAGTATCCCTCACTGCTGGTGACCACCAACAGGTTCAGGGATTGCCGCCGCGACAAGCACCGACCACCTTACAGCCACAGCTCTGGTTGGCTGCCTCAACAATGGAGGCATGGAACATGGCCCATTTGGACTCCATGTCTCCCGCCTCCTCCGGGAGTTGAAGTTCTGCCGGAGGTGGGAGTTGAAACTCCTTCTGACAGGGGACTCTGCCAGACGTTCCCAGTGAACCCACACAATATTTTGGTGTCTGCCAGGTTGGACTGGCATCCTCCCGCACCATCAGAGCCACCTTACCACCAGGTGGTGATCAGTTGACAGCTTCGCCCCTCTCTTCAGCCGAGTGTCAAAAACATGTGGACGCAAGTCCAGTGACATGACCACAAAGTTCATCATCAAACTGCAGCCTGGGCCCCATGGATGCAGGTCCGGCAGCCAGGCGCTCGCCATCAAGCCCCACCTCCTGGCCTGGCTCCAGAGGGGGGCCCCGCTGAACCACGTCTGGGTGAGGGAACACGTGATCCATTGCTGCTTCTCGAAATAAAGGGTCTTTTGAGTCATGCTTTGTCTGGTCCCTCACCTAGGACCTGTTTGCCCTGAGTGACCCTACCAGGGGCAAAAAAAAACCCCTGACAACATAGCTGTTAGGGTCATACGGACAAACAAACCCTTCCACCACGATACGATGACGGCTCAAGGAGGGGATATTTTGTTATCGGGATATATAATTAAACATATCAACATATATCGCACAGTTCAACTTCACTCCAGTTCATTAAACTTCACTTTATAATTCCTAACTTCACTTTAATTATCTTTGAATTTACATTTTCACACTGACCAGCATTCTCAGCCATGCCGGGCTTATAGGTGGAGATTCATCCATCCATCCATTATCTACCGCTTATCCTCATAGGGTCGCGGGGGGGGCTGGAACCTATCCCAGCTGTCTTAGGGCGGAAGGCAGGGTACACCCTGGACAAGTCACCACCTCATCGCAGGGCACATAGAGACAGACGACCACTCACAGCAAGAAGGTACCGGGTTCGAATCCCGGGCCTGAGGCCTTTCTGTGTGGAGTTTGCATGTTCTCCTCATGTCTGCGTGGGTTCTCTCTAGTACTCCGGCTTCCTCCCACCATCCAAAAACATGCATGGGGATTAGGTTAATTGGTTAATTTAAATTGACCGTAGGTGTGAATGTGAGTGTGAGTGGTTGTCTGTCTCTATGTGTCCTGTGATGACCTGGACACTTGTCCAGGGTGTACCCTGTCTTTCAGCCTAAGACAGCTGGGATAGACTCCAGCCCCCCTGACCCTATGAGAGGATAAGAGGGAGAAGATGGATGGATGGATGATTTGTCATTCAAAGATTCAAACCGTCAAAACAAAGTTGGAGATATTTATTTATCCTGAACTTCTTGTATTTATTACCCACATTACATGCACATGCTATTGATCGGTTTTCCCACATTTTCTTCATGTGACTGAAATTGAAGAAATAAATGTAAATTCAAACGGGACCTCACATTTTACCAAAGACAACACTTTTACATATGATGCGAATTTTTGTCAAATTCAGTCCATATATTAAAGGGTTGAAAAGTGGTTGGCAAACAAGAAAGTATAATATTGAAAAAATGTGTAACATAATTGGTACACTGTTCATATTTAATCTGCTCAGTATTATTTCCCAAAAACAACCAGAGGAGAAATTTATTAAGGAAGCGAGGTGAGGTGTGCAGGTACTGACAGCTTTCTGTCTGGTCTGTTTAGAGCCATAAAAACAAACATGAAGAATCTTCATATAAGAATAAATGATTAGAATTGCAAGTCCAACAAATACAGTGAAAGTGTAAATGAGTCCATAAACATTATTGACTGTAGTGTCATAACAGGCCAGTTTCACAATAGAGTAGTTGGTACAGAACAATCTGTAAATAATGTTTCCACACAGCTGTAAAGAGGCACTCAAAGACATCATGATGATAACATGGAGAAGAGGCAATAACCATGTTATAACTATAAGCAGGGTAGCCTTGTTATGAGTCATATGTGTGTTATATTGCAGAGGATAACAGATAGCCAGGTATCTGTCATAAGACATCATAGCTAAATTATAAAACTGTATACTTACGTAATTATACAGACAAAAGATCTGCAGGAAACAAAATGGAGCAGAAACAGTGTGAACATCAGAGAGGATCTGAACCAGAAGGAATGGAAACAAGCCTGTACTACCATACAGTTCATTTACAAAGAGGCTGCACAGAAAAAGGTACATAGGTTCATGTAAGCTTCTGTTCAGACAGATAACAGCGATGAGTAAAACATTGGCACAAATAATTACAACATAGAAACACATAGTAATCACAAAAACAAAGTACTTAACAAGCCCAATGTCAAAGTAGGTACTAAAGGTGAAATATGAAAACTGCGTAGAGTTTATCATGATCGTATGTTTGGTTCACGAAGCAACGATTTGAAACTTGTTCATTCACACTGGTACATTGTGTAAATTTGCCCAAAACAAACTTGTGGAGTCACTGCATCAACACACAGCATTCAGTCTGCAAACAGTAAAGACATCAGTTCTAACAAAATGTCATATCAATGTAATGTTTAGTATGGAGATGATAAAACAGGTCATGACCTTGTGTGAAGCCTTACATTAATCTCCTATTGAGCTTCAGTCGTGCTGTGACTGCTTTGTGATTGAGCTGAAACTCTGCCTCTACTTCTTGTAACCTTTTTATGTCCAATGATGTGACAACATTACCACAAGACACATCTCAGTGATGTCAGAATACCTAGCATGTTGAAATAAACAACAAAGTAAGTAAACAAACTATGAACAAATATGAATCGTTGTTTCTTTCCCTTCTTTATTTTGGACTCCAAGGTAAATTTCCACTTTAATCACTTTATCATACTTCATTTCAGTAAATTTAACTTCAATTTCTCATAACTAACTTCAACTGACTTCATAACAGTTAATTTAAGTTCACTTTGTCGTAATTAATTTCACTTAAACTAATTTATTCCAGTTAATTTACCTTTACTTTAATTAACTTCACTTTAGTTAATATACGTTTACTTTAACTACACTCATAAAAGCCAAATTGGGTGTCTGCTACATTAAAGCCCCTCTGTGTAGGAATTACTCTCATCTAGTGCTGAGGTGGTGTACTGCACACAATGAATATCATTCTTTAGCCCGACCCTTCTCTTAGTGTTTTTTTCCTTCTACGGTTGCTGAGGGCAGACATTCGCGATATTGATGTTATCGAGATGGCATCCGCAAATGCAACTTCTACCAGCATTCTTTCAGAATTGTTGTAAATTGTAAATACTGTCATGTCAGGCAATTTCAGCATCTCCTTGGAAGTTCCTTTCCCTCAGTAGCTCCTTCCATTTCGGAAAAGCCCCTCCAATGTTCACTCTTGTTTTGGGGTGTCACCGGTTTCTTTCTATTTAGCTCTCTTTTCCTTTTTGTCAGGGAAGGATGCTGCTCGTCATACGTGTAGGAGCCATATAGTGTTTCTTACTGATTTTCCTATTTTCTAGTTGTTTGGTCTGGTTGCCACGGTGATAAGCGGAGTTTGGGTCACATGGACATCATAGAT
This sequence comes from Synanceia verrucosa, assembly GCA_029721515.1. Taxonomy (NCBI): domain Eukaryota; kingdom Metazoa; phylum Chordata; class Actinopteri; order Perciformes; family Synanceiidae; genus Synanceia; species Synanceia verrucosa. The sequence continues at coordinate 482,820 of CM056559.1, forward strand.
GACAGCCCTAAGTTATATCAGGGCCACATCACATGCACTGGGGAAGGAGAGAGCCGTAGTTATTGTTGTTTAGTTTCCTCCTGTTTGATTGCTTGTATTACATTTGCCAACAGTGTACACATTTCAATCTGTGAGTGTAATCGGGAAGCCGCTGTGCCCGCTGTGGCTGCTTTGTTTTCATTAAATATCCTGAAACGTATCCTGGAGTCAGCAGGCTTCTTTTATCAGCAGCAGTGTGTCATGCAAATATATAGGACCCATTCTCTGCCTCTCAAGCGACTTTATGGAAACTGGAAAGCTGCAATAATATGTTTGACTATATGAATGATCCATCTTGACAGCTTAAAAATCCCTCAATATTTTCTCCCAAGCTCTGATCTCCTGGTGACTTTGTGCCTAGCTTCCGCCAGATAAAAAGTTGTCCCCTCACAGGGCCCATAGATCCAAGATGGCGATACAACATGATGACCTGCATTGGCTACGCCAACACAATGTATTTATAAATGGCAAATATATAGAGACTGTCAGAACACTGCAGTTTTTTTTTCTGGAGGTAACACCTCATGAATGAGGTAATACTTTTAAATAATAAAAACTAAAACTGTTAATAGACAACTTGAAACATCACACAGTGGGGCTTTAATCTAAATATAACATGTAGCTTATACCTTATATAGTAGTGTTTTGGGGTTGAACATCATTAATTAATCTAATTTTAGCATGATGTGTTTTGTGTACAACTCCAGAGCAGAAAATGGCAGTAGTGTGTGAGCCGGAAGTTTTACAAACTTTACTTCTGGAAGTTTGAGAAGTGTCCAGCTGCGGCCTGGGCGTTCGTGGTAGTGATTCATCGACCAATCACAGTTACCCTCCCTTTTTGCACAATCCTAACTCTCTCCTTCCGTCATGCCCATTTGTGACTGCAAAAAAGAAGGGGGCGTTTCAGTCAGTGAAAACAGGAACCCCCACCAGCATGAGAATGCCTATTTGTGGCTGCAGTTGGTTGATATTGGGAAGTTCGGCACACAGTTCAAAACACGTGCTGAGAGTTGTCAATATTCGTTTTGGAAGATGGTAAACTAAAATAACTGACTTAAAAATGAACCACTGCACAGAAATGTCACATAACTTGTTATTGTCTGCTCTATTGTTTTGAACGATTCATTTCAACACAAATGTTTTAGTAGTGTGCTCAACAGTCATAGCAGCATGTGCAGCTAACCATAGCAGCATTAGTTGCTATGGTTAGCACTTAGCACTTGCATCGCTTGCTAAATCAGCATATTATAATTTGATGGAAATAACAATTTTTTTGTATGTTGCCCCAACAAATTATGATTATGTTGGATTTAACCCTCATAATTGAATAACAGTAACACCAACTCATTATGTTGATTCAACATATTTTCATTAATTTCACTCAACAAAACTGTTTCTTCCTGGATGAGCATATTATAATTGGATGGAAATTCTTTCCATAATTTTCTTATGTTCGCCCAACAAATGACTTTGTTGAGTGTAACTCCACTTTATCTCACCTCACTCCAATTAATTTAGCTTTATTTTTACTAACTTCACTCCACTTCATTTAACTTCACTGTGTCATTATTAACTTTAACTAACTTCATTCCAGTTAATTTAACTTCACTTTATTGTAATTAATTTCACTTAAACTAATTTTAATTCAGTTAATTTACTTCACTTTTTCATAATAAACTTAAAGTAATTTCAGTCCAGTTAATTTAACTTCACTTTAACTAACTTCACTCCAGTTAATTTAATTTCACCTTAACTAATATCATTCTAGTTTATTTAACCCTTTAAGCTTCCCCACGAGAGTTAAAATTGTTAAAACAAACTTTGTGGAGATATTTTTTCTATCTTTTTGTAGTTCTCATATTGACTACCCACATTACATGCACATGCTATTGACAGACCATCAGTTTTCAGTTTTACAACATTTGGAGTCTATGAAAATTTAAAAGTGATGATGAAAGGTTTTTCATCATTATTCAGTACTAAATCCTTGGGATTTCTCAACTGCAAACCATCCGAATTCTTTGTTTTGCTACAGAAGCTGAAGATGCATGTTTCAAGCAAATTTAATCCAAAACTTGACAATTTGTCATTCAAACATTCAAACTGTAGAAACAAAGTTTGTGAAGATATTTATCTTGTAGTTCTTATATTTACTACCCACATTACATGCACATGCTATTGACAGACCATCAGTTTTCCCACATTTTCTTCATGTTACTGAAGCTGAAAAAGAATGTAAATTTCAACAGGACCTCACATTTTACCAAAGACAACACTTTTACATATGCTGCGAATTTTTGTCAAATTCAGTCCATATATTAAAGGGTTGAAAAGTGGTTGGCAAACAAGAAAGTACAACATTGAAAAAATACGTAACATAATTGGTACACTGTTCATATTTAATCTGCTCAGTATTATTTCCCAAAAACAACCACAGGAGAAGTTTATCAAGGAAGCGAGGTGAGGTGTGCAGGTACTGACAGCTTTCTGTCTGGTCTGTTTAGAGCCATAAAAACAAACATGAAGAATCTTCATATAAGAATAAATGATTAGAATTGCAAGTCCAACAAATACAGTGAAAGTGTAAATGAGTCCATAAACATTATTGACTGTAGTGTCATAACAGGCCAGTTTTACAATAGAGTAGTTGTAACAGAACAATCTGTAAATAATGTTTCCACACAGCTGTAAAGAGGCACTCAAAGACATCATGATGATAACATGGAGAAGAGGCAATAACCATGTTATAACTATAAGCAGGGTAGCCTTGTTATGAGTCATATGTGTGTTATATTGCAGAGGATAACAGATAGCCAGGTATCTGTCATAAGACATCATAGCTAAATTATAAAACTGTATACTTACGTAATTATACAGACAAAAGATCTGCAGGAAACAAAATGGAGCAGAAACAGTGTGAACATCAGAGAGGATCTGAACCAGAAGGAATGGAAACAAGCCTGTACTACCATACAGTTCATTTACAAAGAGGCTGCACAGAAAAAGGTACATAGGTTCATGTAAGCTTCTGTTCAGACAGATAACAGCGATGAGTAAAACATTGGCACAAATAATTACAACATAGAAACACATAGTAATCACAAAAACAAAGTACTTAACAAGCCCAATGTCAAAGTAGGTACTAAAGGTGAAATATGAAAACTGCGTAGAGTTTATCATGATCGTATGTTTGGTTCACGAAGCAACGATTTGAAACTTGTTCATTCACACTGGTACATTGTGTAAATTTGCCCAAAACAAACTTGTGGAGTCACTGCATCAACACACAGCATTCAGTCTGCAAACAGTAAAGACATCAGTTCTAACAAAATGTCATATCAATGTAATGTTTAGTATGGAGATGATAAAACAGGTCATGACCTTGTGTGAAGCCTTACATTAATCTCCTATTGAGCTTCAGTCGTGCTGTGACTGCTTTGTGATTGAGCTGAAACTCTGCCTCTACTTCTTGTAACCTTTTTATGTCCAATGATGTGACAACATTACCACAAGACACATCTCAGTGATGTCAGAATACCTAGCATGTTGAAATAAACAACAAAGTAAGTAAACAAACTATGAACAAATATGAATCGTTGTTTCTTTCCCTTCTTTATTTTGGACTCCAAGGTAAATTTCCACTTTAATCACTTTATCATACTTCATTTCAGTAAATTTAACTTCAATTTCTCATAACTAACTTCAACTGACTTCATAACAGTTAATTTAAGTTCACTTTGTCGTAATTAATTTCACTTAAACTAATTTATTCCAGTTAATTTACCTTTACTTTAATTAACTTCACTTTAGTTAATATACGTTTACTTTAACTACACTCATAAAAGCCAAATTGGGTGTCTGCTACATTAAAGCCCCTCTGTGTAGGAATTACTCTCATCTAGTGCTGAGGTGGTGTACTGCACACAATGAATATCATTCTTTAGCCCGACCCTTCTCTTAGTGTTTTTTTCCTTCTACGGTTGCTGAGGGCAGACATTCGCGATATTGATGTTATCGAGATGGCATCCGCAAATGCAACTTCTACCAGCATTCTTTCAGAATTGTTGTAAATTGTAAATACTGTCATGTCAGGCAATTTCAGCATCTCCTTGGAAGTTCCTTTCCCTCAGTAGCTCCTTCCATTTCGGAAAAGCCCCTCCAATGTTCACTCTTGTTTTGGGGTGTCACCGGTTTCTTTCTATTTAGCTCTCTTTTCCTTTTTGTCAGGGAAGGATGCTGCTCGTCATACGTGTAGGAGCCATATAGTGTTTCTTACTGATTTTCCTATTTTCTAGTTGTTTGGTCTGGTTGCCACGGTGATAAGCGGAGTTTGGGTCACATGGACATCATAGATGACAGCCCTAAGTTATATCAGGGCCACATCACATGCACTGGGGAAGGAGAGAGCCGTAGTTATTGTTGTTTAGTTTCCTCCTGTTTGATTGCTTGTATTACATTTGCCAACAGTGTACACATTTCAATCTGTGAGTGTAATCGGGAAGCCGCTGTGCCCGCTGTGGCTGCTTTGTTTTCATTAAATATCCTGAAACGTATCCTGGAGTCAGCAGGCTTCTTTTATCAGCAGCAGTGTGTCATGCAAATATATAGGACCCATTCTCTGCCTCTCAAGCGACTTTATGGAAACTGGAAAGCTGCAATAATATGTTTGACTATATGAATGATCCATCTTGACAGCTTAAAAATCCTCAATATTTTCTCCCAAGCTCTGATCTCCTGGTGACTTTGTGCCTAGCTTCCGCCAGATAAAAAGTTGTCCCCTCACAGGGCCCATAGATCCAAGATGGCGATACAACATGATGACCTGCATTGGCTACGCCAACACAATGTATTTATAAATGGCAAATATATAGAGACTGTCAGAACACTGCAGTTTTTTTTTTCTGGAGGTAACACCTCATGAATGAGGTAATACTTTTAAATAATAAAAACTAAAACTGTTAATAGACAACTTGAAACATCACACAGTGGGGCTTTAATCTAAATATAACATGTAGCTTATACCTTATATAGTAGTGTTTTGGGGTTGAACATCATTAATTAATCTAATTTTAGCATGATGTGTTTTGTGTACAACTCCAGAGCAGAAAATGGCAGTAGTGTGTGAGCCGGAAGTTTTACAAACTTTACTTCTGGAAGTTTGAGAAGTGTCCAGCTGCGGCCTGGGCGTTCGTGGTAGTGATTCATCGACCAATCACAGTTACCCTCCCTTTTTGCACAATCCTAACTCTCTCCTTCCGTCATGCCCATTTGTGACTGCAAAAAAGAAGGGGGCGTTTCAGTCAGTGAAAACAGGAACCCCCACCAGCATGAGAATGCCTATTTGTGGCTGCAGTTGGTTGATATTGGGAAGTTCGGCACACAGTTCAAAACACGTGCTGAGAGTTGTCAATATTCGTTTTGGAAGATGGTAAACTAAAATAACTGACTTAAAAATGAACCACTGCACAGAAATGTCACATAACTTGTTATTGTCTGCTCTATTGTTTTGAACGATTCATTTCAACACAAATGTTTTAGTAGTGTGCTCAACAGTCATAGCAGCATGTGCAGCTAACCATAGCAGCATTAGTTGCTATGGTTAGCACTTAGCACTTGCATCGCTTGCTAAATCAGCATATTATAATTTGATGGAAATAACAATTTTTTGTATGTTGCCCCAACAAATTATGATTATGTTGGATTTAACCCTCATAATTGAATAACAGTAACACCAACTCATTATGTTGATTCAACATATTTTCATTAATTTCACTCAACAAAACTGTTTCTTCCTGGATGAGCATATTATAATTGGATGGAAATTCTTTCCATAATTTTCTTATGTTCGCCCAACAAATGACTTTGTTGAGTGTAACTCCACTTTATCTCACCTCACTCCAATTAATTTAGCTTTATTTTTACTAACTTCACTCCACTTCATTTAACTTCACTGTGTCATTATTAACTTTAACTAACTTCATTCCAGTTAATTTAACTTCACTTTATTGTAATTAATTTCACTTAAACTAATTTTAATTCAGTTAATTTACTTCACTTTTTCATAATAAACTTAAAGTAATTTCAGTCCAGTTAATTTAACTTCACTTTAACTAACTTCACTCCAGTTAATTTAATTTCACCTTAACTAATATCATTCTAGTTTATTTAACCCTTTAAGCTTCCCCACGAGAGTTAAAATTGTTAAAACAAACTTTGTGGAGATATTTTTCTATCTTTTTGTAGTTCTCATATTGACTACCCACATTACATGCACATGCTATTGACAGACCATCAGTTTTCAGTTTTACAACATTTGGAGTCTATGAAAATTTAAAAGTGATGATGAAAGGTTTTTCATCATTATTCAGTACTAAATCCTTGGGATTTCTCAACTGCAAACCATCCGAATTCTTTGTTTTGCTACAGAAGCTGAAGATGCATGTTTCAAGCAAATTTAATCCAAAACTTGACAATTTGTCATTCAAACATTCAAACTGTAGAAACAAAGTTTGTGAAGATATTTATCTTGTAGTTCTTATATTTACTACCCACATTACATGCACATGCTATTGACAGACCATCAGTTTTCCCACATTTTCTTCATGTTACTGAAGCTGAAAAAGAATGTAAATTTCAACAGGACCTCACATTTTACCAAAGACAACACTTTTACATATGCTGCGAATTTTTGTCAAATTCAGTCCATATATTAAAGGGTTGAAAAGTGGTTGGCAAACAAGAAAGTACAACATTGAAAAAATACGTAACATAATTGGTACACTGTTCATATTTAATCTGCTCAGTATTATTTCCCAAAAACAACCACAGGAGAAGTTTATCAAGGAAGCGAGGTGAGGTGTGCAGGTACTGACAGCTTTCTGTCTGGTCTGTTTAGAGCCATAAAAACAAACATGAAGAATCTTCATATAAGAATAAATGATTAGAATTGCAAGTCCAACAAATACAGTGAAAGTGTAAATGAGTCCATAAACATTATTGACTGTAGTGTCATAACAGGCCAGTTTTACAATAGAGTAGTTGTAACAGAACAATCTGTAAATAATGTTTCCACACAGCTGTAAAGAGGCACTCAAAGACATCATGATGATAACATGGAGAAGAGGCAATAACCATGTTATAACTATAAGCAGGGTAGCCTTGTTATGAGTCATATGTGTGTTATATTGCAGAGGATAACAGATAGCCAGGTATCTGTCATAAGACATCATAGCTAAATTATAAAACTGTATACTTACGTAATTATACAGACAAAAGATCTGCAGGAAACAAAATGGAGCAGAAACAGTGTGAACATCAGAGAGGATCTGAACCAGAAGGAATGGAAACAAGCCTGTACTACCATACAGTTCATTTACAAAGAGGCTGCACAGAAAAAGGTACATAGGTTCATGTAAGCTTCTGTTCAGACAGATAACAGCGATGAGTAAAACATTGGCACAAATAATTACAACATAGAAACACATAGTAATCACAAAAACAAAGTACTTAACAAGCCCAATGTCAAAGTAGGTACTAAAGGTGAAATATGAAAACTGCGTAGAGTTTATCATGATCGTATGTTTGGTTCACAAAGCAACAATTTGAAACTTGTTCATTCACACTGGTACATTGTGTAAATTTGCCCAAAACAAACTTGTGGAGTCACTGCATCAACACACAGCATTCAGTCTGCAAACAGTAAAGACATCAGTTCTAACAAAATGTCATATCAATGTAATGTTTAGTATGGAGATGATAAAATAGGTCATGACGTTGTGTGAAGCCTTACATTAATCTCCTATTGAGCTTCAGTCGTGCTGTGACTGCTTTGTGATTGAGCTGAAACTCTGCCTCTACTTCTTGTAACCTTTTTATGTCCAATGATGTGACAACATTACCACAAGACACATCTCAGTGATGTCAGAATACCTAGCATGTTGAAATAAACAACAAAGTAAGTAAACAAACTATGAACAAATATGAACCGTTGTTTCTTTCCCTTCTTTATTTTGGACTCCAAGGTAAATTTCCACTTTAATCACTTTATCATACTTCACTACAGTAAATTTAACTTCACTTTAACTAACTTAATTCTATTTAATTTAACTAGTTTCACTCCAGTTAATTTAACTTCATTTTATCTTTCTCAATTTCACTTTAATTTACTTCACTCCAGTGTATCATAATTGTTTTAACTTAAACTAACTTTACTCCAGTTAAATTTTCTTGAACCAACTTCACTCTTTTTCCAATTGAGAAAGAGGTGGCGTCTTGCCAGCAAAGATGTAAAGGCAATTATTTCTAATTCTTTAGTGAAATATAAAGTATAATCTTCTGGAAGGCCAAAAATGCCTGTGTGTGGGGAAGCGTGAATAGATCTTAAAAGCACCTTAGACATGTTGTTGAAGTAGATTTGCCAGAAGTTGGTTAGAGCCGGACACGAAAAGAGCATGTTTGTAAGATTACAGAGTGAGCCTCCACATCTGTCTCACACATCTGATATATTTGGGAAAATTTGGGCCAACCTTGATTTGGAATAGTGACATCTGAATACAACTTTAAACTGTATCAGGGTCAGGCGAGCAGAAATAGAGGTTTTGTGGATGGCTTTGAGTGCAGATTCCCACCAGCTTTCATCAAGAATCATACCCAGCTCATGCTCCCATGTTCCCTTTGTGTTAATAGTAAAATGGTTATCATATGATTGGATAGAAGTATAAACCTTTGAGATTAAGGACTTCTGTGAAGGATTGAATTGTAGGAGTTCAGCTTAAATTTTTTTCTAATTTGGAACCATATCTTGAGTGTGGCCGTGACCACAGGGTTGCAGGTGAGGCCAGAGGGGTTAGCGATCATCGGGCCAGTCAGTAAAGCTGACAGAGAGAACGGAGAACAAGACTGTGATTCCAGCTGAACCCAACGTACGTCAATGGATTTGGACCAGAGTATAATTTTGACTATATTTGTAGCCCAGTAGTAGAGTTGAAAATTGGGCAGAGAGAGGCCGCCATAAGATTTGGGTGTCCTCCCATTCCACTAAAAATGACAAATAGTCAAGTCAGCTGTTTAAAAAAAACCTTTTGATAAAAATATAGGGAAACATTGAAAAAGAAAAACAACTGTTGGTAAAACACTCAACAGTATTTATTCTCCCAATCAAGGAACCCCATCTCTGAAAGTCAGTCTTAATCTCGGTTAAAAGGGGAGAAAAAAATTCTGAATAAAGAGATTTAAAGGATCTAGCTACGTTAACCCCAAGGTACCTAAATCCTGATGAGCTTAGTTTGAAAGGAATGTCCGACTGTGAGAGTTGCATCACTAATTTGTTGACAGGATAGCATTTGCTCTTCACAACATTAACTTTATAACCTGAGAATCGTCCGAATCTATTGAAGAATGAAACAATGGCGGGGTAGACTTCCACTGGATTTGTGACATATAATAACAGGTCATCAGCATATAATGACAATTTCAACTCCGCATGACTCCTGGTAATGCCATTAAAGGTGGGGGAGGTCCTTAAATAGATAGACAAAGGCTCTATTGCAAGTGCGATCAAAGGGACAGCGGGCAGCCCTGTCTGCAACCTCTGTTAAGAAGAAAACAACCAGATTGAATGTTGTTAGTCGTGATCCTGGCACAGGGAAGAGCATAGAGAAGGCATAACCATGACATAAAACTTTCACCAAATCCGAATTTAGTTAGGACTGCAAACAAATAATCCCATTCAACTCTGTTGAAAGCTTTTTCTGCTTTGAACTATATCACTACTTCATGTGTGGTTTTTGATTCTTTTGAATAGATTATGTTCAACAAAGTGCAGACATTATAGTAAAGCTGGAGCCCCTTTATAAAGCCAGTTTGTTCCTTGGAAATGATTCTTGGGAGGACCTTTTCAACTCAGCGGGTTCAGGCTTTCGCAAAAAATTTTGATTTTTGCGTCAACATTCATTAAAGAGATTGGCCTATAGGAGGTGCAAATGTCCGGATCTTTGTCCTTTTTAGAAGAACACTAACAGAGGCCTGTCTCAGTGTAGGGGGAAGAGAGCCAAGAGACAACGATTCGAGATAAACAGAGTGAAGTATCAGGATGAGTTTGACCTGAAAGGCTTTAAAGAACTCAACCAAAAACCCGTCGGGTCCTGGAGCTTTATTACTTTGCATGTTTTGTAGAGCAGAGTGTATTTCTTGAACCGTCAGAGCGGCTTCTAATTGAGTAACCAGATCTGGGTTAATGGAGGGGAACTGGAGACCGTCCAGGAACTCATGCATATCAGCTGGATCTGATGGGAGTTCGGACCTATACAGGGACTCATAAAAAGAGGAAAAGACAGAGTTGACAGCATCGGGATCTTCCTGCATGACTCCCGAACCATCCTTAATGTGAGGTATTAAATGTGAAGCTGCTTGACGACGCAACTGGTGAGCCAGTAACCTACCAGACTTGTAGCCATGTTCGTAATATCTGGAGAGGGAATGAAGCAGCAGGTGCTCCGCCTCATTCGGAATCGGTATCCAAAGCCGCTCTTTGTGATGATCTGACTGAGGGGGTTCAGACCTATGCAGAACAGCAGTGGTGATAGTGCATTCCCTTGGTATATGCCACACTTGATGGTGACTTTGGCGGTCGGCTTTGAGTTGGCCTCTAGGGTCATCGCCCACATTCCCATGAAGGCTCTTAGTGTCCTGTTGACCTTGTACAGTTCCAGACATTCCAGTATCCGTGTGTGGCATTGAATCGTAGGCTTTCTTGTAGTCAATCCAGGCAGTGCACAGGTTGGTCTGTCCATTCTTACAGTCTCTGTGAACTTCTCTGTCGACCAGCAGCTGGTGTTTGGCTCCTCTGGTGTTACTGTCAATTCCCTTCTGTGCCCCGCTCATGTATTGAGCCATGTGCTGCCTCATCTTATCAGAGACAGGTTATTGGCCGGTAGTTGGATGGGATAGGTCCCTTCTGGGGGTCCTTCACGATGAGGATTGTCCTGCCTTCAGTTAGCCATCCTGGGTGGGTCCCATCCCTTAGCATCTAGTTCATCTGCGCTGCCAGGCGTTCATAGAGTGCCATCAACTTCTTAAGCCAGTATGTATGGATCATATCAGGGCCTGGTGCTGTCCAGTTCTTCATCTTTGACACTTTCTTGGACATCTGCCATAGAGATGGTTAGTGGTTCTTGTTCTGGGAGGCTGCTGTGGTCAGTTCTCAGGTCCAGGTCAGGTCCATTGGGCATTGGTGTTGTTTGATGCCTCTCTTTCCCAGATGCTCTTCCAGTATCTTTCCATCTCAGCTCTTGGTGGGTCTGGGCTGATGTTACTTTCCTGCCACTGAGAGTAAACCTTGGCCGGGTGAGTGGAGAACATCTTGTTTATTCTCCTCCCCTCTACCTCCTTGGTGTATTGCTTCAGCCGAGAGGCCAGAGCTGTTCGTGACTTATTGGTCTCAGTGATGGTCCCAGTTGGGATTGTTCTTACTGCAGCATTCACATCTTTTAGCAGATCTTCTGAAGGTACATGACAATTCAGCTACGGTAGTTGTCGGAGGCTCCAGGTTTCCAGTTGGTTCATGATCATCCTTCTCAGATCAGCAGCTCTTGTGTTGAGGCTGTCTATTGGGGCTTGGTACCCAATCTCGGATTGTGGGCGTGATGGTGACATCCCCCCGCTGACCTGTCGTCCTGGCTCGCCCTTGGTGTAGCACCGTTGTAATATTTCATCGATCTCTGGTTGTGATAGCAGTTTTGGTTACAGATGTTGGAACACTGGGCTAACAGCTGTTTATTTGTTAACCTTGATTGTGGGTCTCGATGCATCCCACATTTGTGCCATACATTCTCTCTCTCTGGGATTGCTTGTATAGTAGCATTCCAACAATCCCATATTCTCCACCCTTGTACATGTATGTCTTGTTCCAGTAGCCTATTTCTCATCAGATTGCCCTGGTTCCCTAACATCTAATGCAGACCTTGTTGACCCAGGTGACATCCGACCCGTTATGACTCTATCAGTATTGGATTCGCTCATATTAAGGTAGGCTGATATAGCATTAGGGCGGCACGGTGGTGTAGTGGTTAGCACTGTCGCCTCACAGCAAGAAGGTAACGGGTTCGAATCCCGGGCCCGGGACCTTTCTGTGTGGAGTTTGCATGTTCTGCCCGTGTCTGCGTGGGTTCTCTCTGGTACTCCGGCTTCCTCCCACCATCCAAAAATTAGGGATTAGGTTAACTGGTTAATTTAAATTGACCGTAGGTGTGAATGTGAGTGGTGAGTGGTTGTCTGTCCCTATGTGCCCTGCGATGAGGTGGCGATTTGTCCAGGGTGTACCCTGCCTTCCGCCCTAAGACAGCTGGGATAGGCTCCAGCCCCCCGCGACCCTATGTGAGGATAAGTGGTAGATAATGGATGGATGGATGATATAGCATTAGGGGTCTTGCCTAAGGATTCAAACCCCGGTCTCCTGTGTATACAAGTCAGTCGTGTATATATATATATATATATATATATATATATATATATATATATATATATATATATATATATATATATATATATATATATATATATATATATATATATATATATATATATATATATATATATATATATATATATATATATATATATATATATATATATATGTACATATACACACATATGTATATATATATACTATGAATATATATACATATATATATGCCAGTTCATTGCAGGGCAGGTGTGCAATATTTAATTTAATTTCTGCAGTGTGCAATGACTCTATTGTAATGGTAACTGTGCCTTACCATTATAAGTACTAGCTTATTTCTTACAAACTTTATTGAGGTCTTTTCTATATTATTTTCTTTAAGCTTGACTAGTTTTTACATTTAACTAAGCACCAAGTGGAGCAGTGCTTCTAATTTTGTTGTATGTACTGTCATATTATGACAAAAATCCTACCCTCACTTTAGCTATCTTTGAATTTGCATTTTCATGTTTCATTTAGCACGAAATCCTTGGGAATTCTCATGTGCAAACCGTCCAACTTATTTGTTTTACTACTACTTCAGAAGCAAAAGATGCATCTTTAAAACAAATTTAATTAATAAGTTGATGTTTTGTCACTCAAAGATTCAAACTGTCGAAACAAAGTTTGAGGAGATATTTTTATTTATCTTGTAATTCTCATATTTTCTTCCCACATAACATATACATGCTATTGATCAGGTTCCCACATTTTCTTCATGTTACTGAAGCTGAAGAAATAAAAGAAATGTAAATTTCAACAGGACCTCACATTTTTCCAAAGACAACACTTTTACATATGATGCGAATTTTTGTCAAATTCAGTCCATATATTAAAGGGTTGAAAAGTGGTTGGCAAACAAGAAAGTATAACTTTGAAAAAATACGTAACATAATTGGTACACTGTTCATATTTAATCTGCTCAGTATTATTTCCCAAAAACAACCACAGGAGAAATTTATCAAGGAAGCAAGGTGAGGTGTGCAGGTACTGACAGCTTTCTGTCTGGTCTGTTTAGAGCCATAAAAACAAACATGAAGAATCTTCATATAAGAATAAATGATTAGAATTGCAAGTCCAACAAATACAGTGAAAGTGTAAATGAGTCCATAAACATTATTGACTGTAGTGTCATAACAGGCCAGTTTCACAATAGAGTAGTTGGTACAGAACAATCTGTAAATAATGTTTCCACACAGCTGTAAAGAGGCACTCAAAGACATCATGATGATAACATGGAGAAGAGGCAATAACCATGTTATAACTATAAGCAGGGTAGCCTTGTTATGAGTCATATGTGTGTTATATTGCAGAGGATAACAGATAGCCAGGTATCTGTCATAAGACATCATAGCTAAATTATAAAATTGTGTATTTACATAATTATACAGACAAAAGATCTGCAGGAAACAAAATGGAGCAGAAACAGTGTGAACATCAGAGAGGATCTGAACCAGAAGGAATGGAAACAAGCCTGTACTACCATACAGTTCATTTACAAAGAGGCTGCACAGAAAAAGGTACATAGGTTCATGTAAGCTTCTGTTCAGACAGATAACAGCGATGAGTAAAACATTGGCACAAATAATTACAACATAGAAACACATAGTAATCACAAAAACAAAGTACTTAACAAGCCCAATGTCAAAGTAGGTACTAAAGGTGAAATATGAAAACTGCGTAGAGTTTATCATGATCGTATGTTTGGTTCACAAAGCAACAATTTGAAACTTGTTCATTCACACTGGTACATTGTGTAAATTTGCCCAAAACAAACTTGTGGAGTCACTGCATCAACACACAGCATTCAGTCTGCAAACAGTAAAGACATCAGTTCTAACAAAATGTCATATCAATGTAATGTTTAGTATGGAGATGATAAAATAGGTCATGACGTTGTGTGAAGCCTTACATTAATCTCCTATTGAGCTTCAGTCGTGCTGTGACTGCTTTGTGATTGAGCTGAAACTCTGCCTCTACTTCTTGTAACCTTTTTATGTCCAATGATGTGACAACATTACCACAAGACACATCTCAGTGATGTCAGAATACCTAGCATGTTGAAATAAACAACAAAGTAAGTAAACAAACTATGAACAAATATGAATCGTTGTTTCTTTCCCTTCTTTATTTTGGACTCCAAGGTAAATTTCCACTTTAATCACTTTATCATACTTCACTACAGTAAATTTAACTTCACTTTAACTAACTTAATTCTATTTAATTTAACTAGTTTCACTCCAGTTAATTTAACTTCATTTTATCTTTCTTAATTTCACTTTGATTTACTTCACTCCAGTGTATCATAATTGTTTTAACTTAAACTAACTTTACTCCAGTTAAATTTTCTTGAACCAACTTCACTCTGTTTTTTTTATAATTATACTAAAAAGTGATTGGTTGAATGAACATAAAAAAAAACATGGAAAGGATTTCCACTCCATTAAATGGCTTTGGTTTAGTTTTTAGCAATTCTGTTCCTCAAGCTAAGTGTATTTGTGTTGGGTCAACTTGTTCAAAACATTTGGGTGCCACATTATTAAATAGTGTTAGTGAAACTAATTTGCGAGATGTTAGTCCAACTTATTTACTACATTTCCAGCTAACTTAATTTAGTAGAGAGAGGTGATCTAACTAGTACATTAGTTGGTTCAACACGTGACTTCCGTTAGCTAAACACTACTTAATAATGCTAAACCAAACCACTTTCAACAAGTTCAATCGACCTCAATCAATTAAGTTAACCCGACACAAGCACATTTAGCTTGAAGAACAAACTTCCAGAAGTAAAGTCTCTAAAACTCCCGGCTCGCACACTACTGCCACCTTCTGCTCTGGAGTTGTACACACAATTTCCTATGTTGCCCAAAAATTATTGTTAACACGTTAACAACATAAATTAATTTACACAATTTTAAGTTTTTGCAAATATGCTAAATGCTGAAATAATACTTAATGATGTTCAACCCTAAAACATGACTATGTATGGTAGATGCTACGTTATGTAACTTATCTGGTTATTTTAACTTCACTTTAACAAACTTAAGTCTAAATTTAACCACTTTGTCTTTCTTAATTTCACTTGTATTTACTTCAGTCTAGTTAATTTCATTTGATCATTGTAAACTTCAATTTAACTAACTTCACTGCATCATAATTAACTTCACATTAACTAACTTCACTCCAGTTAATTTAACTTCACTTAATCATAATTAACTTGACATTCACTAACTTCTCTTCAGTTAATTTAACTTCACTTTATGATAATTAACTTGACATTCACTAACTTCACTCCAGTTAATTTAACTTCACTCCAGTTAATTTAACTTCACTTAATCATAATTAACTTGACATTCACTAACTTCTCTTCAGTTAATTTAACTTCACTTTATGATAATTAACTTGACATTCACTAACTTCACTCCAGTTAATTTAACTTCACTCCAGTTAATTTAACTTCACTCCAGTTAATTTAACTTCACTTTATGATAATTAACTTCACATTAACTAACTTCAATCCAGTTAATTTAAGTTCACTTTATGATAATTAACTTCACATTAACTAACTTCAATCCAGTTAATTTAAGTTCATTTTATGATAATTAACTTGACATTCACTAACTTCACTCCAGTTAATTTAACTTCACTTTATGATAATTAACTTGACATTCACTAACTTCACTCCAGTTAATTTAACTTCACTCCAGTTAATTTAACTTCACTTTATGATAATTAACTTCACATTAACTAACTTCAATCCAGTTAATTTAAGTTCACTGCATCATAATTAACTTCACATTAACTAACTTCACTCCAGTTAATTTAACTTCATTTTATGATAATTAACTTGACATTCACTAACTTCACTCCAGTTAATTTAACTTCACTCCAGTTAATTTAACTTCACTTCAGTTAATTTAACTTCACTTTATGATAATTAACTTCACATTAACTAACTTCAGTTAATTTAACTTCACTTCACTTAATTTAACTTCACTTTCATAATTAACTTCACATTAACTAACTTCACTTCACTTAATTTAACTTCACTTCAGTTAAATTAACTTCACTTTCATAATTAACTTCACTTTAACTGACTTCACTCCAGTTAATTTAACTTCATTCCAGTTAATTTAACTTCTTTCCAGTTCGTTTAACTTCACTTAATCATAATTAGCTTCACATGAACTAACTTCACTCTAGTTAATTTAACTTCACTCTAGTTAATTTAACTTCACTTTATCATAATTAACTTCACATTAACTAACTTCAGTTAATTTAACTTCACTTTATCATAATTAACTTCACATTAACTAACTTCACTTAATCATAATTAGCTTCACATAAACTAACTTCACTCTAGTTAATTTAACTTCACTTTATCATAATTAACTTCACATTAACTAACTTCACTCCAGTTAATTTAACTTTAATTAATCATAATTAACTTCACATTAACTAACTTAAGTTAATTTAACTTCACTTTATCATAATTAACTTCACATTAACTAACTTCACTCCAGTTAATTTAACTTTAATTAATCATAATTAACTTAACTTTAACTAACTTAAGTTAATTTAACTTCACTTTATCATAATTAACTTCACATTAACTAACTTAAGTTAATTTAACTTCACTTTATCATAATTAACTTCACATTAACTAACTTCACTCCAGTTAATTTAACTTTAATTAATCATAATTAACTTCACATTAACTAACTTCAGTTAATTTAACTTCACTTTATCATAATTAACTTCACATTAACTAACTTCACTTAATCATAATTAGCTTTACTTTAACTAACTTCACTCCAGTTAAATTAAATGAATGAATTCTTTGAATTAATGAATGTTATTTTTGAATGAATAAACTCCATTCAAAAAACCTCATGTTAAATCACTCACTCCAGTTAATTTATCTTCACTTTATCATAATTAACTTTACTTAAACTAACTTCACTCCAGTTATTTTAACTTAATTTAATAATTCCTAACTTCACTTTAATTATCTTTGAATTTACATTTTCACATTTACCAGCATTCTCTTGTGTGCTGAACATGTAGATGGACATTCAGATAGTTCCATTTAAGGATACAGTATTTGGAGTCTGAAAATGTTTTTTCATCATTATTTAGTACTAAATCCTTAAGAATTCTTATTCTCAATCATCTTTCTTTAATAATCTTTGTCACTCAAAGATTCAAAATGTCAAAACAAAATTTGTGGATTTATTTTTTTATTGAGTTTGTAGTTCTCACATTTATTACCCACATTACATGCACATGCTATTGATCGGTTTTCCCACATTTTCCTCATGTGACTGAAATGGAAGAAATAAATGTAAATTTCAACAAGAACTCACATTTTACCAAAGACAACACTTTTACATATGATGCAAATTTTTGTCAAATTTAGTCAAAGGGTTGAAAAGTGGTTGGCAAACAAGAAAGTATAATATTGAAAAAATGTGTAACATAATTGGTACACTGTTCATATTTAATCTGCTCAGTATTATTTCCCAAAAACAACCAGAGGAGAAATTTATTAAGGAAGCAAGGTGAGGTGTGCAGGTACTGACAGCTTTCTGTCTGGTCTGTTTAGAGCCAGAAAAACAAACATGAAGAATCTTCATATAAGAATAAATGATTAGAATTGCAAGTCCAACAAATACAGTGAAAGTGTAAATGAGTCCATAAACATTATTGACTGTAGTGTCATAACAGGCCAGTTTCACAATAGAGTAGTTGGTACAGAACAATCTGTAAATAATGTTTCCACACAGCTGTAAAGAGGCACTCAAAGACATCATGATGATAACATGGAGAAGAGGCAATAACCATGTTATAACTATAAGCAGGGTAACCTTGTTATGAGTCATATGTGTGTTATATTGCAGAGGATAACAGATAGCCAGGTATCTGTCATAAGACATCATAGCTAAATTATAAAACTGTATACTTACATAATTATACAGACAAAAGATCTGCAGGAAATGGAGCAGAAACAGTGTGAACATCAGAGAGGATCTGAACCAGAAGGAATGGAAACAAGTCTGTACTACTGAGTAGTACTACTAGAGTTTATCATGATCGTATGTTTGGTTCACAAAGCAATGATTTGAAACTCGTTCATTCACACTGGTACATTTTGTAAATTTGCCCAAAACAAACTTGTGGAGTCACTGCATCAACGCACAGCATTCAGTCTGCAAACAATAAACAGTCATTTTAACTGTACATTTATCATTCTTAACTTTGGTTTAGCTAACTTCATGCTAGTTAATTTCACTTCACTTAGGCCATGTCCACACAGAGATGGGTTTTTGTCGTATGGTTGTTTCGTCCATGCAGACCCGTCGTTTCAGTAGACAGTAGACGTATATGCTACTTTTTGAAACCTCCTCCCAGAGTAAATAAATCCCTAAACATCACTGTGTCGTTTCCCTATGTGCAGCCTCTACAGATCTTTCTTGAATTGCACTTGCACTTGCACATGCACTAATCCCACTACCAACACTTATAGGCATGCTCCATTTCTTCTTCACTTTCTTGTTGTATTTGTGTAGCAGCATTACAGCACCACCCATAAGCCAGTTGTAGATATCACGTCATTTCAGCGATTTTGTGGAGACAAAAGCATTTCTTGAGACGGCGCCATATTTACAGAAAACTTTTCCAAAACTAATTCAGGTCCATTTCCGTGTGGACATCAGTCATTCCTAACTTCACTGTAAGTAACTTCACTTTACTTCAATCCAGTTAATTTCACTTTACTTAGCTTCACTTTTTTTGACTTTGCATTTTCACTTCATGTCACTCCACTGTATTTAAATGGGTGGTGTGTAACATTTGGTGATGTTGAATTAGACGATTTAATATTAATATATTGATAATGATGACTGAAATTACCGACTTTAATTTAAAATGAATCTGTTTGTTGTGGAATTATTGTTCTGTATTTTGAAATTGAACAATAAATTTAATATTCATTTGTTCTTTTTCTTATTTAACATCAACAGCTAAATAAAAGTTCTATTGTAATATATATATACAGTCATGAAAAAAATTATTAGACCACCCTTGTTTTCTTCAATTTCTTGTTCATTCTAATATCTGGTACCACTAAACGTATAATACAATGAACACAACAAAAAATGCAGCTGGTCACATAATACTTTATGTCCTATTTGACATTCTTAAGCTTAATTGATTCCCAGGGTATATAAGAGGCCATTTCATGTCACAAGCAGCACTGCACATGCAAAGGCCTAGAGTGGTTTCCTGCTTACATTCAAGCCGTAGCACAACTCAGAAGTTGTCAGCTCTCACATAATGCCTAAAACAAAAGAATTATGTGAAGCAACAAAGGCAGCCATCTTGGCACTGCTGGAAATTGGCATGAGTGAGAGACAGGTAGCGAAAAACTGAAGATCTCCAAGACAGCCGTTCATTACAACAAAAAAAAACAAGCTGAACATGGCACTACCAAATTGCTACCTGGCCGTGGCAGGAAACGTCTTTCTACCCCACGAGATGACCGTGCACTCATCCGTTCCTGTGTCAGGAATCGTCGTCAGACCTCCAGGGACCTTAAAAATGAGTGGGCACTGTCGAGAAATGTGACTTGCTCGGCAAGGACAGTTCGAAACCGACTTGTTGAAGCTGGTTTGAAGTCACACAGAGCACGCAAGAAGCCCTTCATCAATGAAAGGCAGAGGAAGGCCCGGTTACTCTTTGCTCGAGACCACAAGGATTGGACTGTTGATGATTGGGCTAAGGTTCTCTTCAGTGATGAATCCAATTTTGAATTGATGCCCACTCCAGCCAACTTACTGGTTAGGAGGAAGCCTGGAGAAGCTTACAACCCAGACTGTCTTGCCCCTACAGTAAAACATGGGGGTGGATCAGTCATGATCTGGGGTTGTTTCAGTCTGAGTGGAACAGGGCAAATGCAATTGTGTGAAGGCCGAATGAACCAGGTCAAGTACAGGACTACCCTTGAAAACAGTCTTCTTCCATCAGCTGGAAAACTCTTTCCTGCCTCGAATGACTGGATTTTCCAACAAGACAATGCCCCTTGCCACACGGCAAGGTCAGTTAAAGCCTGGATGGAGAACCACAACATTCGCACCATGCCTTGGCCTGCTCAATCACCAGATCTTAATCCAATTGAAAACCTGTGGAAAATCATCAAACTCAAAATGGAGAACCACAAGCCCAAAAACAAAGAAAATTTGTTTGAATTTGTCCAACAGGAATGGGCTGCTGTGACAGCAGAACAATGTCAGAAGCTGGTGGAGAGCATGCCAAGACGCATGGCTGCAGTCATCAAAAACAATGGTTATGCAATCAAGTATTAACTCTTGTGTGTATCATGTGTTTAAAGCAAACAGAAAAGAAAACATGGAATGCTTAAAAGTAGTGTTTTTGGCGGTACAATGCCATAGCTATTGATGTAAGAATTTAAGTAATTTTGGTTATTATCAAGAAAACCATGGAAAATGAATAATCCTTAGTTCTTAAATTAAACTCTCATGAGCTATTTTTGTTGTTATCATTATAATTGTCCAAACAAATGTACCTTTAGTTGAGCCAGGCATTAGAATGAACAAGAAATTGAAGAAAACAAGGGTGGTCTAATAATTTTTTCCATGACTGTATATATATATATATATATAGTGTATAATGGAAAGTAACATTTCATTATACAGAGAGACAATACCACTGTTTCACTACATAGTATGCTAAAGATGACAGTAGTTTTAAGGCAATGTTGCCTCAGTATGAAATATGGCAATATGTGTATAATTCATGCAATAATGTGACACAACATACTGTGCATATTTTTTATTGTTGATTTTCAATATTTACATTTAATAATTGCGTATACATTGTTGTCAAAATTTTCTTTATAGTTGAAGATTGAAGATTTTTACTGTCAAGGGCTCACACTTTTCGAAAGACAAGACTTTTGCATATTATACGTATTTTTGACATATTCAGTCCGTACAATACAGGATTAAAGAGCGGCTGACATGTCAGCCAGTACAACGATAAGAAGATACGCAGCACATTAGGAACATATTTCATATTAAATCTGCCCTGTATTATTTCAAAGAAAGCTCCAAAGGAAAAGTTAATGAGGGAAGCAAGGTGAGGTGTGCAGGTACTGACAGCTTTCTGTCTGGTCTGTTTAGAGCCATAAAAACACACTTGAAGGATCTTTATATATGAGTAAATAATTAACAGTACAACACAAATCGTTGCAACTGTGTAAATCAGTCCATACACATTATTGAGTGTAGTGTCAGAACAGGCCAGTTTAACTACGGAGTAATTATCACAGTAAACCTTGTTAATGATGTTCCCACACAGCTGTAAAGGAGCACTCAATGATATCAAAACAGCGATGGCAAGAAAAGGGTATAACCATGATAAAGAAACAAGTATGACGGTCCTGTTGTATGTCATATGAATGTTATATTGCAGAGGACAACAGATTGCCAGATATCTGTCATAAGACATGATGGCTAAATTACAAAACTCCACATTTGCATAAGAATAAATGCAGAATATCTGCAGGAAACAAAATGGAGCAGAAACAGTGTGAACATCAGAGAGGATCTGAACCAGAAGGAATGGAAACAAGCCTGTACTACCATACAGTTCATTTACAAAGAGGCTGCACAGAAAAAGGTACATAGGTTCATGTAAGCTTCTGTTCAGACAGATAACAGCAACCAGCAGGACATTAGAGCAGATAATTAACAAGTAAAAAGACATGATAACCATGAAAGATAAGTTCTCAAAAAGCCTGATGTCAAAGTAGGGTGAAAGTGTGAAATGTAAAAACTTTGTAGAGTTCATCCTTCACAGAATAATTACACCTTGCCCAAGATAGACCGTTTGTAAACCGACTGTTTTACCCTTTGATGTCCAAGAGTTAAACCAGGTTAATGTGCAGCATTGAAACAGAGACAGTGTTCTGTCTCATCAAACCACTTCCTTTAAGTCTGCCATTCCCTCATTGAAAACCAATATGAAGCTCAACTAAGAAATTCCAGATCACAGTTTCAGACATTGTGTGATTTCATCTGCTGCATTGCTGCAGTCAGACTGAGCTGAATCTCTGCTTCTGCTTCTTTTTAAACTTGAAAGACAGGAAACACCCACAGCAGCCTGACGTCATTATCACATATACCTCTGGTTTTAGATTCGGATGATGATGATGATGATGATGAGGATGATGATGAGCAGGCTGGTGACCAGACAAGGTTTAAAAAGGTAAGGTAAAACTTTATTCATCCAGAGTAGTTGCTTTCATGGCCTTGGTTGTTTATGTAGATGGAGACTGTTTCCTGTTTTATTTTTACGGTTATCTCCTTTTGTGCCTTGTCTAGTTTCACTTCCTGTCTTTGTTGGTTTCCTGCCTTTTTTGATTGCCTGATTAGTTGGTCACTATTTATTCCCTCGCACTTTCTTTATTGCTTGTCAGTTCATCATGTTTTCCTGTTGCCTTCCTGCTTTATGGATTTTCAGTTGCGAGTGACAAAATAAACCAACTGTGGGTCGGCCAGAGTGGTGCCGTTTATCAGACGTGTTTTCTGAATTTGATTGGTCTGTAAAAAGACTGGTTACTTCTCAATGTCACCTTTCTGTCCAGCAACAGTTTATCCAAGGATGAATCACTGTGTGCCCCACCTCAGCGTTGTCCGTGAAAATCTCAACCAGCTTGTGCAAACAACTCTCTTTGCCTTCGATCATCCAACCTACACCCCAGCATATTAGCCACCAGTCTTCACCCCGGCCTGCGAGCTACCTGCCTGTTGAAAATCCACTCAGGTTTCACATCCTCCATTCTTCTGATTTCAAGTCTGTTCCATGTGTCTGGTATCCATCTATCCATCTTCTTCTGCTTATCGGGGGTCAGGTTGTGGGACAGCAGATTAAAGCTATAGTCTGTCTTTCTGTTCAGAAGCTCTTTTTGTTGTACTGGGTGAAATGGTCCTGCCATCCTGAGAGCAGTTAATACATTATGTTTTCAGAAATCACTCTGTCCCATTGAAAAGAACCAATCAGATGCCTTCATGTCTCATCCTGACCACGCCCCCCTCTGTTCCTCCCTCCTCCCCTCTGTTTCTAGGAATATCCAGCACATTCCTCTGCAGAAATACAGAGTTATCAGGAGAATCTGTTCTGTAGGGAACAATGTCAGAGAAAATGCAGCCAAAAATATCACTTCTAGTGTTACTTCTGACAGCTCACCCTGCTAAACAGACAAAGAGAAGAAAGAGGGAGGCAGAAAAGACTGAAAGATAAAACTCTGGATAAAGATAAGATGACAAACTAGAGTGAACATCAGTGGAGACACCGAGACATCTGAGGGGACTGAGAAGTGATCCAGAAGTTTCTTATTTCGTTCGGTTGGACAGGTAATTATTTGTTTAGCTTCAGGAGGAGTTATTATTTTCATTAAATATGTCATGTTTGCTAACTTAGCTACTGTTGTAGCGTGTATTAGCCGGATGCTAACGTTAGCTTCTCTGTGGGTGTAAGCTGGTCATAGGTGCGGCTTGTATTGAAGAGGTTACAGGATATGACATTTTGAACATATTGCACAGTCATAGTCATCACTGTCTGCATTATAAAGGTGACATTATGATGTTGATATTTTGGCTTTGAACGGGACGTTTTACAGCTGTGGTGACATAGCATAACGGCTCTTCTCTCCCTACTAAATCTTACTCTCAGATGTTGAAATTTGAGGGGGCGTGGCTTTGGACAGAGCACTGATGGGAGGGGAGGAGCTAAAAGGAATCTGAGAGGATGTGCCTCTTTCAAATCTTGCCAGCTCTCTAAAATGACAGAAGATAGCTTTAAGCAGGGAAGTCCAGACTTCTCTCTCCCCAGCTACTTCGTCCAGCTCTTCCGGAGGGATCCCGAGGCATTCCCAGGCCAGCCAGGAGACAGCGTGTCCTGGGTCGTCTCCGGGTTCTCCTGTCGATGGGATGTACCTGGTACTCCTCACCAGGGAGCCGTCCAGGAGGTATCCTGACCAGATGCCCGAACCACCTCATCTGGCTCCTCTCGATGCAGAGGAGCAGTGGCTCTACTCTGAGCCCCTCCCAGATGACAGAGCTTCTCACCTTATCTCTAAGGGAGAGCCCAGACACCCTGCGGAGGAAACCCATTTTGGCCACTTTTATCCATGGTCTTGTTCTTTTGTTCACAACCCACAGCTTGTGACCATAGGTGAGGGTAGGAACGTAGATTGACTGGTAAGTTGATCTTTACCATGACGGATCGATACAGAGTCCACATCACTGCAGAATCTCCAGCTCCCGATCTCCCACTCCATTCTTCCCTCACTCGTGAACAAGGGTTAGGGTTAACCTAAGCCTAACATGACTTGATAAAGCCAACAGAATCACATCGTCTGTAAAAAGCAGCGATGTGATATCTAGGCCACTAACCTGGACCCCCCTCAAGGCCTCGGCTGCGCCTAGAAATTCTGTTCATAAAAGTTATGAACAGAATCGGTGACAAAGGGCAGCCTTGGCAGAGTCCAACCCTCACTGGAAACCAATCTGACATACTGCCGGTACAAGGACCAAACAGCCGGTATCACGGGGTCTGGTGCCCCATGCTCCCAGAGCACCCCCCACAGGACTCCCCGAGGGACATGGTCAAATGCTTAGTCCAAGTCCACAAAGCACATGTAGACTGGTTGGGCGAACTCCCATGCACCCTCAAGGATCCTGCCGATGGTGTAGAGCTGGTCCACTGTCCCAGGACAAAAACCACATTGCTCCCACTACAGGTTTGAGCTCATGGGAAAGGATATCCACACCTAGCCGGTTTCAGACTGTCAAGCCAGGCCGGGCTAGGGCCATTGGCGGCTAACTCAGTGCTAATAGCCCTGGGCCACAAGCCCCACGCCCCGAAACTGTGTTCACACTGTTGGGCTACTAGCTCCTCTGGGTTACACCCCTGTTTGCGATGGAAGCTCTACTGACGCGGATCGTCCTCATGTTGATCATGTTCCGACAGAGACAAGATAACTAGTTTGATAAAGAAAGAAGGAGGCTGTTACAGAGGCTGCATGCGGAACGACGACTGAGAGCCAAGGCATGGAAACACAAAAGAATTGAGGTATGTTAACCATAAAACAACCTGTTCATAATGCCAGCTATACCACATGAGGCTGTATGTGCACCAAGACGGCCCACAGGTAGCATCTGGCCCTGCAGTGTGAAAGCACTTAGTACCGGCAAGCCCGAGCTGGCTCGGATTTGGCTCGATTGTGTGGAAACGGCTTTTGTCTCTTCAGGCTGTGCCCTGCCAGGCCCCATGCATGTAGGCCCGGCCACCAGCTGCTCACCATCGAGCACCATCTTCAGGCCCGGCTCCAGAAGGGGGCCCCGGTGACCCATGCCCAGGCAAGGGAAAGCAAGGTCCGTTTGTTTTGAGCCATACTTTGTCTGGTCCCTCACTTATGAACTGTTTGCCTTGGGTGCCCCCAACAACCTAGATCCTAGGATCATTAGGACACACAAACCCTCCACCACAGTAAGGTGACAACTCAAGGAGGCATGTGGTAACTCACAGGAAAGAAGTCCGGGTGCAACACTGAAAGGGTTAATTTCTTTTTACTTTACAGGGAGAGCCTGGTTACACATCACCTCAAACTCAGACCAACAAAGCTCTTCTTCTATGTGTACTCCATGTTCAGCCCCACCTACTCTGCTTTTTTCTGCCTATTCCCTATTGATGAGTTCCTTTTGGTGCCTCTACTTTGGGTTTACTTGAGGTTGTATTTGCTGAGATTTGTCTATATTCTATTTTAGTTTATGAGGCCTTTTTGAGTTGGCAGAAGATTTGTCACAGTAACAAACAGGCTTTCCAACAGTACAATATTTATTTCCAAAGGGCATTGTTACAACAAAGAAATAATCTACCAAACACAAATTTCCTTTAAGTTTTAGTAGATGAATTGTCCAAATTAATCATTTTGTATTGTAAATATTAAATGTGAAAAGTGTTTCAGGCACAGAATAAAAAGTTACAATTTACCAAAAACAACACTTCTACATGTAATGCGGATTTTGGTTATTTTCAGTCCGTACAATACAGGATTAAAGAGCGGCTGACATGTCAGCCAGTACAACGATAAAAAGATACGCAGCACATTAGGAACATATTTCATATTAAATCTGCCCTGTATTATTTCAAAGAAAGCTCCAAAGGAAAAGTTAATGAGGGAAGCAAGGTGAGGTGTGCAGGTACTGACAGCTTTCTGTCTGGTCTGTTTAGAGCCAGAAAAACACACTTGAAGGATCTTTATATAACTGTAAAAAATGAATAGTATAAGAACAACTGTTGTAAATGTGTAAACAAGTCCATAGACATTATTGAGTGTAGTGTCAGAACAGGCCAGTTTAACTATGGAGTAATTATCACAGTAAACCTTGTTAATGATGTTCCCACACAGCTGTAAAGGAGCACTCAATGATATCAAAATAAAAATAGCAATAAATGGATATAACCATGTTAGAGCAACAAACATGGCAATTTTCTTAAATGTAACACGAGTGTTATACTGCAGAGGATAACAGATAGCCAGATACCTGTCATAAGACATGACGGCTAAATTACTGAATTGTATACTTCCATAAGTGTGCACACAGAAGATCTGCAGGAAACAAAATGGAGCAGAAACAGTGTGAACATCAGAGAGGATCTGAACCAGAAGGAATGGAAACAAGCCTGTACTACCATACAGTTCATTTACAAAGAGGCTGCACAGAAAAAGGTACATAGGTTCATGTAAGCTTCTGTTCAGACAGATAACAGCAACCAGCAGGACATTAGAGCAGATAATTAACAAGTAAAAAGACATGACAATTATGAAACATAAATATTTGAAAACTCCAGTGTCAAAATAGGCAACAAGAGTGAAAAATGAAACCTGAGTAGAGTTTACCATTTTCCATGTTTGTGTTCACAACTGTGATTTATGAAACTGACTACATTTTGATAAAGTCCTGACCTCCACAGATTGTACAGACAAAAAAAAGTAGTGAGGGAAAGCAGTTCCCTCACTGAAAAGATGAACTGTTCTGCTGCACTCAGACTGACTCTCTAAAGTCAGCTGAAACTCCTCTGCTTTCAGACGTCCATGTCAGCAGACTGACGTCATGATCAAAGCTCCACTAATTAATATCCAGGAAGATATTTCAGACTGATCTCTGTGAGCAAGTTATTTTTGAAAAGATGTCTGAGGTTAAATAAATATATCAAGGAATAAAAGAATGAGCTTCTTGTGGTTCTCAGAACCCAACTGCCCTCTTCAGTACTGGGAGACCATGACGTTTTTATCCATCCCTGGATTGATCTATCCATATGTTGGGCCTCCACGTTACATGGAAGAGGCATGTTAACCAAGTCCACGGTATGCAGAGCATTCCACCTCTCAGGTTGAGGTCAGCTGGAAATACACCTAACTCTTATGTCCACCCTTTTAAAGTGATGGGCCCTTCAGGTAGTGGCCCCATACCATGCCACTCATAGGTGGAGGCCCCACCATGTCTCTTGATCACCTGGCCCCTCGCTGCCACTATGGTCATTATTCTCTGAGTGGTTGATTTAATTATGCAAACTATTATTGATTAAAAGAGGGGAGTATGAATTCATAATTTATAGCCCCAGTATTTGAGCAAGTATTTCTAGACTCATTGAGTGCTAACCCTTTCATAAAATCAAAAGTGTCTTGTGTCAGAATATTTAGTACTATGACTCTGAAAACAGTGAATATCTCAAATGAAAGAAGAGACTCTCTATTTCATCATGAAAAAAATGTTTGTTTTTATCTTGTTCCATTCTTGTTTTATCAGAGGTAGAGTAGAGGACACTTTCACCAAAATCAACACTTTTTCTCCACATTCTGTTTGTTTTACTCTCTGATCTCGATCGTCTCCACTTCCTGTTTTGATCTCTGTGGTGTATACTGTCTCTTTATGCTCTGACTACATCTCCCAGAAGCCCCAGCATTACTCACAGGCTGTGTGAGAGCACCCTCTAGTGTCTGCTGCTGAAAAACCACTGATATATTTGGGTGTGTGTCTATGGCACTGAAGAGTGAAAAGCCCTAGTGGTCATTATGAAAGAAATTTAATCCTCATTTGATGCTACGAAATCAAAACAAGGCCTGTGTAGGTAACTTCTGACCGCTGTTTGTTTTTCAAATAGAGACATAAAGTATGAAGAAAATACTGATGTGCCACGTACCCCCTTGTGGATCCTGCATGAATTTCCCTCAGAATGTGTAAAGTATCCCTATCTCCGCCTATATCCGTCCGTCCATCCAGCCATCTATGTCAGTGGGTCCTTTGATAATAAAAATGATGTGCTGCTGCTGCCATCCCCTGACATTCAGGTTAAAAGAAGCTGAAGCAGAGTTTCTGTTCATTTCGGAGGATCCAGTTTGAACAGCAGGTTGTTTTCAATCCAAACTCGGTACCCATTTTAATGAAGGGAATGAAAGATGATCTGTTTTGTGTTGTTACTCTGAAAACTGTTTATGTGAGAAGGATCATGATTAATTCCACTCAGGTTTCATATTTCACACTTGTTGCCTACTTTGACACTGGTCTTTTTAAATCCTTCTGTTTCCTGATTATTCTCAGTTTATTCTTGTTAATTATCTGCTCTAATGTCCTGCTGGTTGCTGTTATCTGTCTGAACAGAAGCTTACATGAACCTATGTACCTTTTTCTGTGCAGCCTCTTTGTAAATGAACTGTATGGTAGTACAGGCTTGTTTCCATTCCTTCTGGTTCAGATCCTCTCTGATGTTCACACTGTTTCTGTTCCACTTTGTTTCCTGCAGATCTTCTGTATTTATTCTTATGTTTGTGTGGAGTTTTTTACCTTAGCTGTCATGTCTTATGACAGATATGTGGCTATCTGTTGTCCCCTGCAGTATAACACTCGTATGACTCATAACAGGATTACAGTACTTATTGCTCTAACATGGCTCTATGCTTCTGTTGTTTGTATTATTCCAGTAACACTGAGTGCTCCTTTACAGCTGTGTGGGAACATCATCAACAAGGTTTACTGTGATAATTACTCCATAGTTAAACTGGCCTGTTCTGACACTACTGTCAATAATATTTATGGACTTATTGCCACTTTTCTCACAATTGTATGCCCAGTATCTCTAATCTTTTACTCTTATATGAGGATTTTTATTGTCTGTTTTTATGGCTCTAAACAGACCAGACAGAAAGCTGTAAGTACCTGCACACCTCACCTTGCTTCCCTCATAAACTTTTCCTTTGGGGCTTTCTTTGAAATATTACAGAACAGGTTTAACATGAACAGTTCACCCATAATGCTGCGAATATTTTTATCCTTATACTGGTTGACATGCCAGCCACTCTTTAACCCGTTACTGTACGGCCTGAACATGTCGACTATCCGTAACATCTGTAGAAATCTGATTCATTTTTGATTGCAGACCATTGATGCTCATCCCTGAGATTTGCTGTTTTGATATGACTTCATTGTGCTCCTCAAATAATATGCATTTTTTAATATAATGGAGAATGTTGTAAATGACAGTGATAATCATAAAGTAGGGTTTTTGAAGGTGGCTTGCTTCAGATTGAGAAAATGACTTGGAAATGTTCAGTTTAAAGGACACAAAGAATGTTGTTAATCAGTAGGAAGCAAGTTTCTCAAATCCAGTTTATGTTTATGAATCTTCATTATCTGTCATTGGACACCTTTGAGCTGCAGCTGCTGGCAGATGGCATTTGAGTTTCTTCACAAGTTGATGATCGGCTCGTATACGTGTAGCAGGTCATTAGCATTAGCATGCTGTTCCCCGGAGGAGCTAACAAGTGCAGACTGCACTCTGCTGTCTCTCCACAGAGTGCAGAACCACTGGAATCGGCAATAAATTCCCTTATAGCTGAACCTCTCTGGATTTGTTTTCTTCCAGTTTTAACAGCACTCTTATTTTCTAAAGACATACTACAGGTATTTGTGCCAGAGTCAGAATCTGATCTGATAGTGTCTGACTTCTATTTGTTTGGTGTAAATATGTCGACATGGTCAGCAGTCCTGTTTGGTTTTACTGAAGATGGAGTGATCCTCACGCAAATTTGGCAGCACTGAAAACATGTCTAAAGAAGGCTTCATCATCCCAGTTAGGAGCATGCACGATACACACTCTAGATTTGGCTGTTTAGAGTCACAATCAGATTCAGAAACAAGTTTATTGGCAAGTAAGTTTGCACAAACAAGGAATTTAGCTTGGTATTGTGGTGCATGACATATAAACACATATACATAAACATATAAACATGTAAACATATGTGCAAAGATAAGAACCAAAAGATGATCAAGTAACTAAGAATAAATATGAATGTAAAAACTCTAGTTATGTGATAAAAAAGAACAGAGACAAAAAAACAGTGCAGTATGCAGATAAACGGAAAAACAAAAACTGTACAGAAATGCACATTTAGGCCGGTGGAGGAGGGTGGACCATGGACCTTGTTGATGAGTCCAGCTCCAGGAGGAAGAAACTGTTCTTATGGCCTGGGGTCCTGGTCCTGATGAATCAGTCTCCTGCTAGAGGGGATGGACTTAATGTCCAGGGTGGGAGGGGTCGGCCACAATCTGTCCTGCAGGTTTCCGGGTCCTGGAGGCCTGCAGGTCCTGGGGGCTTCAGGGTCCTGGGGGCTTGGAAGCAAATGAACTAAATGGAATACAGAGAAGTATTGATAAACAGTGATATTACACAGTAATAAGTAAAAGAACTACACATTTATATGTTGTTTCCTGATATCGGTAATATACTGATGTATTAATAATTAGTCCTAAACAAAGCCATTCCTTTGTTTCCTGCTTATTTTTCTTCTGTCAGGGGACGGATGATTTTCATGTTGCTTATCGAGAACTAGCGACCTGTTTGAGAAAAGTTTTTTTTTTCTAAAAAGTAGGTGGTTTACACAAAGTTTAGTTCAGATAACTTTAGACAGTAAACTTTAGATAAACTTTAGGTAACAGTATGTGAAGTTTACTATGTGGTTTACTATGTGAAGCTTATTGACAAGGGTCCATGTCAGGGAACCCAGATGCACGACTCAAAGGCGGAAATACAGTTCTCAAAAAGGTCTTTATTTGCAGAAAGGGAAAGCAGCAAGGCACGATGTTCCAGCAGGGAGGTGGAGGACGGCCACACGCCTCCTGGCAGGCGGAGGCGCGCACCAAGGATTCGCGACTCTTGCTACTCTCAACTATAAACCGGGGATAAACAAAAACCACTTTCAAATTGAAAGGGAAAACCATTTAACAGTACATTAAACCAAAAGGGGAATCTTACTTCCACAGGCTATCAAAATTACGGTTATCAAGTCAATGGGAAAAAAGGAGGGAAATAACCAAGGGAGCTAGGGCGAGGGAAGCTAACCAAGGGAACTAGTACGTTGGAAGCTAACAGAAAACCGGGGACACCTACAACTCTACGCTAGAGGAGGGAATTACAAAAACTAGGTAAGTGATACTAAAGAACAAAAAACTACAAGGATCTACTCCGGAGAGGATTCTTCTTGTAAGCTAAGGGGAAAGCGGGGTATAACAAAAACCAGAAGGGGGAAAACTAAACAGACTAGGATCTACTCCGGAGAGGATTCATCTAGTGGCAAACAAAAACAGAGGCTATCAAAATTACAACAAAAATTACCATAAGAGGTCATAGGAGGCTGGAAACTGGCGAAGGCAGAACTCGGGAACGACGAACACACAGACACAGGGAACATGACGATCACGCAACGAGACAAGGGAAGACAGGACTATTTATACATGAGGTGATGGGGAACAGGTGGAGACAATTAGGGCGGGGTCAGACAATCACAAAATGCGGGAAACAGGAGGAAGGGGAAGTGTGAATCTGAAACGAGAGGGAACATTCAGTTATTTCAAAATAAAACAGGAAATGACAAGACAACATGTATGCACGAAACAAAAATGGTTAACTTAACTCAAACAGACAGACGGATCATGACAATACCCCCCCTCTAGGACCGGCATCCTGACGGGCCAGGGAGCTGGGGTTGGTTTCTATGGAAGTCAGTGATGAGGAAGGGAGAGATGCCTGTGGCGGAGCTGGGAAGCGTGTTGTGGGCGTACTCTACCCATGTGAGTTTGCTGCTCCAGGAGGACGGGTTTTGTGACACGAGGCAGCGTAGACAGGTCTCTAACGTCTGGTTGAGTCTCTCGGTTTGGCCGTTAGCCTCCAGATGGTTTCCTGATGTGAGGCTGACCTTGGCGCCGATGAGGCTGCAGAACTCTTTCCAGAACCGGGATATGAACTGGGGCCCCCGGTCCAAGAGGACGTCTCTGGGAAAACCATGCAAGCGGAAAACATGATGCAACATCCCCTCCGCCGTCTCTTTGGCAGAGGGTAGCTTGGGCAATGGAATGAAGTGTGTCATTTTACTGAATCGATCCACCACCGTCAGAACGGTGGTGTTGACTTTAGAGGGAGGAAGTCCGGTTACAAAGTCCAGTGAAATCTCTGCCCACGGACGGGATGGGATGGGAAGTGGTTGTAATAGGCCCTGGCGACGCTGGGATGACGTCTTGCGCACACTGGGCAAGCCTCGATGTATTCCCGGACCATGCTGACCATCTCGGGCCACCAAAAGCACTGCCTGATGAATGCCACCGTCCTCTTGACCCCCGGATGGCAGGTGAGGAGTGAGGTGTGACCCCAATGGACCACCTGGGGGCGTAACTGGGCGGGCACAAACAGGCGATTGGGCGGGCACCACGCAGGTGGTGGGTTCCCACCGTTAGCCTCCTTCACCTCTGATTCTATTTTCCAGGCCACCGCTCCAACCACACAGTCACGTGGAAGGATAGATTCAGGCTCTCTGGCTACAGGCTCGGGATCGAAGAGGCGGGACAGGGTATCTGGCTTGGTGTTCCGGGACCCCAGCCTGTAAGACAAGAAGAAATGGAACCGGTTAAAAAACAGGGACCACCTGCTCTGGCGAGAATTAAGAGTTTTGGCGTTCTTTAAATATTGCAGGTTCTTGTGGTCTGTCCAAACCAGACCACTCCTCTAGCCAGTGCCGCCACTCCTCCAGGGCTATTTTGACGGCGAGAAGCTCACGGTCCCCACACACAGGGGGGCACAGGGGTGGACCTTGTTGTCCGAACTGGAACGTTGCGATAGACTCCCAAACTGGAGGCATCCACCTCCACGATGAACTGGCGAGTGGGGTCAGGCATGGCGAGGACCGGAGCCGTGGTGAACTGTCTCTTGAGCTGAGCAAAGGCCTTGTCGGCAGCAGGGGACCATTGGAATACCTGGTGAGGAGAGGTTAGTTTGTGCAGAGGAGCAGCAATGGCGCTAAAGTTACAGATGAACTGACGATAAAAGTTAGCAAATCCTAAATCCTAATCCTATCCATACTAATTGCTGCACCTTTTTACGGCTATCCGGAACTGGCCACTCTGTGACAGCTCTTACTTTAGCCGGGTCCATTTGGATCCTTCCCTGGGCTATGTGGAAGCCCAAGAAGGATACCGACCCGGCAACACTTCTCGGCTTTACAGAACAACATGTTTTTCAAGAGACGTGAGAGTACCTGCCTGACGTGCATCTGGTGTGTCTGCAGATCTGGGGAGTAGATCAATATATCATCCAGGTACACATAGACGAATCTGTCCAGGAAATCTCGAAGCACGTCGTTGACCAGAGTCTGGAACACTGCCGGGTCGTTAGTGAGCCTAAACGGCATCACCAGATACTCGTAATGTCCGGATGGGGTGTTAAAGCCGGTCTTCCATTCACCCCCCCTCCCGGTGATGTATGTGAAGTTTATTATGTGAAGTTTATTATCTGAAGTTTACTATGTGAAGTTTATTATGTGAAGTTTATTATGTGAAGTTTATTATGTGAAGTTTACTAAGTGAAGTTTATTATGTGAAGTTTATTATGTGAAGTTTACTATGTGAAGTTTATTATGTGAAGTTTATGATGTGAAGTTTACTATGTGAAGTTTATTATCTGAAGTTTACTATGTGAGGTTTATTATGTGAAGTTTATTATGTGAAGTTTACTAAGTGAAGTTTACTATGTGAAGTTTACTATGTGAGGTTTACTATGTGAAGTTTATTATGTGAAGTTTATTATGTGAGGTTTACTATGTGAAGTTTATTATGTGAAGTTTATTATGTGAAGTTTATTATGTGAAGTTTACTATGTGAGGTTTATTATGTGAAGTTTACTATGTGAAGTTTATTATGTGAAGTTTATTATGTGAAGTTTACTATGTGAAGTTTATTATGTGAAGTTTATTATGTGAAGTTTACTATGTGAAGTTTATTATGTGAAGTTTATTATGTGAAGTTTACTATGTGAAGTTTATTATGTGAAGTTTACTATGTGAAGTTTATTATGTGAAGTTTATTATGTGAAGTTTATTATGTGAAGTTTACTATGTGAAGTTTATTATGTGAAGTTTATTATGTGAAGTTTACTATGTGAAGTTTATTATGTGAAGTTTATTATGTGAAGTTTATTATGTGAAGTTTACTATGTGAGGTTTATTATGTGAAGTTTATTATGTGAAGTTTATTATGTGAAGTTTATTATGTGAGGTTTATTATGTGAAGTTTACTATGTGAGGTTTATTATGTGAAGTTTATTATGTGAAGTTTATTATGTGAAGTTTACTATGTGAAGTTTACTATGTGAAGTTCAGATAATAAACTTTACATAATGAGGTCAGTCTGTCATCATGAAAGGGTTAAAAGAGGAAGACTTGTCTCTCCATGCCATTTACTGTGTTGTTACTGCTGTCTTTATACTGACTTTGACATGGAAGTGCTACTAGTTGGGTATTCATTGGGTCAATGAATGAACTCTGACTATTATGTTATTATGGCATTATTTGTTTGAAACTGTGTTGATCATGATTAATTCCACTCAGGTTTCATATTTCACACTTGTTGCCTTCTTTGACACTGGTCTTTTTAAATCCTTCTGTTTCCTGATTATTCTCAGTTTATACTTGTTAATTATCTGCTCTAATGTCCTGCTGGTTGCTGTTATCTGTCTGAACAGAAGCTTACATGAACCTATGTACCTTTTTCTGTGCAGCCTCTTTGTAAATGAACTGTATGGTAGTACAGGCTTGTTTCCATTCCTTCTGGTTCAGATCCTCTCTGATATTCACACTGTTTCTGCTCCACTTTGTTTCCTGCAGATCTTCTGTATTTATTCTTATGGAAATATAGAATTTCTAAATCTAGCCGTCATGTCTTATGACCGATATGTGGCTATCTGTTATCCTCTGCAATATAGCACACATATGACATCTAATAAGGTAATACTACTTATTGCTATTATATGGTTGCTTATATTTGTTTTAAATTTCTTCACGTTATCTTTGCTCATCCCTTTACAGCTGTGTGGGAACATCATTAACAAGGTTTACTGTGATATCTACTCCGTAGTTAAACTGGCCTGTTCTGACACTACACTCAATAATATTTATGGACTTATCACCACTTTTTTCTCTGTGTTTTGTCCTCTATTTCTAATTCTTTTCTCTTACTTAAAGATCCTTCAAGTGTGTTTTTCTGGCTCTAAACAGACCAGACAGAAAGCTGTCAGTACCTGCACACCTCACCTTGCTTCCCTCATAAACTTTTCCTTTGGAGCTTGTTTTGAAATATTCCAGAGCAGATTTAATATGAACAGTTTACCCATCATGTTGAGAATAGTCTTATCTTTATATTTCTTAACATGCCCTCCCCTCTTCAATCCCATAATGTACGGCCTGAAAGTGTCTAAAATCTGTGTCCTGTGTAAAAGTGTGAAGTTCAGGAGGAGGATTAACAGAATCCTCATCTAACCAACATTATTTTATTTCATTTGATCCTGTTTGGTCTAATCTAGAACATCAGTGAACACAGGAACAAAACATTGTCAGTGCTGGATCTGTGGAGGTCAAGGGTCAAACCAAAGGAGAGGAGTCAACTTCTGTTCTCTTTGGACTTACAGACTGGGTCCCACCCCTGGTTTCAACCACATCATTGCTTCGTACTTTGCAGCTTATACTGTTTTTATTTTATTGTTTCTTTTTGCAGTAAGTTGTATCTTTCACCTGAACGTGTGAGTAAAGTTTGAATGTGATGAATTATTTCTTAGGCTGACTGATGGTTTGTGCTTGTTTGGATAAAACAGGTAAAGTGAAGTAAAGCCTGAAACTGTCCTCTGGTGGCTCAAGAACAAAAGTACAAAACAAACCAGTGTTTCTGTTTGCATCAGCAACCATGGCGACAGCCCATGATGCAATGCATGATTGTGCTAATTGGCCTGTTAGTGTAGCTGGTGAGAGCCTCCACAGTGCCCAGTGGGTCCCTGTGGGTCCCCCTGGGCCTGGTCTGGGTCTGGTCTGGATGGAAATAGCTGCTGTTGATGAAGCTCCTCCAGGGCTCATTATCATCTAATGATCCAGTAAACAGGACAAGTCCCTGCTGTCCACTCTCTGTCCTCCATAACAAGGACAATTAACAGATCTAGGACCTGGGACTGTATGATGTGTTCGCGCTCTGGTCCAGCTGTTCAAAGAACAGGACACATTTCAAAGTGTAAAATCATCAGCGCCCTCTGTTGGACAGACTGAAACTATCCATCCATCCATCTATCTTCTCCCTCTTATCCTCTCATAGGGTCAGGGGGGCTGGAGTCTATCCCAGCTGTCTTAGGGTGAAAGACAGGGTACACCCTGGACAAGTGTCCAGTTCATCACAGGACACATAGAGACAGACAACCACTCACTTAACTGATATTAATCCACAACAACCTGTGATTAATCTAATTAAAATGTTTAATCTTTGGGGGGTTGAGTGGAGCTTCTGTCCATCATCTCTGAGTACCTCTGAGTTATGAGGTCAAAGGTCTGGATTATGAAGCAGTGACATCACACTGACCTCATTGATCTGATATCTATCAATACATCATTTAATTGTTGTTTTATTGTTTTCTCCTGTTTGAAGGTCTTGAATGAGATCTGGTTGGCCTGCGGGTATCTGCAGCCAGAGTGGCAGGAGTTTTATGGTTTTTACATGTTCAACATGCGGACACATTTATTCTATATTTTCATATCAGTCCATGTTATTCGGGCCATAATAGCAGCGCTGCAACAAAGGATTCTCTTTTTTTATTTTTTTTTTTATCTTCTTTAAGGTGTGGTAGGTTACTGTTTCAAAAGGGTTCTGCAACATTTATCATCAAGTGAACAATCAGTGGTGTAGTGGTTAGCACTGCCGTCTCACAGCAGGAAGGTACCGGGTTCGATTCCCGGCCCGGGGCCTTTCTGTGTGGAGTTTGCATGTTCTCCTCATGTCTGTGTGGGTTCTCTCTGGTACTCCGGCTTCCTCCCACCATCCAAAAACATGCATGGGGATTAGGTTAACTGGTTAATTTAAATTGACCGTAGGTGTGAATGTGAGTGTGAGTGGTTGTCTGTCTCTATGTGTCCTGTGATGAACTGGACACTTGTCCAGGGTGTACCCTGTCTTTCACCCTAAGACAGCTGGGATAGGCTCCAGCCCCCCTGACCCTATGAGAGGAGAAGAAGGAGAAGATGAATGGATGGTGATATAGCATAGTATAGTATTGTATAGTATAGAGTGGTACAGTATGGTTTAGTTTAGTATCGTATTGTATAGTGTGGTACAGTATAGTTTAGTATAGTATAATATAGTATAGTGTTGTATAGTATAGTATAATGTGGTATAGTATAGTTTCATATTGTA
The DNA here is from genome assembly GCA_029721515.1 of Synanceia verrucosa. NCBI lineage: Eukaryota > Metazoa > Chordata > Actinopteri > Perciformes > Synanceiidae > Synanceia > Synanceia verrucosa. The sequence continues at coordinate 521,211 of CM056559.1, forward strand.
TGATATAGTATTGTATAGTATGGAGTGGTACAGTATGGTTTAGTTTAGTTTAGTATAGTATTGTATAGTGTGGTACAGTATAGTTTAGTATAGTATAGTATAGTGTGGTATAGTATAGTATAGCATAGTATAGTATAGTGTGGTACAGTATAGTTCAGTATAGTGTGGTATAGTATAGTATAGTCTATATAATATAGTGTGGTACAGTATAGTTTAGTTTAGTTTAGTATAGTATAGTATAGTGTGGTATAGTATAGCATAGTATAGTATAGTGTGGTACAGTATAGTTCAGTATAGTGTGGTATAGTATAGTATAGTCTATATAATATAGTGTGGTACAATACAGTTTAGTTTAGTTTAGTATAGTATAGTATAGCATAGTATAGTATAGTGTGGTATAGTATAGTATAGTCTATATAATATAGTGTGGTACAGTACAGTTTGGTATCGTGTGGTATAGTTGTCTAGTATAGTACAGTGTGGTACAGTATAGTATGGTATAGTATAGTGTGGTACAGTATAGTTTAGTTTAGTATAGTATAGTATAGTATAACATAGTGTGGTACAGTATAGTTTATTATAGTGTGTTATAGTATAGTATAGTCTATATAGTATAGTGTGGTACAGTATAGTTTAGTATAGTGTGGTATAGTATAGTTTAGTATAGTATAATGTGGTATAGTGTAGTCTAGTATATTATAGTGTGGTGCAGTATAGTATAGTATAGTACAGTATAGCATAGTATAGTATAGTATAGTGTGGTGTGGTACAGTATAGTATAGTATAGTATAGTGTGGTACAGTATAGTTTAGTTTAGTTTAGTATAGTATAGTATAGTATAACATAGTGTGGTACAGTATAGTTTATTATAGTGTGTTATAGTATAGTATAGTCTATATAGTATAGTGTGGTACAGTATAGTTTATTATAGTGTGTTATAGTATAGTATAGTCTATATAGTATTGTGTGGTACAGTATAGTTTAGTATAGTGTGGTATAGTATAGTTTAGTATAGTATAATGTGGTATAGTGTAGTCTAGTATATTATAGTGTGGTACAGTATAGTATAGTATAGTACAGTATAGTATAGTGTGGTATAGTATAGTATAGTATAGCATAGTATAGTATAGTGTGGTACAGTATAGTTCAGTATAGTGTGGTATAGTATAGTATAGTCTATATAATATAGTGTGGTACAGTACAGTTTGGTATCGTGTGGTATAGTTGTCTAGTATAGTATAGTGTGGTACAGTATAGTATAGTATAGTATAGTATAGTATAGTATAGTATAGTGTGGTACAGTATAGTTTAGTTTAGTTTAGTATAGTATAGTATAGTATAGTATAGTATAACATAGTGTGGTACAGTATAGTTTATTATAGTGTGTTATAGTATAGTATAGTCTATATAGTATAGTGTGGTACAGTATAGTTTAGTATAGTATAATGTGGTATAGTGTAGTCTAGTATATTATAGTGTGGTGCAGTATAGTATAGTATAGTACAGTATAGCATAGTATAGTATAGTATAGTGTGGTACAGTATAGTGTAGTTTAGTTTAGTTTAGTATAGTATAGTATAGTATAACATAGTGTGGTACAGTATAGTTTATTATAGTGTGTTATAGTATAGTATAGTCTATATAGTATAGTGTGGTACAATATAGTTTAGTATAGCGTGTTATAGTATAGTATAGTCTATATAGTATAGTGTGGTACAGTATAGTTTAGTATAGTGTGGTATAGTATAGTTTAGTATAGTATAATGTGGTATAGTGTAGTCTAGTATATTATAGTGTGGTACAGTATAGTATAGTATAGTACAGTATAGCATAGTATAGTATAGTATAGTGTGGTACAGTATTGTATCGTATGGTGCAGTGTACTATAATACATAAGAATAGTCCAGTGTGTCAATAATCTATAAAGCAGAGAAGAGACAGAAGTTTATATTTATTGGACAGGCTGGAATGATGGAGGCAGACCAGAGGATGAAGCTGGATGACACGAAATGAAGAGTCCTGTTGTCGTCACCCAGGAGACGTTACAGTATAATATGTCCCAGTATGTCATAAAAAGACAAAGCATTTCATGAAACAATCATAGTTTAATATGACATGTTTGACACTTTTTATCTACAAATTACACTGTGACTTCACCTCCTCCAGCTCCATCTGGTCCATGTCTTTATTAAGCCTTTTCAAATAATTATGCTGTGACTTCGTATTTTCTGATAACCTTTTTGTATTTTTATTATTTATTTGTTGCCATGCTATGATATGATTTTATTGAATAATTTTATTACACATTGCATTCAAAAATATGAAAATTTACATTACATCATGACATAATGCGGTGCTACACTCTGACATTTTTTCACTTTTTCGCCATACTATACAGTGACAACAATAAGAGTGTATGAATGCTTAAAGATGGAAAACCATCATGAGTGCTGCACACTATAGATGAACAAGATGGACCAGTTATTGAACATGTTGAGAAAAACTGAAACACGGATATTGCACACAGTAAATATTAAATTATAAATTATTGCATATCGACAGCTCTTGGCGCTCTCCATGTTTTATTTCACATCATGTCTGCTGTGGGTTGACTGGTTATTGGTTGGTTTTGGACTGGTTTCCAGTCTGTCTCTGAAGCAGCTCTCCAGTGGTGTCTCCTGCAGAGGGTGGGACATGTTGTCCATCATCCTCCTGTCCATCCTCCACAGGGTGCAGAGGGAAACCCAGCACAGAGCTGGACCTCCTCACCAGTCTGTTCAGTCTCTTCCTGTCTACAAAAACAGATGGCAGATGACAGTCAGAGAAGGACCGTGTAAAACTTGACTTTTTCCAACTTATTTCACAAAGAATTCATTCAATTTCTACTAGGACTTTTGTGACAATTTTTCAACTCTACAATAACTTTTTTAAAATTCAAATAATTTTTCAGATGTGCTAAAAGTTCACATTTCAACTAATTTCACTATGTAATCATTCAATATACCCTAATTTGGCCATTGAATGACTTTTTAAGACATTTCGCATGAAGATTTTTTTTTTACCTTTTCGACATACTATGACTTTCATGATTATTTTTCAGACATGCTATAATATACTTTTTTTTATCCATTTTGAAAGTAATTTCACCGTAAATTTATTCAACATACAATAATATGTCTATTTATTTTAATTTGGCTATTTCAGGATTTTTTTTTTTACATTTTGTAATTTTTTTACTTTTTCAACATACTACAATATAAGTTCTGTGACAATTTTTCAGATATGACTTTTTTATGTATTCTTTTCAAGTTCAGTCACATTCAACATGCCAGAATTTTGCCATTTAATGAAATTTTAGGATATTACTCATTTTGTCATTTTTTTCACTTTTTCGGCATACTATAATATGACTTTTTTAACAAAATTCTTAACATGCTAAAATATACTTTTCTATCACTTTTTAAAAGTAATTTCATGATACATTCACTCAATATACAATAATTTGGCTATTTAAAATATTTTTAGGACATTTTACATTTTTGACATTTTTTTGACATACTATAGTATGACCATGAAATTCTTGACATGGTAATATATTCTTTTCTATCACTTTTTAAAAGTAATTTCACTATAAATTCATTCAGTATACAATAATTTGGCTATTTAATGTATTTTTTAGGATGTTTTACATTTTGACATTTTTTGACTTTTTTGGCATACTATAGTATGACTTTTTAACAAATTTCTTGGCATGCTAAATTATACTTTTCTATCACTTTTTAAAAGTAATTTCACTATAAATTCATACATTCATTCAATAGACAATAACTTGGCTATTTTAAATATTTTTAGGGCATGTTACATTTTGACATTTTTTGACTTTTTGTACATGCTATACTTTGACTTTTATGATTATTTTCAGACATGCTATAATGACTTTTTTATTATTTTTAAAGTAATTTAACCATATATTCATACAACAATAATATGTCTGGTTTTTTTTAACTTTTTTTTTTTTACATTTTCAACATTCTAATTTCACAGCAGTTTTATAGATAATATTAACGATAAAATTCAGTTTTTAAATCAATAAAAAGAAAGTGACTCCATGAACCAGTCAATGAACCTCAGGTAACAAAAGGTCTACCCGAGAAACATAACAGAAATATTCGAGAAATATAACAGAAATATAAGTAATATATATATATATATATATATATATATATATATATATATATATATATATATATATATATATATATGCTCCTCCTGTTATGATTTATTATTATATGTATATTAATAATAATAATAAAAACAGAAAACACTGTCAACTGGGTTTATTATTCTATGACTGTCACGACAGAGCAATAACAAAAATGCCTTATCTGTCAAATAAATCTACTTCTATAAAAAAACCATTGAGTGTTAATTTGACTGATCTGTCGATTATTTCTACAGTTTCTGTGTTGCTTTATTAAAAGCGTCATTAGAGCTCAGCTCTGACAGGAAGAATGAAGCAGAGCTAATTAATCCCTGAGCTCTGATGTTTTCACCTCTGGACCAATCAGCTTCCAGGAAGAACAAGAACAACAACAACAAGGAGCCTCTAATTCCATTTAAGTCTTTAAAGCCCAGAGGAAACACCTGCTGCTCACAGCTGCACCACATTACATCAAGATACATGGATCTATCAATAGATTGATACAGTAGTAGTAGTAATAATAATAATAATAATAATAATAATAATAATAGTTATAATAACAACAACAAAAGCACATACATGTACATATAGTAATGTGATTAAAGATCATCATTATCTGATCACTTAACATGAAAAACAAATTAACAGATTAAACTCTGGAGATTTTCCTCTAATTGACTCAAAGATGTTTAATTAGCTTCAGCCAATTAGAACGCTGCTGCATCCAGGGTCTGTCTTTCCTGTGGGACATTTGGACAGTTGGACAGCAGGTATAAGAAGAAGAGAGAGGAGACAGACCTCCTCTTCTTGAGGAGCAGGTGAGGACCTTCAGCAGGTAGGATCAATAACTGTGATTAGTTTTTACTGATCAGCAGTACTTCATTTACTGTGTACTACTACTTGATTAAAGTACTCAGCATGATGGTGAACTCATCTGTCATGTTTACAACTAAACTACTGTGGTGATCATAATAATTAATATGTATATACTGTTTATGTATAATTAAATACTTTATAATAACTGTTTATATGCTAAGTGTTCATATTAATAATTACTAAAACTGTTAATATTGATTATTAACAATGAGTGTTTATATTAGTAATCACTAAAACTGTTAATATTGATTATTAACAATGAGTGTTCATATTAATAATTACTAAAACTGTTAATATTGATTATTAACAATGAGTGTTTATATTAGTAATCACTAAAACTGTTAATATTGATTATTAACAATGAGTGTTTATATTAGTAATTAATAAAACTGTTAATATTGATTAACAATGAGTGTTCATATTAATAATTACTAAAACTGTTAATATTGATTAACAATGAGTGTTCATATTAATAATTACTAAAACTGTTAATATTGATTATTAACAGTGAGTGTTTATATTAGTAATCAATAAAACTGTTAATATTGATTATTAACAGTGAGTGTTTATATTAGTAATCAATAAAACTGTTAATATTGATTATTAACAGTGAGTGTTTATATTAGTAATCAATAAAACTGTTAATATTGATTATTAACAGTGAGTGTTTATATTAGTAATCAATAAAACTGTTAATATTGATTATTAACAGTGAGTGTTTATATTAGTAATCAATAAAACTGTTAATATTGATTATTAACAGTGAGTGTTTATATTAGTAATCAATAAAACTGTTAATATTGATTATTAACAGTGAGTGTTTATATTAGTAATCACTAAAACTGTTAATATTGATTATTAACAATGAGTGTTTATATTAGTAATTACTAAAACTGTTAATATTGATTATTAACAGTGAGTGTTTATATTAGTAATCAATAAAACTGTTAATATTGATTATTAACAATGAGTGTTTATATTAGTAATCAATAAAACTGTTAATATTGATTATTAACAATGAGTGTTTATATTAGTAATCAATAAAACTGTTAATATTGATTATTAACAATGAGTGTTTATATTAATAATTACTAAAACTGTTAATATTGATTATTAACAATGAGTGTTTATATTAATAATTACTAAAACTGTTAATATTGATTATTAACAATGAGTGTTTATATTAGTAATTACTAAAACTGTCAATATTGATTATTAACAATGAGTGTTTATATTAATAATTACTAAAACTGTTAATATTGATTATTAACAATGAGTGTTTATATTAATAATTACTAAAACTGTTAATATTGATTATTAACAATGAGTGTTTATATTAATAATTACTAAAACTGTTAATATTGATTATTAACAATGAGTGTTTATATTAATAATTACTAAAACTGTTAATATTGATTATTAACAATGAGTGTTTATATTAATAATTACTAAAACTGTTAATATTGATTATTAACAATGAGTGTTTATATTAGTAATTACTAAAACTGTCAATATTGATTATTAACAATGAGTGTTTATATTAATAATTACTAAAACTGTCAATATTGATTATTAACAAAGAGTGTTTATATTAATAATTACTAAAACTGTCAATATTGATTATTAACAATGAGTGTTTATATTAGTAATTAATAAAACTGTCAATATTGATTATTAACAATGAGTGTTTATATTAGTAATTACTAAAACTGTCAATATTGATTATTAACAATGAGTGTTTATATTAGTAATTACTAAAACTGTCAATATTGATTATTAACAATGAGTGTTTATATTAGTAATCACTAAAACTGTCAATATTGATTATTAACAATGAGTGTTTATATTAGTAATCAATAAAACTGTCAATATTGATTATTAACAATGAGTGTTTATATTAGTAATCACTAAAACTGTCAATATTGATTATTAACAATGAGTGTTTATATTAGTAATCACTAAAACTGTCAATATTGATTATTAACAATGAGTGTTTATATTAGTAATCACTAAAACTGTCAATATTGATTATTAACAATGAGTGTTTATATTAGTAATCACTAAAACTGTCAATATTGATTATTAACAATGAGTGTTTATATTAGTAATTACTAAAACTGTCAATATTGATTATTAACAATGAGTGTTTATATTAGTAATTACTAAAACTGTCAATATTGATTATTAACAATGAGTGTTTATATTAGTAATCACTAAAACTGTCAATATTGATTATTAACAATGAGTGTTTATATTAGTAATTAATAAAACTGTTAATATTGATTATTAACAATGAGTGTTTATATTAGTAATTAATAAAACTGTTAATATTGATTATTAACAATGAGTGTTTATATTAGTAATTAATAAAACTGTTAATATTGATTAACAATGAGTGTTTATATTAGTAATTACTAAAACTGTTAATATTGATTATTAACAATGAGTGTTTATATTAGTAATTACTAAAACTGTTAATATTGATTATTAACAATGAGTGTTTATATTAGTAATTACTAAAACTGTCAATATTGATGATTAACAATGAGTGTTTATATTAGTAATTAATAAAACTGTCAATATTGATTATTAACAATGAGTGTTTATATTAGTAATTAATAAAACTGTCAATATTGTTTATTAACAATGAGTGCTTATATTAGTAATTAATAAAACTGTCAATATTGATTATTAACAATGAGTGCTTATATTAGTAATTAATAAAACTGTCAATATTGATTATTAACAATGAGTGCTTATATTAGTAATTAATAAAACTGTCAATATTGATTATTAACAATGAGTGCTTATATTAGTAATTAATAAAACTGTCAATATTGATTATTAACAATGAGTGTTTCTATTAAGAATTACTAAAACTGTCAATATTGATTATTAACAATGAGTGTTTCTATTAAGAATTACTAAAACTGTCAATATTGATTTTTAACAATGAGTGTTTATATTAAGAATTAATAAAACTGTCAATATTGATTTTTAACAATGAGTGTTTATATTAGTAATTACTAAAACTGTCAATATTGATTATTAACAATAAGTGTTCATATTAGTAATTACTAAAACTAAATCTACTTAAAACTGTTTAATATTAATATCATGTTGAATATTTAAAGTGTATTTTCTATTTCTTTTTGATAAAGTTATTAAATATATATAAAAAGTACAATATTTACTCTGAGAAATAAAATACTGAAGTAAAAATAATTAACAGTACCAAAAACTATTTATTATATTAATTATTCATATCCAGTCATTTTAGTTAATTGATCCTGTCTGTGTTTACGTCGTGATTTTATTGTTGTCAGTCAATATAATTATAATGGTTGTGTGTATGTATATACATACACGTATATATATAAAATTAAACATGTTTTATATGTTAACTGTATGAAAAGACATTCACAGATATGAGTTGTGATTTGGCTGAAAATATATTTAAATTTTTTTAATAACTTAAAGAAAGAACGCTGGAACAGGAGCGCTCAGGTCGCCACTTCCTGTTGATGTTTGGCTGTTCAGGCGAACGCTCGCCTCTCTGCTCAGGTGAGGCCTCCATCATGGCGGAGGAGTCGCTGGGCAGTAACTCCTCCCACACCACCTTTGTGCTACGGGGTTTCCCAGGGCTGCAGGAACACCGCCGGCTGCTGGCGCTGCCACTCTGCGCCTCCTACCTGGCGGCGCTGCTGGGGAACACCCTGCTGGTGTTCGTGGTCTATGGTGTGGACAGCCTGCACAGCCCCATGTACCTGCTAGTCTGCATGCTGTGCGTCGTTGACGTCCTTGTGGTTACCACCATCGTACCCAAGATGCTCCTCAGCCTCCTGCTGGACCGGGACCACATCTCTCTGGCCGGCTGCCTGATCCAGATGTTCTCCACTCACTTCCTGTCCTCGCTGGAGTCCACGCTGCTGCTGGCAATGGCACTGGACCGCTACGTGGCCGTCTGCTGGCCGCTGCGCTACGCCGACATCATTGACTCCTCCATGTTGGTAAAGCTGCTGCTCTTCGCGCTGGTGCGCAGCGGAGCCATCATGGCGACTCTGGTCGGCTTGGCAGGCTCGCTGCAGTTCTGCGGCTCCAATGTTATCCGGCACTGCTACTGCGACCACATGGCGCTGGTCAGCCTGGCATGCGGCAGCACGGACAGGAACAGCGTGGCGGGCCTCGCTGTCATCATTTGCTTCGTAGGCGTGGACATCCCACTCATCATCTTCTCCTACATGAAGATCCTGAGTGTGGTGTTGCGAGCAGCGGCGGCCGGCGAGGATCGCTGGAAGGCCCTCCACACCTGCGGCACTCACCTGATCGTCATGATGTGTTTCTACCTGGTGGGAAGCATCACCTTCCTGTCACACAACCTGAACATCCCCATACCGACGGACGTCAACACCCTCATGGGACTCGTGTATATCCTGTTCCCAGCGACAGTCAACCCCATCATCTACGGAGTCCGGACCAAAGAGATCCGGAACGGATTCTTTAGGATATTTTGTCAAACCAAAGATGTCCGAGTGACGAAAGTAAAGAAGGTTTGTCCTGCTGGGAAACGACAAACGTGATGAAGACTTCCTGCCTCTGATGGATATAACGTCTTAAAAGAAAACTTCTCCTGGGAAATGAGTTACGAAAAGAAAACTTTCTTTCATGCCTCCATGGAGAAAAAAATGAAATATAGATAATAAATACATGGAAACATCAAGTAAAACTGGACTAATAAGACTTTTATTTTCATTATGAGATTTTTCTGCAGCAGTTTTTAACAGCTCTTTCTGTAGTTTTGCTGTTGAAAATCCTTCAGCTAAATAAAACAAAGCTAACAGGATGACAGACGCTCATTTTAATGATGGTATACCTTTAAGAGCCTTTTGTCTTTTCAATGAAGGACAATAAATAAGTGAGTAAATTCAAGATGTAAAGGGTTCATCCTCAGGAGAGCATATGGATATTCCACCTCAAGAAGTTTGATCTCTTTTTTTCTGACAAACAGTTACCGAACGGTTAACCAAACGGTTAGCCGCTGCTAGCAGACTGCTCTTGGCCATTAGCCGTCGTATCTTTTGCTCACTCTCTATCTTTTAAGTCATTTGTTGTTGAATAATTTCAACAGTTTGTCGCAGTACGGAAGTTAGAATTCTGATCGTTTCACAGGCTAAAGTTAGCCAGCTATCATGAGCCTGTTCTACTTGGAAAGTGTATTGATAGCGACAACAAAAGTTAGCTAAGGTTAGCCAGCTAACGTCAAAACACACAGGAAGCCAGAAACGTCCTTTTATTAAAGATGCAGTGGGACAATATACAGGTTTCTTCCTGGCCCTGTCAAAATAAAAACAAATTTGAATAATATTAGTAATAATTACAGTGTTGTTGTTTTTTTCAGTCTTTTCTCTAAAGACTCAGAAAGTAAAATAAAAGTCCAGTCGCTTTACTTCCTGTTTACAGTCAGCTGATCACTATCAGACTTCCTTCCTGTGATGCAGCCGTTGGTTTGACTTCGCTCGGCGTTAATTCGCTGCACTTCCTGTTTGTGCGTTCAAAGATGCTCAGAGAAGTTTCAAAGGGGGATTGAATGTTGGTAGATATCAGATCTGTTCTGAGCTCGGATTGGCTCGTCTCTCAAAGTGGATTTTGGTCGAAGCAAAGTGAAACCAGCAGCTGATGAAGATCAAACTCGACAGAGGTTGGTTATCTGTGATATTAAAAAAGTATTTCATGCATTGAGGTTCCTCTTAGCTGATTGGCTGCTCTCTTTGACAGTCTCAGGTGCTTTCGGCGGTCTGGACGTCCTGCCGGCTGCAGACTGACCTTCTACGAAGACGTCCAGGTGACGGACTGATCCGGACCAAGTGAGGAGGCTTACCCTCTGACACGACACACCGAAACTAATCTCAACACAACCGGCTCGTCCCTAATGGAAACATGTAGAACAAAGTGACATTAGAGGCATGCAGCCGGCCGTCATTACGAAGCCACGGCCGCCGGCCGGCCAGACGGAGGAGTGGAGCTGCTCCGTCTGGAAACACGACGTCTAGCGGCGGTATTCTAGCTTTTTACACCCCGACTGGACAAGAGAGGACGAACATGAACGAGGACACAAACACCGCCGGGTGTTGAAAGGGGTCCGGACCACGGGTTGACCAACAGGTGACCTACAGATGACCTCCGTCTACAGCAGCTGTGGCAGTGGCGACTTGCTGCCTCTATCTGTCGTCTAGTTTGGGCGACTCCACCAGTTCCTCCTCTTCGTCCTTGTCATCCTTCGCTCCACCAATCAGCCGCTGGCGGGCGAAGTCCTCGAAGATGATGTCATCATCACTGGGGAGGGATGGGGGAGGGGAATTATTAGTTAGTCATACTGTGATGTCACAGTTCATAGATTTTATGTCATTTGAATAGCTTTTATAGTTGGATCGTGTTGAGAAGCCTCCTCCTCTCCTCTCCTCTCCTCTCTCCTCATCTCCTCTCCTCTCCTCTCCTCTCCTCTCTCCTTATCTCATCTCCTCTCCTCATCTCCTCTCCTCTCTCTTCATCTCCTCTCCTCATCTCCTCTCCTCTCCTCTCCTCTCTCCTGCTCCTCTCTACAGTTGAGCTAAATATAATGAAGCCAATGATGCTAAAGATTTTACCAACAGCATAACGTGAAGGCAGAGCTCATGTGAGGAGGAGCAGCAGGAGGACAAAGGAATAAAGGAGTAAAGTGAGGAGACTCTCAGCTCATTTCCTCTCTGCAGCATCAGGACACATTAAGGTCCAGACTGGAGACTCTGGAGACTGTCTACTTATTGACCACAGTCAGCCAATCAGAGCGCAGAGGACAGACAGACAGGAAGAGAGACAGACAGGTGGACAGACAGAGAGACGGCTGCTTACTTTGTGTCAAACTCTATCAGGTTTGTGTCGATCGGAGCTTCATCAGCAGCTGCAGAAACCAGAGCAGCAGGAAACACATTATGACGTCATCACTGAAACACTTTTATTTTGAAATTTGATTCACTGTTCAGCCCTACAGTGAACAACAAACCCTGACCCCGGACTGGACTCTGGACCCTGAACCTGAACCTTGAACCCTCTGGCCTCAGGACTCACCATCTCTGTAGATGGACTCCTCCGGAGGCTTCGGGTGCATCAACGTAAATGGCAGTTCAACGGAGACGTCGCTGGAAAAGACAGAAAGTAAGATGAAAAGCACCCACGATCGGAGAGGCGTTCAGTTGACTCTGTAAATCTCAGTGTATGTCAGTGACTGTGAAAGGTTACCTGGCCGCCAGATCTCCCAGCAGCCTGAAATCAAGAGACATTTAACAGAATCAGCAGCATCATGGTGTTTCTACTGAAAGAGAGGTTACACACTAACTCCTGAGGTCACAGACTAACTCCTGAGGTCACATACTAACTGCTGAGGTCACATACTAATGCCTGAGGACACAGACCAACTCCTGAGGTCACACACATACTAACCCCTGAGGTCACAGACTAACTCCTGAGGTCACACACATACTAACGCCTGAGGACACAGACTAACTCCTGAGGTCACATACCAACTCCTGAGGTCACGGACCAACTCCTGAGGTCACACACATACTAACTCCTGAGGTCACAGACTAACTCCTGAGGTCACATACCAACCCCTGAGGTCACAGACTAACTCCTGAGGTCACACACATACTAACGCCTGAGGACACAGACTAACTCCTGAGGTCACATACTAACTCCTGAGGACACAGACTAACTCCTGAGGTCACAGACTAACTCCTGGGGTCACATACCAACTCCTGAGGTCACATACCAACTCCTGAGGTCACATACCAACTCCTGAGGTCACACACATACCAACTCCTGAGGTCACACACATACTAACTCCTGAGGTCACAGACTAACTCCTGCGGTCACAGACCAACTCCTGAGGACACAGACTAACTCCTGAGGTCACATACTAACTCCTGAGGACAAAGACTAACTCCTGAGGTCACATACTAACTCCTGAGGTCACACACCAACTCCTGAGGTCACATACCAACTCCTGAGGTCACATACTAACTCCTGAGGTCACACACCAACTCCTGAGGTCACATACCAACTCCTGAGGTCACATACTAACTCCTGAGGACACAGACCAACTCCTGAGGTCACATACCAACTCCTGAGGTCACATACCAACTCCTGAGGACACAGACTAACTCCTGAGGACAAAGACTAACTCCTGAGGTCACACACATACTAACTCCTGAGGTCACAGACTAACTCCTGAGGTCACATACCAACCCCTGAGGTCACAGACTAACTCCTGAGGTCACACACATACTAACGCCTGAGGACACAGACTAACTCCTGAGGTCACATACTAACTCCTGAGGACACAGACTAACTCCTGAGGTCACATACTAACTCCTGAGGACACAGACTAACTCCTGAGGTCACATACCAACTCCTGAGGTCACAGACCAACTCCTGAGGTCACATACCAACTCCTGAGGTCACAGACCAACTCCTGAGGTCACATACCAACTCCTGAGGTCACACACATACTAACTCCTGAGGTCACAGACTAACTCCTGAGGTCACAGACTAACTCCTGCGGTCACAGACCAACTCCTGAGGACACAGACTAACTCCTGAGGTCACATACTAACTCCTGAGGACAAAGACTAACTCCTGAGGTCACATACTAACTCCTGAGGTCACACACCAACTCCTGAGGACAAACACTAACTCCTGAGGACACAGACTAACTCCTGAGGTCACATACTAACTCCTGAGGACACAGACTAACTCCTGAGGTCACATACTAACTCCTGAGGACACAGACCAACTCCTAAGGACACAGACTAACTCCTGAGGTCACTTACTAACTCCTGAGGTCACATACTAACTCCTGAGGACACGGACCAACTCCTGAGGTCACAGACTAACTCCTGAGGTCACAGACCAACTCCTGAGGACACATACTAACTCCTGAGGACACAGACTAACTCCTGAGGTCACATACTAACTCCTGAGGACACAGACTAACTCCTGAGGTCACAGACTAACTCCTGAGGTCACAGATCAACTCCTGAGGACACAGACTAACTCCTGAGGTCACAGACTAACTCCTGAGGACACAGACTAACTCCTGAGGTCACAGACTAACTCCTGAGGTCACACACATACTAACTCCTGAGGACACAGACCAACTCCTGAGGTCACACACATACTAACTCCTGAGGTCACAGACTAACTCCTGAGGTCACAGACTAACTCCTGCGGTCACAGACCAACTCCTGAGGACACAGACTAACTCCTGAGGTCACATACTAACTCCTGAGGACAAAGACTAACTCCTGAGGTCACATACTAACTCCTGAGGTCACACACCAACTCCTGAGGACAAACACTAACTCCTGAGGACACAGACTAACTCCTGAGGTCACATACTAACTCCTGAGGACACAGACTAACTCCTGAGGTCACATACTAACTCCTGAGGACAAAGACTAACTCCTGAGGTCACATACTAACTCCTGAGGTCACACACCAACTCCTGAGGACAAACACTAACTCCTGAGGACACAGACTAACTCCTGAGGTCACATACTAACTCCTGAGGACACAGACTAACTCCTGAGGTCACATACTAACTCCTGAGGACACAGACCAACTCCTAAGGACACAGACTAACTCCTGAGGTCACTTACTAACTCCTGAGGTCACATACTAACTCCTGAGGACACGGACCAACTCCTGAGGTCACAGACTAACTCCTGAGGTCACAGACCAACTCCTGAGGACACATACTAACTCCTGAGGACACAGACTAACTCCTGAGGTCACATACTAACTCCTGAGGACACAGACTAACTCCTGAGGTCACAGACTAACTCCTGAGGTCACAGATCAACTCCTGAGGACACAGACTAACTCCTGAGGTCACAGACTAACTCCTGAGGACACAGACTAACTCCTGAGGTCACAGACTAACTCCTGAGGTCACACACATACTAACTCCTGAGGACACAGACCAACTCCTGAGGTCACACACATACTAACTCCTGAGGTCACAGACTAACTCCTGAGGTCACAGACTAACTCCTGAGGTCACAGACTAACTCCTGCGGTCACAGACCAACTCCTGAGGACACAGACTAACTCCTGAGGTCACATACTAACTCCTGAGGACAAAGACTAACTCCTGAGGTCACATACTAACTCCTGAGGTCACACACCAACTCCTGAGGACAAACACTAACTCCTGAGGACACAGACTAACTCCTGAGGTCACATACTAACTCCTGAGGACACAGACTAACTCCTGAGGTCACATACTAACTCCTGAGGACACAGACCAACTCCTAAGGACACAGACTAACTCCTGAGGTCACTTACTAACTCCTGAGGTCACATACTAACTCCTGAGGACACGGACCAACTCCTGAGGTCACAGACTAACTCCTGAGGTCACAGACCAACTCCTGAGGACACATACTAACTCCTGAGGACACAGACTAACTCCTGAGGTCACATACTAACTCCTGAGGACACAGACTAACTCCTGAGGTCACAGATCAACTCCTGAGGACACAGACTAACTCCTGAGGTCACAGACTAACTCCTGAGGTCACAGACTAACTCCTGAGGTCACAGACCAACTCCTGAGGACACATACTAACTCCTGAGGACACAGACTAACTCCCGAGGTCACATACTAACTCCTGAGGACACAGACTATCTCCTGAGGTCACAGACTAACTCCTGAAGTCACAGACTAACTCCTGAAGTCAATCATATCTATATCTATTGATATACTTCCATATGTGGTTAAAGATAAGGAGCACTGACCCGCCTCGGGACACGACCAGTTTCACTTTGACTTTGTACGACACAATGATGCCCAGGATCTCCTTATTGGCTCCTTCTCTCAACCTGATCAGGACAGAAAACATAAACTGAGATTATCCATCAATATCTGACGTTGACTATCATCAATATAATTGACTCCCACCTCCTCTCTGGACCCCTTCATGACTTCCACTTCCTCTATGGACTCCCACCTCCTCCCTGGACTCCTCCATGACTCACACTTCCTATATGGACTCAGACTTCCTCCTTGTACTCCCGCCTCCTTCTTGGACTCCTACCTTCTCACTTTACTCCTCCCTGGACTCACACCTCCTCTATGGACTCCTCCATGACTCCCACCTCTTCTACTGACTCCCACTTCCTGTATGGACTCCCACTTCCTGTATGGACTCCAACCTCCTCCCTGGACTCCCACTTCTTCTATGGACTCCCACCTCCTCTATTGACTCCCACTTCCTGTATGGACTCACACTTCCTCCCTGGACTCCTCCCTGGACTCCAACCGCCTCCCTGAACTCCCACCTCCTCTATTGACTCCCACGTCCTTCCTGGACTCCCACCTCCTCCCTGGACTCACAGTGTGCTGGAGGCCAGGTTGGTGTCCTCGTGCTTCAGCTTCCCGTCCAGAGCCAGGCCTCTCTTCTCTCGGTTGCTGGCCAGAAATGGAGTCAAAGTGAAGACCTTACAGAAGGTGGAGCTGGGAGCGACGACATCACTGAGGGTGGAGGAGGAACATCATCCATCTTTATCATCCAAAAAGTAAACTAGACTAAAGTAGACTAAAGCAAACCAGACTAAAGTACACTAAAACAAACCAGACTAAAGTAAACCAGACTAAAGTAAATCAGACTAAAATAGACTAAAGCAAACCAGACTAAAATAAACGAAAGCAAACAAGACTAAAGTAAACCAGACTAAAGTAGACTAAAGCAAAACAGACTAAAGTAGACTAAAGCAAACCAGACTAAAGTAAATCAGACTAAAGTAGACTAAAGCAAACCAGACTAAAATAAACTAAAACAAACCAGACTAAAGTAAACCAAACCAAAGTAAACCAGACTAAAATAGATTATCGTAAACCAGACTAAAGTACACTAAAGCAAACCAGACTAAAATAAACTAAAGCAAACCAGACTAAAGTAAACCAAACTAAAGTAAACCAGACTAAAGTAGACTAATGCAAACCAGACTAAAATAAACTAAAGCAAACCAGACTAAAGTACACTAAAGTAGAGTAAACCAGACTAAAGTACACTAAAGCAAACCAGACTAAAGTACACTAAAGTAGAGTAAACCAGACTAAAGTACACTAAAGCAAACCAGACTAAAGTACACTAAAGTAGAGTAAACCAGACTAAAGTACACTAAAGTAAACCAGACTAAAGTACACTAAAGCAAACCAGACTAACATACACTAAAGTAAAACAGACTAAAGTAGAGTAAACCAGACTAAAGTAAACCAGACTAAGGTAGACTAAAGTAGAGTAAACCAGACTACAGTAGACTAAAGTAGAGTAAACCAGACTAAAGTAGACTAAAGCAAAACAGACTAAAGTAGACTAAATTAGAGTAAACCAGACTAAAGTAGACTAAAGCAAACCAGACTAAAGTAAACCACACTAAGGTAGACTAAAGTAGAGTAAACCAGACTAAAGTAGACTAAAGCAAAACAGACTAAAGTAGACTAAATTAGAGTAAACCAGACTAAAGTAGACTAAAGCAAACCAGACTAAAGTAAACCAGACTAAAGTAGACTAAAGTAGAGTAAACCAGACTAAAGTAGACTAAAGCAGACCAGACTAAGTAGACTGAAGTAGAGTAAACCAGACTAAGATAGACTAAAGTAAACCAGACTAATGTACACTAAAGCAAAACAGACTAAAATAGACTAAATTAGAGTAAACCAGACTAAAGTAGACTCAAGTAAACCTGATTAAGGTAGAGTAAAATAAACCGACTAAAGTAGACTAGAGCAAACCAGACTTAAGTAAACCAGACTAAAGTACACTAAAGCAAACCAGACTGAAGTAAACCAGACTAAAGTACACTAAAGTAAACCAGACTAACATACACTAAAGTAAACCAGACTAAAGTACACTAAAGTAAACCAGACTAACGTACACTAACCAGACTAAAGTACACTAAAGCAAACCAGACTAAAGTACACTAAAGTAAACCAGACTAAAGTAGTCAGAAAGAACTGACTCGGACTCCTCGGTGGCCACAGGACATTTATATTGAGCGGTGTTGAAGAGGCAGATGTCAGCGCACTGCCGCACTGTGGGAACAAATCAATCAATCAATCAATCAATCATTGGGTCAATAAGACAAACAAGCTGCTGCACAGACAGAGGAGTGGTGCGTTCAGGTACCTGAGATCTTCATCTTCTTCACCGTCTTGTTGGTGTTGTTGGTGACGTGGACGTTAACACTGATTGGCTCCCCGTGGTAATAAATCTGAGAAAGAACAATACCATCAATATTTTATTATAAAACAATAAGAATTGATTTATCATTATCATTATTATTATTATTACCATTGTCAACAAGTTTGTGCTGTGTCATCTGTTTGTCCAGAAGTGTGTATTTATATTTATATATATATATATATATATATATATATATAGATATATATATTTGTTTTTTTTTTTCTATGTGTTTGATGTATAAATACTGACTCAGGTATCACCTGTTTGTCCAGAGAGGCCTCCAGGTGCAGAGGTTTGTCCGACATCAGGAACTGTCTGGTGGTTTCTGCTGTGGGCTGAGGACCAGCTTTCTCTGGGGCATACTGCACCTTCCTGATCACCAGACGCACCGAGTTCCTGCAAGACCACAACGACACCGGAGTACTAGTACTGCACTAGTACTAGTACTACTGACAGCAGATGATAGAAACAGAGCTTAACACAGGTATTATCCCTCCACCCAGTGACAGCTGTTCCCATAGAAACAGTACTGATGATAACCAGAATATCTGTTTCTGCAGGAGCTTCTGGTCCATCAGGGTTATCTGCTATACTGCACTGTCTTTTGTCTGTTTTTTTAACACATAATCACAGCTTTTGCATATTTATTCTTAGTCAATTTATCACCTTTGGTTCTCATCTCTGCACTTCGTTTACATGTTTATATATATAAAGGTTTATGTTTCCATGTCTATAAGTCATGCACCAAGTTCAATTCTCTCTTACTTACTTGGCAATAAACTTGTTTCTGATTCTGTAATGACTAATCCACCAGTATGTGTAAGCTCTTTGATCAAAATGATATATTTGATCATAAAACAGAATTATTGTTGTTATCCAGGAATTTTAAAATGTACTGTTTCATGAAAAAAAAAATATATATCAAATCACATTCTTATTGTTATTTTTTGACTGAGATGTTAAATCCTTCAGTTATTTCCTGTCATTCCTGAACAGAAAAATGTGTTTTCGTGGTTGTTTGTTATTCTGGATTCATTTCTGACTTCTCAGTGAATTCCAGTGTTCTGGATGAAATTTGGCTTTAAAAAGTTGAATTCTCTTTAAATTCCTCACTTCCTGTTCAAAATGGTGGAGAAGAGTTGTCTTTTCATCTCTAACTGTTTTTTGTATGCTCTGTTATACAATGACAATAAAGGCTTTTAATTTGACTGCTGTTTTTATTATTATTAATCTGCAGATAAACCAGGGTGTTGTCGGCATAAACAGAACATGATGTACTGTCGTCACTCCCTCTGAACTTTGAAAGGAGGGTTTGTTTTTTGTTTTTTTTTAAAAAGTGGCAGCTTTTTATTTTATTATTTTCTACTACTTTCAGGCAAATAAAAATATTTTTATTTTCTATTTCTATCTTTGAAATACTTTTTATTTATATTCATATATACGTGAATACATATTTCTTATATATGTCTATTAACATAATGCTACTTATCTGCAGCAGCAGTCCTCTCTCTCCCTCCCTCTCCTCTCTCTTGCTCTCCCCTCTCTCTCTCCCTCCCCCTCTCTCTCTCTCCCTCTCCTCCCTCTCTATTTCCTCTCTCTCCCTCCCCCCCTCGCTCTCCTCTCTCTCTTTTTCCTCTCTCTCCCTCCCTCTCCTCTCTCTCTTTTTCCTCTCTCACCCTCCCTCTCTCCCTCCCCCTCTCTCTCTCCCTCCCTCTCCTCTCTCTCGCTCCCTCTCTCTCTCCCCCCTCTCCTCTACCTCCCCCCTCTCTCTCGCTCTCCTCTCTCTCCCTCTCTCTCTCTTTCTCTCTCTCTCTCTCTACCTTCTCTCTCTCCCTTCTCTCTCCCTCCTCTCTCTCTCTCTCTCCCTCCTCTCTCTCTCTCTTTCCCTCTCTCGCTCTCCCTCTCTTTCCCTCTCCCTCTCTCTCTTTCTCTCTCTCTCCTCCCTCTCTCTCTCTCTCTCTCGCTCTCCTCTCTCTCTGCTCTCTCTCTCCCTCTCTCTCTCCCTCCCTCTCCTCTCTCTCTCTCCCTCTCTCTCCCCTCTCTCTCTCTCTCACTCTCCCCTCTCTCCCTCCCCCCTCTCTCTCGCTCTCCTCTCCCTCCCCCTCTCTCTCTCCCTCTCTCGCTCCCTCCCTCTCCTCTCTCTCTCTCCCTCTCTCTCTCCCCCCTCTCTCTCTCACTCTCCCCTCTCTCCCTCCCCCCTCTCTCTCGCTCTCCTCTCTCTCTCCCTCTCTCTCTCCCTCCCTCTCCTCTCTCTCTCTCCCCCCTCTCTCTCTCTCACTCTCCCCTCTCTCCCTCCCCCCTCTCTCTCGCTCTAACAGGAAGCTGCTAATGCTCGACTGACTTCACTGTCATTCATAATTCATCTCCTCTTCCTGTCAAACCTTTTGTGGATCTTCTCCTCAACGTTTTCGGCACAGAAAGCTTTCACCTCGAAGTCGACTCCACAGGCCTGACGACACAAACATACGTTTATCTTTTCAGCTGACAGGATGAACTAAGACCATTCTTGAGACAGGAAGTGAAGCTGCCGCTACCTTCCCAGTGTCCTCTGGGCCTGGTTGCAGGGTGACGGAACACGGCAGGTTCAGGGGAATCTGCAACCACAGAAATAGAAAGAAAACAAAGGTTTCTGTTGAAGATATCCAGTCTCCTCTCTTTCCTGAAGACCACTACAGACCACTAGAGACCACTACAGAACATGTATCACAGCAGCTCCTCCAGCATCATGTTCAGATGGATCAACAGTGAACTGAGTGTGGAAACGCCAGCTTCATAGCTGCTGTACGTCAGGTTCTGATGCTTTTGGTCCGTTGGTGACACTCAGAGAGGATGCTGGGAAACTGTCACGAGTTGGTAAACAGCTGTGAGGAGCTGTGAGCACCACAGGAAGAGCCTGGAGCTGCCAGAGCCACACAGGTGCTGGTCGACCAATGGGGAGTGAGCCAACCCACCCTGAGCCGGACCACGACACCTGTGTGGGACTAGCCAGGTAGATAAACCTTACATAAAATGTGGTCGATCTGTCTGGCCAGCACTCCTTCAGGACCCCTCTATACCCTTCAGGGCCCCTCTGGACCCCTTCTGGGCCCTTTTAGATCCCTCAGGACTCCTCTAGACCCCTCATGACCCCTCTAGACCCCTTCTGGACCCCTCAGGACACTTCCCATACCTCGAAGGTGAAGGGGTGGGCGTGTTCTCCCAGTTTCTTGATGAGGCGCTCCTGAAGACGAGTCAGACTCTTCTTGTCTTCAGGCGGCGGAGGAAACGCCTGGACGTTGGCGACGAAGAGATCCTTCCTGAAGGTCAGTCCAAGTACGTCCAGGTCTTCTCGGCCATACCGGAACGCACAGGTCAGAGTAACGAACACTGGTGGCAGAAAATATGACATCACTTCCTGCCACTAGCTTACGCCACATCAACACTAGAGCTAGGCTAGGATCTAAGCTAGCAGCTAGCCCCGCTTCCAGTCTTTGTGCTAAGCTAGGCTAAAATGGTAAATGGTCTGTATTTTCCCAGAGGGCACTGTCTGAAAGGATCAATAAAGTTTTATCTAATCTAATTATTATTGTGATATTATTGCAGATAAAGCAGGGTGTCATCAGCGTAAACAGACACTGTTCTGGACCAAACGGACAAATGAACAGAGAAAATGATTGGACGAAGGATTCTTCTACAGATAAAAACATGAACATGGCTACTTTCCGGTATTTAACGACACATTTTTGACTTAAATCTGATTTTATGTTTAGATGCTAAAGTCAGAGAATATTAACCCTCTGCTGACCATGTCTCACCTTTCCTCTCCTTCAGGTATTCAGGGTCGATCAGGATGACGCCGTCTGCAGGAAGTCACATTATTTTTAATACTACGACCCAAATATCACACTAAGAAATAATTTCAATATTTTAAACAGTAAGATCTCACCAACAGGCTCCACCAGGTCCACTTGGTCCACAAAGTCCCTCTTTCCCAGATAGACTGTGAGCTGAGGGACGACACCAGCCAATCAGTATCAACCGTCATTACAAGAGACCCTCCTCTACCATGTGAGCTACCAGAGACCCTCCTCTACCATGTGAGCTACCAGAGACCCTCCTCTACCATGTGAGCTACCAGAGACCCTCCTCTACCATGTGAGCTACCAAAGACCCTCCTCTAGCAGGTGAGCTACCAGAGACCCTCCTCTACCATGTGAGCTACCAGAGACCCTCCTCTACCATGTGAGCTACCAGAGACCCTCCTCTAGCAGGTGAGCTACCAGAGACCCTCCTCTAGCAGGTGAGCTACCAGAGACCCTCCTCTACCAGGTGAGCTACCAGAGACCCTCCTCCAGCAGGTGAGCTACCAGAGACCCTCCTCTACCATGTGAGCTACAAGAGACCCTCCTCTACCAGGTGAGCTACCAGAGACCCTCCTCCAGCAGGTGAGCTACCAGAGACCCTCCTCTACCAGGTGAGCTACCAGAGACCCTCCTCTAGCAGGTGAGCTACCAGAGACCCTCCTCTACCATGTGAGCTAACAGAGACCCTCCTCTACCAGGTGAGCTACCAGAGACCCTCCTCCAGCAGGTGAGCTACCAGAGACCCTCCTCTACCATGTGAGCTAACAGAGACCCTCCTCTAGCAGGTGAGCTACCAGAGACCCTCCTCTACCAGGTGAGCTACAAGAGACCCTCCTCTAGCAGGTGAGCTACCAGAGACCCTCCTCTACCATGTGAGCTACCAGAGACCCTCCTCCAGCAGGTGAGCTACCAGAGACCCTCCTCTACCATGTGAGCTACAAGAGACCCTCCTCTACCAGGTGAGCTACCAGAGACCCTCCTCCAGCAGGTGAGCTACCAGAGACCCTCCTCTACCAGGTGAGCTACCAGAGACCCTCCTCTAGCAGGTGAGCTACCAGAGACCCTCCTCTACCATGTGAGCTACCAGAGACCCTCCTCTAGCAGGTGAGCTACCAGAGACCCTCCTCTACCATGTGAGCTAACAGAGACCCTCCTCTACCAGGTGAGCTACCAGAGACCCTCCTCCAGCAGGTGAGCTACCAGAGACCCTCCTCTACCATGTGAGCTACAAGAGACCCTCCTCTACCAGGTGAGCTACCAGAGACCCTCCTCTACCAGGTGAGCTACCAGAGACCCTCCTCCAGCAGGTGAGCTACCAGAGACCCTCCTCTACCATGTGAGCTACAAGAGACCCTCCTCTACCAGGTGAGCTACCAGAGACCCTCCTCCAGCAGGTGAGCTACCAGAGACCCTCCTCTACCAGGTGAGCTACAAGAGACCCTCCTCTACCAGGTGAGCTACCAGAGACCCTCCTCCAGCAGGTGAGCTACCAGAGACCCTCCTCTACCAGGTGAGCTACCAGAGACCCTCCTCCAGCAGGTGAGCTACCAGAGACCTTCCTCTACCATGTGAGCTACCAGAGACCCTCCTCTAGCAGGTGAGCTACCAGAGACCCTCCTCCAGCAGGTGAGCTACCAGAGACCCTCCTCTACCATGTGAGCTACCAGAGACCCTCCTCCAGCAGGTGAGCTACCAGAGACCCTCCTCCAGCAGGTGAGCTACCAGAGACCCTCCTCTACCATGTGAGCTACAAGAGACCCTCCTCTACCATGTGAGCTACCAGAGACCCTCCTCTAGCAGGTGAGCTACCAGAGACCCTCCTCTACCATGTGAGCTACAAGAGACCCTCCTCTACCATGTGAGCTACCAGAGACCCTCCTCCAGCAGGTGAGCTACCAGAGACCCTCCTCTACCATGTGAGCTACCAGAGACCCTCCTCCAGCAGGTGAGCTACCAGAGACCCTCCTCTACCATGTGAGCTACCAGAGACCCTCCTCCAGCAGGTGAGCTACCAGAGACCCTCCTCTACCATGTGAGCTACAAGAGACCCTCCTCTACCATGTGAGCTACCAGAGACCCTCCTCCAGCAGGTGAGCTACCAGAGACCCTCCTCTACCATGTGAGCTACCAGAGACCCTCCTCTAGCAGGTGAGCTACCAGAGACCCTCCTCCAGCAGGTGAGCTACCAGAGACCCTCCTCTACCATGTGAGCTACCAGAGACCCTCCTCTACCATGTGAGCTACCAGAGACCCTCCTCTACCATGTGAGCTACCAGAGACCCTCCTCCAGCAGGTGAGCTACCAGAGACCCTCCTCTACCATGTGAGCTACCAGAGACCCTCCTCTACCATGTGAGCTACCAGAGACCCTCCTCTACCATGTGAGCTACCAGAGACCCTCCTCTACCATGTGAGCTACCAGAGACCCTCCTCTAGCAGGTGAGCTACCAGAGACCCTCCTCTACCATGTGAGCTACCAGAGACCCTCCTCTACCATGTGAGCTACCAGAGACCCTCCTCTAGCAGGTGAGCTACCAGAGACCCTCCTCTACCATGTGAGCTACCAGAGACCCTCCTCTAGCAGGTGAGCTACCAGAGACCCTCCTCTACCATGTGAGCTACCAGAGACCCTCCTCTACCATATGAGCTACAAGAGACCCTCCTCTACCATGTGAGCTACCAGAGACCCTCCTCCAGCAGGTGAGCTACCAGAGACCCTCCTCTACCATGTGAGCTACCAGAGACCCTCCTCTAGCAGGTGAGCTACCAGAGACCCTCCTCTACCATGTGAGCTACCAGAGACCCTCCTCCAGCAGGTGAGCTACCAGAGACCCTCCTCTACCAGGTGAGCTACAAGAGACCCTCCTCTACCATGTGAGCTACCAGAGACCCTCCTCTACCAGGTGAGCTACCAGAGACCCTCCTCTACCAGGTGAGCTACCAGAGACCCTCCTCCAGCAGGTGAGCTACCAGAGACCCTCCTCTACCAGGTGAGCTACCAGAGACCCTCCTCCAGCAGGTGAGCTACCAGAGACCCTCCTCTACCATGTGAGCTACCAGAGACCCTCCTCTACCATGTGAGCTACCAGAGACCCTCCTCTACCATGTGAGCTACCAGAGACCCTCCTCCAGCAGATGAGCTACCAGAGACCCTCCTCTACCATGTGAGCTACCAGAGACCCTCCTCTAGCAGGTGAGCTACCAGAGACCCTCCTCTACCAGGTGAGCTACCAGAGACCCTCCTCCAGCAGGTGAGCTACCAGAGACCCTCCTCTACCATGTGAGCTACCAGAGACCCTCCTCTAGCATGTGAGCTACCAGAGACCCTCCTCTAGCAGGTGAGCTACCAGAGACCCTCCTCTAGCAGGTGAGCTACCAGAGACCCTCCTCTAGCAGGTGAGCTACCAGAGACCCTCCTCTACCAGGTGAGCTACCAGAGACCCTCCTCCAGCAGGTGAGCTACCAGAGACCCTCCTCTACCATGTGAGCTACCAGAGACCCTCCTCTAGCAGGTGAGCTACCAGAGACCCTCCTCTAGCAGGTGAGCTACCAGAGACCCTCCTCCAGCAGGTGAGCTACCAGAGACCCTCCTCTACCAGGTGAGCTACCAGAGACCCTCCTCTACCATGTGAGCTACCAGAGACCCTCCTCTAGCAGGTGAGCTACCAGAGACCCTCCTCTAGCAGGTGAGCTACCAGAGACCCTCCTCTACCAGGTGAGCTACCAGAGACCCTCCTCTACCAGGTGAGCTACCAGAGACCCTCCTCTACCATGTGAGCTACCAGAGACCCTCCTCTAGCAGGTGAGCTACCAGAGACCCTCCTCTAGCAGGTGAGCTACCAGAGACCCTCCTCCAGCAGGTGAGCTACCAGAGACCCTCCTCTACCATGTGAGCTACCAGAGACCCTCCTCTAGCAGGTGAGCTACCAGAGACCCTCCTCTACCATGTGAGCTACCAGAGACCCTCCTCTAGCAGGTGAGCTACCAGAGACCCTCCTCTACCAGGTGAGCTACCAGAGACCCTCCTCTACCATGTGAGCTACCAGAGACCCTCCTCTAGCAGGTGAGCTACCAGAGACCCTCCTCTACCAGGTGAGCTACCAGAGACCCTCCTCTAGCAGGTGAGCTACCAGAGACCCTCCCTCTACCAGGTGAGCTACCAGAGACCCTCCTCTAGCAGGTGAGCTACCAGAGACCCTCCTCTACCATGTGAGCTACCAGAGACCCTCCTCTAGCAGGTGAGCTACCAGAGACCCTCCTCTACCAGGTGAGCTACCAGAGACCCTCCTCTAGCAGGTGAGCTACCAGAGACCCTCCTCTACCATGTGAGCTACCAGAGACCCTCCTCTAGCAGGTGAGCTACCAGAGACCCTCCTCTAGCAGGTGAGCTACCAGAGACCCTCCTCTACCATGTGAGCTACCAGAGACCCTCCTCTAGCAGGTGAGCTACCAGAGACCCTCCCTCTACCAGGTGAGCTACCAGAGACCCTCCTCTAGCAGGTGAGCTACCAGAGACCCTCCTCTAGCAGGTGAGCTACCAGAGACCCTCCTCTAGCAGGTGAGCTACCAGAGACCCTCCCTCTACCAGGTGAGCTACCAGAGACCCTCCTCTAGCAGGTGAGCTACCAGAGACCCTCCTCTAGCAGGTGAGCTACCAGAGACCCTCCCTCTACCAGGTGAGCTACCAGAGACCCTCCTCTAGCAGGTGAGCTACCTCAGGTGGAGCAGAGACTCACCTTTCCATTGGGGCTGGCTTTCTTAAACACTCTGGAAACAAACAGAGAGAAAAGCAAAGTGATTGAAACTGCTCCATTGTGGTTTAAAAAGTTTGAATAAATGTTCATCACCTTTTTAAAACAAGTTTACATTTAAATGTTCTCTTATTTAACAAATGTCCAAATGTTCCATAAATGTCCTCAATTTACCAAAAAAAACTGAAAACCCAAGAGTATTTAAATTTTTCATGTTGGTAAAAAAAAATCCATGAATATCCATTACTTTTTAAAACAATTTTTAACTTTTATAATAACAATCAAACACTAATAAATGTCCCAAAGAATATTCTAGTTCCTTTTGTTGATAAAATGTATGTTTCCACTTAAAACAAGTTATTAAATCATCAAAAATGATCTCAAATGTCCCAACTTTCCAAAAATATGCTCAAGTCACAGGAAGTTTTTACCAACAAAAACACTTTAACAAATGTCCTCACTTTTCCTCCATTTTTAAAAATGTCACAACTGTCCTAAAAATTCTGATTTTTTTTCCACCAAAAACTGTAATTCCCCCCCTGCAAAAAAAAATGAAAGCAGCTGTTGTCTGCTGTTGATCAGCAGCAGCAGCTTCCTGTCTCTTATGCCCCCCAACCCGTAAATTAGCTCCATTAGCATTTAGCTTCCTCCTGAATGGACTCTCATCAATCAGCAGCATCAGGATGATGTTTTTCCGGAAGCCACCAGGGCTCCTGGGAGCTCTCTCAGCATGCTGTTAGCTGCTCACCGTTGCCTCTGAAATCAGTCCAATTAAAGTTTAACGTGGAGGCGCTGAGATGATGTGCCGATCAATCACTGATCGATCAGTGCCTGAGCAAGCTGATCATTTAAATGTTTATTATTGTTATTTAAAAACCATCTATTTATTTATGGGTTTGATTTAGAGGAACAAAAAAGATGTGAGGAGCTGAATCTAATGGAAGAACAATAAAGATGTTAAATTATTTTAAAGAGGCTGAATGACAGACGGATCATCTCTGGTGTGTGCTAACAGGGCTAACAGAGCTAACAGGATTAACAGCGCCGATAGTGCTAACAGAGCTAAAAGTGCTAACAGGGCTAACAGAGCTAAAGGCGCTAACAATGCTAACAGGGCTAACAGAGCTAACAGAGCAAACAATGCTAACAGGACTAACAGCGCTAAAGGTGCTAACAATGCTAACAGGGCTAACAGGGCTAACAGAGCTAACAGAGCAAATAGTGCTAACAGAGCTAACAGTGCAAATAGTGCTAACAGAGCTAATAGTGTGAATAGAGCTAACAGAGCAAACAGTGCTAACAGAGCTAATAGTGCAAATAGTGCTAACAGAGCTAATAGTGCTAACAGAGCTAACAGAGCAAATAGTGCTAACAGAGCTAACAGAGCAAATAGTGCTAACAGAGCTAACAGAGCACAGATCATTCAGGATCCAAACACTGAGAAAATTCAAACAAACTGGACAGACTTTCAGGTTCACTTTGAGACCAGACCAGGACCAGACCAGACCAGAATCTGACCAGGCCAGACCAGGACCAGAATCTGACCAGACCAGACCAGACCAGACCAGGACCAGACCAGACCAGAATCTGACCAGACCAGAATCTGACCAGACCAGACCAGAATCTGACCAGACCAGAGCAGACCAAGATGAGACTAGACCAGACCAGGACCAGAGCAGAGACTCTCAGTGAGTCCAGTATCTTTCAGTTCATTTGCAGTGAAGCTCTGATCGATCAGAAACGATCACTGACTGACTGATCAATAAATGTTGGTGTCAGTTCTCTGCCTGAAGACTCCCCAGACTGCGCTTCACTTCTCTCTGCTGTGACATCACTCCTCTCTGCTGTGACATCATCACTGATGGCGCTGCTGCTGACAGGCCTTTATATTACACTTTAGATATGATATATTATAGACTGGCTCGATCTGTCATGTTAAGGAAATGAAGTCAAATAAACGTTGATGTATTCATTTGTGAATGAACACAAAGTTTGTGTTTGTTTTCTGAAATTAATGCATAAAGAACAAATAATACAAATTTGATTTGGTTGTTTTTCTTCCTTTTTTAACTCAAAATAAAAACTATAATTAGAAGTGGTTTGATGACTTTTGTCACATTTATTATAAACTGGGTGCTTCTTATGTATGTTTGATTTATGAAACTAATAAAATGCTTTTTGATAAACAAACGTTTTGTTAAAGAAACATGGATGTGGATGTTTTCTCTTTGAGGATCAGCTGCTCTGTATGTCCGACCAAACTCTGAGCTCATTAACATTCTCAGCACGCTCATTCAGCCTGCAAACACTCAAATACTGGACCGGGTCTGGCCCACCGGGTCTGGCCCACCGGGTCTGAACCAGGTGTTGAAGCTCTGCTGCTGATCTGAGTTCAGGAGCATCAGAGTCCAAGTTAAAGGCAGAAAAAGCTTTTTTATTATTATCATTTTAATCATTTCTGGTTCAGTTTCACATCCAGAAACTTTTCATCCGATCATCAAACTGAACAGAGACGAGCTGCTGAGAAAGATCAGGTTTATTTGTGTTACCGCCCCTTTAAGAGCTGCTGGTTCCAGGAAGTCCCTTCATTCCAAATCAACCTTGGTTTTTACTTCTTTTGATCTCTTCTTTCAGTGTGACATCACTGTGAAGTATTTCATTCATTCATTTGATTATTTGTTGCTTGTTGACACTTTTCGTCATTATTTTCTAATGATAAAGGATTATTTTATCTTATCTTAGTTAAAGTGAATTATGGCTGCACCTTGCTAGCTAAGTTAGCATTAGCTGGAAACATTTATGGTGCGACATCAATGTTTTAGTTTCCTGTCCAAAATGTAATTGAAGCTAAAAAAAAAAAAAAAAACATGATTAAAAACATTAGCATGACAGAAACCGTTAGCTCGCAGCTAGTCGCTGTGTTTTCTGACAGCAGTAATAAAGTTGTTTTTGAAAGGTGAATTGCCAACAAATAGACAAATATTTTGTTAGCTAAAAACATGTTGTGAATTCAGGAAACATTTACTAATCTAATCAGTGACTTTTGGAGTTAACGGAAATGAAACTAAATAAAATATTAACATTAGAGGAGCAAAAACTGTATTTCTAGAACATTTTGTGATCACACTGAACGCACCACGGAGACATCCAAACCTCAGTACGAAAGTGAAGATATGAAGGTATGACGCTGCCACTCCTGATGAGGACCAGGTTTCCAGGTCTACAGGTCTACGTGTTTGTGGCTAGGACCAGAACCAGGACCGGGACCAGGATCAAGATCAGGATCAAATCCATTAAATACAGCTCATGTGACTGAGTGACTAATCAGTACAGTAATGTGATTACTTTCTAATGGAGTAACACTTCCTGTCTGCACTACCAAAATAAAGGCCAGACGTCACAACGTTATGTAACGTTACAGCAACGATACTGAGAGAGAGAGACATTAAGGGACACACAGAGAGAGAGAGAGAGACATTAAGGGACAGAGAGAGAGAGAGACATTAAGGGACAGAGAGAGAGAGAGAGAGATTAAGGGACACACAGAGAGAGAGAGAGAGAGAGAGAGACATTAAGGGACAGAGAGAGAGAGATTAAGGGACACAGAGAGAGAGAGAGAGAGAGACATTAAGGGACACAGAGGGAGAGAGACATTAAGGGACACAGAGAGAGAGGGACATTAAGGGACACAGAGAGAGAGAGACATTAAGGGACACAGAGAGAGAGACATTGATTCTTGTTGCTTTGACAACAGAGTTCTTGTAACATTCACGCCAATAAAGCAAATATGATGATGATATGAGAGAGAGAGACATTAAGAGACAGTGAGAGAGAGAGACATTGAGAGTCATTAAAAAGGCAGGCAGAGAGAGAGAGAGACAGACAGGCCTCTCTCTACCACACACACACTAACAGACAGAATAACAGACAGTCGGTCCTACCTGGTTCCTTTATCTCCCATCCTGACACTGAAGAGCTAAAAGAGGAGGAGAGAAGAGGAGGAGAGAAGAGGAGGAGTGAAGAGGAGGAGGAGGAGGATGGGGGGATGCCGTCACCGTGGAAACTGAGAGCAGGATGTCTCTCTGCAGTTCAGCCTCTTTCTCTCTGTTGTCATGCCGTCAGACTCCCTCCTCTCTACCACTCTTCCCCCCTCCTCTACTGCTCTTCCTCCTCCTCATTAGCAGTAAAAGCTGTTAACACATACAAACAGCCAGAGGACAGATTTTATTTCTGTCCTTATCGTCACGGTAACAGCTGGACTCTGACCTCTGTCCTTCAGCAAAAGAAAACAAAAAGTTAGTTGATATTTCTGACAATTACAATTAAAAAATGTTTAATGTTTTAAAAGACATGAATAATAATGAATCCACTCTGCGTCATCAGGAAAGAAATGACTTTAATATGTTCACTAAAAAAAAAAAAAATGAATCGATTTAGAATGAAGAACACATGGCCTGTGACGAAAACTTTTATTTTGAAAAACTGCTTTGAAGTGTGTCAAAATAAAAGAAAGAGGAGTGATAATTAATAATTGTGTCAGGGAGCAGCTGCTTCCTGTTTCCTCATTGATGAAGCGTCTTCATCTTTCTAAACATCCAGAAATAAATCAAGATGAAGACGGGTGACGGTCAGAGAGTTTGACCACAGGAGACCACAGGAAGGAGGAGACGACTGAAGGACATTATTAATAAATACCAAAATACTGACAGAAGAACAACAAGACTCTTTATTCCATTAATTCTTCATGACTCTCTTACATCCCATAATATCCACAACAAGGTCCCTTTAAAGAGAAACAGAATAAAGAAGAAGGGACAACAAAGAGACAACTACTGACCATCTGTACTGTCCCACGCTGACTTCTACCGTCTGTACTGTCCCACGCTGACTTCTACCGTCTTTACTGTCCTCCGCTGACTTCTACCGTCTGTACTGTCCCACGCTGACTTCTACCGTCTGTACTGTCCTCCGCTGACTTCTACCGTCTGTACTGTCCCACGCTGACTTCTACCGTCTGTACTGTCCTCCGCTGACTTCTACCGTCTGTACTGTCCCACGCTGACTTCTACCGTCTGTACTGTCCTCCGCTGACTTCTACCGTCTGTACTGTCCTCCGCTGACTTCTAC
Organism: Synanceia verrucosa; assembly: GCA_029721515.1. NCBI lineage: Eukaryota > Metazoa > Chordata > Actinopteri > Perciformes > Synanceiidae > Synanceia > Synanceia verrucosa. The sequence continues at coordinate 553,290 of CM056559.1, forward strand.
CGTCTGTACTGTCCCACGCTGACTTCTACCGTCTGTACTGTCCTCCGCTGACTTCTACCGTCTGTACTGTCCTCCGCTGACTTCTACCGTCTGTACTGTCCCACGCTGACTTCTACCGTCTGTACTGTCCTCCGCTGACTTCTACCGTCTGTACTGTCCTCCGCTGACTTCTACCGTCTGTACTGTCCCACGCTGACTTCTACCGTCTGTACTGTCCTCCGCTGACTTCTACCGTCTGTACTGTCCCACGCTGACTTCTACCGTCTGTACTGTCCCACGCTGACTTCAACCGTCTGTACTGTCCTCCGCTGACTTCTACCGTCTGTACTGTCCCACGCTGACTTCAACCGTCTGTACTGTCCTCCGCTGACTTCTACCGTCTGTACTGTCCCACGCTGACTTCAACCGTCTGTACTGTCCTCCGCTGACTTCTACCGTCTTTACTGTCCCCCGCTGACTTCTACCGTCTGTACTGTCCTCCGCTGACTTCTACCGTCTTTACTGTCCCCCGCTGACTTCTACCGTCTGTACTGTCCTCCGCTGACTTCTACCGTCTTTACTGTCCCCCGCTGACTTCTACCGTCTTTACTGTCCCCCGCTGACTTCTACCGTCTTTACTGTCCCCCGCTGTCTTCTACCGTCTTTACTGTCCTCCGCTGACTTCTACCGTCTGTACTGTCCTCCGCTGACTTCTACCGTCTTTACTGTCCCCCGCTGACTTCTACCGTCTTTACTGTCCCCCGCTGACTTCTACCGTCTTTACTGTCCTCCGCTGACTTCTACCGTCTGTACTGTCCTCCGCTGACTTCTACCGTCTTTACTGTCCCCCGCTGACTTCTACCGTCTTTACTGTCCCCCGCTGTCTTCTACCGTCTGTACTGTCCCACGCTGACTTCTACCGTCTTTACTGTCCTCCGCTGACTTCTACCGTCTTTACTGTCCTCCGCTGTCTTCTACCGTCTTTACTGTCCCCCGCTGTCTTCTACCGTCTTTACTGTCCTCCGCTGACTTCTACCGTCTTTACTGTCCCCCGCTGACTTCTACCGTCTTTACTGTCCCCCGCTGACTTCTACCGTCTTTACTGTCCCCCGCTGTCTTCTACCGTCTTTACTGTCCTCCGCTGACTTCTACCGTCTGTACTGTCCTCCGCTGACTTCTACCGTCTTTACTGTCCTGGGTGCAGATCTGGCAGCAGATTCTTGGCTATCAGAACCAGGACTTTGTTGAGTCCTGGACCAGAACCAGGCTGAAGTTATAAAACCACTGGTGCAGAATTTCTTTATGAAACCTGGAAGAACACATCACCTGACTAAGCCCTTCAAAATAAAAGGCTCTCTGTCCAGCATGTGTCAAACTGAAGTGATTTCTGTTTTATTTTGTTAGTTCAGCCTCAGCTTCTGTCCTGAGTCCACATTAAACCATTAAAGCACTAAAACCAGACACTCCAGAGTCAGGACGCACCGACGCACTTTAATCACTTCCAATACGATACCTGAGGTTTAGCATCGGCCGATACCGATCTGATACCAATACTTGAGATCTGGCATCTGATATGACTGCACTGAATTACTTATTTACTATATACTAATATCTATACATATATAAACACCACATTAATTCGAATAAACTGTTTGTGAAAAGAAAGTCTCTTTCTCTTTTCTTTATCATCCATTTCACATTACAAATTAATATTTTAATATTTTAATTATGCTTTTTGTTTGCTGAATTACAGCAGAAGTTTGGACAGATTCAGAAGAAATCGTTAATCTAATTTTAGCAGCATGTTTGATCGTTAGTTATTACTGCGTTGTTAGTTTCCTTGATTTTTTGAATGGAGTTCTGCTTCATGACCTGCCAGCATGACATTTTTTTTTATTATTTTACTGAACCTTTATTTATACAGGTAGTTTCACTTTCACCTGTTAAGAGACATTTCAGGCAGTTTGTCCCTGCAGAGCTACCGTCACGCATGCCGCCAAGTAAAAGTGGATTAACCGTGTGAACCTGCTAATTTTGGTGATAACCTCTATAAAAAATGTAACAAAAAATTTGCTCTATTTTGAAAACAAATGAGAGGCTCGGTGCAGCTCGTCGCTAAAAGCATGCCATCACTCACAGCATAGAACCACACTGAATAGATCTGCCCCTAAGGATCAGGCCCATTGTCACTGATGAATGATCTAGAAGTTTCTTCACTGGATCGGTGCATCTCTGGTCTAAAAGCCAGGCTTTACTGTGGATCCTCACTGTTTCTGATGGTGGACACATCCGAGACAATAAACATTCATCCAATGAGTAAACAAAGTGATGTAAACAAAGTTAGAGGGAGAGTTAAAAACATGAATCATCAAAGCTAAAAACAAGAAATGTTCCCTTTGACTCTCTGACCACTGGTTTGAAGGTGAGGCTGTGTTGCCATGACAACGTGACCTCTTTGGTGAAGCCGTAGTGTCAGATGTCGCTCCAGAGGACGACTCGTCGACTCTTGTCCACGCTGACGACGTATTCTCCGGACAGAGACCAGGAGACGGCACTGATGGACGAGCTGGAGGCAGAGAGGACGTTTTTAATAACAGCACGGAAAACTAAAAGACTCTTTCATGTCCTTTAATAACACGTGGAGCTCCACAGGGACGAGTCAATATACTGATCACTAGCTGATCACACATTGATCAGTACCTGTGGTTGCCAGGAAGGCGGGTCTCCAGGTTGCCAGTGGAGACGTTCCAGATGTAAACAGCTCCATCAGCTGATCCAGCAGCGAGGAAACAACCGTCTGGACTGAAGAGAGGAAACAGGAACTTTGAGAAACGCTCCAACACCTCAGCTGCTTCATGTTCCCAGGTTCTTTCTGAGAGCCATGACACTTCTCATTTTATTCTTTTCATAGGACATCCAGAAATCACTTAAGAGCAGCAGCACTGGACCAAAGACAATGCCAAAGTACATAATGAAACAAAAACTAAATAAAATAGAAATAGAATTAAGTAAAATAAAAACAGCACAAAATAAAATAAAAATAATGCAAAAGAAAATAGAATAAAACAAAATTCATTTGAGACATTAATCTTTAATGTTCTGGTGTCTGCTTGTTGTGATCATTTTGCTTTTTTTTTTACAGCGCAGTTATTTGTCTCCACAGGTAATGCAAATAATATAATAAAGTCTGACAACAAAATAAAATATAGACTAAAATAAAACAGAAATAAGGAAATGATAAAAATAAAAAATAATTCTCTATTTGTCCCATGAACAGAGCATGAGTATTAAAAAAGGAATAATTATGTAATGCTTAAGAAAATACATATGTAACAACAAATAAAAAAATGTGTCAAAATAAAAGAAAAAGTAGGATAAAACACAAATACAACTTTTATCATGTCACTCAGTTTTCTGCTGGAACGTTTCCATCGGAAACACATAATAATAACAAAGCATCACATCCCCTCCTCCACGTATTATTATTGTTATTATTATTCATCTGTGAGAAATTAACATTAGTTTCAAGCAAAGTGCAGATTAACTTTCCAGTTTTTAATGAGCTGGACTGTCACTGAGCCTTGAAGCCTTGTAACATTTAAGCCTAGAGGTGTTGCAGCGTCACAACGCTCCTTCATCACATTACGGGATGTTTTTGATGCCGTAAGAAATTCATGAGCACAGGCTAAGGATCGTATCAGGACTGGATTCATGAATCCGATAGGAACCCCTGGCTTGAGACGTTGTTAATCCGCTTTGTGCCTCTTGTGTACGGGATCATATTGTATTAACGTCCTGCTCGAGAATTTCCGCCAGGGATTTCACCCAGAAGTGAAAGGAAGCGCCGACGTCGTCATAAATAGTGAGTTAGTTGTTGTTGCCGGAAAAGTCAAACGATACCATGACTTCAAAGAAATGAACAACGGACGAGACGGAGTTCATGCTGCCAGATAGTTAATTGTTGTTGTGAAGTAGCCGTCAACAGAAAGTAGTTCAAACACCACTTGTTGAAAGGGCTACAGCACCACCTAGCGTAGCGGAGTCAGCCAGGTCACTGACCATTATCTGAATTAAACAAACTCCATGTGTATTTGGATTTTGGGACAGACCAGCTGCTTAGTTGCAACACTGAATTTGGTGAAATCCAGTCTGATCCTCCCATGTGACCGCAGTGATTCTGACTCAATAATCTACTGCAGGAGAGTAGAAGTACACAGAGCTGTACTTCTAAACACTTCCTGCTCCTCTAGCAAACTACAGATTTTATTTACATTGACTTAGAGGGAGATCTATTATAGTTATCTTCTTGTTTTTTTGTACCTCCTCCTCCCTTTGATCACAGTTTGTTCACATTAATGATGAGTCCTCCATGCAGTCCATAGTCAGTTATGGAGTTCCTCAAGGTTCTGTGCTTGGGCCTATTCTATTTACTTTATATATGCTTCCTTTAGGCAATGTTATCAGGAAACACTCCATAAACTTTCACTGTTATGCAGATGATACTCAGCTATATTTGTCATTCAAGTCAGACGAATCCAGCCAGTTAGCTAAACTCCAAACATGTCTTCAGGATATAAAAACTTTGATGACGCACAACTTCTTGTTGTTAAATTCAGATAAAACTGAGGTTATTCTAATTGGCCCTGAAAATCTCAGAAATAACCTATCTAATGACTTATTTACTCTAGGTGGCTTTGTACCAGCCTCGAACACCACTGTAAGGAATCTAGGGGTAATTTTTGACCAAGATATGTCCTTCAACGTCCAAATGAAACAAAAAGCTAGAACAGCTTTTTTTCATCTGCGTAACATTGCAAAAATCAGGCATATTCTCTCCCAAAACAATGCAGAAAAATTAGTCCATGCATTTGTAACTTCCAGGCTGGACTATTGTAACTTGTTATTATCAGGCTGCCCTAATAAGTCTATCAGGACTCTCCAGCTGGTCCAGAACGCTGCAGCACGTGTTCTGACCAGAACCAGGAAGAGAGACCATATTTCTCTGGTGTTAGCCTCTCTGCACTGGCTCCCTGTAAAATCTAGAATAGAATTTAAAATCCTCCTCCTCACCTACAAGGCACTGAATGGTCAGGCACCATCTTATCTTAAAGAGCTAATAGTGCCTTATAATCCTGCTAGAACTCTACGCTCTCAGAATGCAGGACTACTAGCGGTTCCTAGGGTTTATAAAAGTAGAATGGGAGCTAGAGCTTTCAGTTATCAAGCTCCTCTTCTGTGGAACCAACTCCCTCTTTCAGTCCGGGAGGCAGACACCATCCCCTTATTCAAGAGTAGGCTTAAGACTTTCCTTTTTGATAGTGCTTATAGTTAGGACTGATCCAAGGTTGACTCAGGCTGCCTTGGATCAATCCTTAGTTATGCTGCTATAGGTCTAGACTGCCGGGGACTTCCTCTGACACACTGAGCTTCTCTTCTTCTTCATTTCGATGCCTCCATTAAGTCATTTTACTAACTCATCTTCTTCCCTGGAGTCCCTGTGCTTTCAGCTCCCAGGTGTCCGTGAGCTGAGGCTACTTGTTGAGAAGCAGGTGGTGTCATCCAGGCTTCGTCTGTCCTGATGGTGGTGAGATGGAGAAGAGGCGATGCTGCTCAGGTTGTATCTGTCAGAGTAGTGGAGAAGAGGATGTGTTTCCTCTTCCTCCCTTTAACACATGCTGCAGATTAGTTTTGTGCCTCGTAGTCCCTGTGTGTTCTCATCTCACAGGTATCCATGGATCCAGTCTACCTGGCTTCACCTTCTGGTTCTGAGTGTCATGGTGGTGACGAGGTCATCTTGAGGAGGCTTCTCCTGTGTGGTGTGGTGGAGTGGAAGATGTGCTGCTCAGGCTTCTTCTGGTTGGTGTGGTGGAGAGGAGGACGTGCTGCTCAGGCTTCTTCTGGTTGGTGTGGTGGAGAGAGGAAGACATGCTGCCCAGGCTTCTTCTGGTTGGCGTGGTGGAGAGGAAGATGTGCTGCCCAGGCTTCTTCTGCTTGGCGTGGTGGAGAGGAAGATGTGCTGTGCTGCCCAGGATTCTTCTGGTTGGTGTGGTGGAGAGGAAGACGTGCTCTCAGGCTTCTTCTGGTTGGCGCGGTGGAGAGGAGGATGTGCTGCCCAGGCTTCTTCTGGTTGGTGTGGTGGAGAGGAGGACGTGCTCCCCAGGCTTCTTCTGGTTGGCGCGATGGAGAGGAGGATGTGCTGCCCAGGCTTCTTCTGGTTGGCGTGGTGGAGAGGAGGACGTGCTCCCCAGGCTTCTTCTGGTTGGCGTGGTGGAGAGGAGGACGTGCTGCCCAGGCTTCTTCTGGTTGGCGTGGTGGAGAGGAGGACGTGCTGCCCAGGCTTCTTCTGGTTGGCGTGGTGGAGAGGAGGACGTGCTCCCCAGGCTTCTTCTGGTTGGTGTGGTGGAGTGGAAGATGTGCTGCCTAGGCTTCTTCTGTTTGGCGTGGTGGAGAGGACGACATGCTTCTCATCCTTTGCTGATAGCTTGATGATGCTCTTCATCCCCTTGGACACTCTCATATAATTCTATATATACTTATATATAATTCTATATATATTTGGGGCGGCAGTAGCTCAGTCTGTAGTGACTTGGGCCAGGAATCGGAGGGTCGCCAGTTCAAGTCCAGGTCGGACCAAAATGTGGAGAGTGGACTGGTAGCTGGAGAGGTGCCAGCTCCTCCTCCTGGGCACTGCCGAGGTGCCCTTGAGCAAGGCACCGAACCCCCAACTGCTCGGGGCGCCTGGATAAGGGGCAGCCCCCTCACTCTGACACCTCTCCTCTAATGCATGTGCATGTGTTTGTTTCATGACTTGTGTGTGTAATGTGCAACTGAAAAATATATATATATACTAACAGAGTGAAAAAAATGTAATTTCCCTCATTGAGGGATTAATAAAGGAATTCTTCTTCTTCTTCTTCTACACACTGTATATTAGCTGTTGTTATATTGAGTTGGACATTTCCATACAATTTTGTATGTAGTGTTGATGTGTTTTCATTGTTGTTATTCTGTACACATGGCATCTATTGCACGTCTGTCCATCCTGAAGAGGGATCCCTCCTCTGTTGCTCTTCCTGAGGTTTCTTCCGTTTCTTTTTCCCTGTTAAAAGGGTTTTTTGGGGAGTTTTTTCTTAGTCGATGCGAGGGTCATTTGTAAAGGACAGAGGGTGTCATATCCTGTACAGATTGTAAAGCCCAATGGGGCAAATTCATAATTTGTGATATTGGGCTATACAAATAAACTTGACTTGACTTTTCTGCTCTGGGACCAGTTAAGAAGAATCACCTGGTGACTCACCTGATCACAGCTTTGGTGCTGTCGCTGCCACATTTAAAGCCCTCCGCTCTGACAAAACAAACAAACAGAGTGAGTGAGGCTGCTTCACAACAACAAACAAACAAACAAACACTTTATTTCCCTTCATTTTCTACCTGAAGCACACACGTTCGTTGCTCCGCCTCCTCAGGTCGAGCAACTGGAGGCAGTCGTCACGGCAACAGCTGAGCAGCTGGCGGTGGTCGGCGCTGACGTCCAGAGAGGTGACCTTCCCCTGGGCAGGAAGCTCCTGGACGCAGCTGCTCGTCCTGAGAGACAGGCAGCCATGTTTATTCACTGTGACCTTTAACCTCCGCTCACATCAGCATTTGTGACGACAACAAGAAAAGCAGACAGTAAACAGCTACAAACCAATTTCATGTAAGTGTTTATCTCTGGACTTTCTTCATCATTATTTTTATTTTATTTACCCAAACATTTCTCTGAAATTAAAGTTATATTAAATGTGCAGGTAATTTTAATAAAAGACACCAAAAATTTATATAGAATTTATAAAGAATAGGACATATCTATCTATCCATCTACAGATAGATTATTAGAGTAACTTTTACATTTCTTTTACTTTATTAACCTGTTATGTTAAACTAAAGAAAACAAAACATAAAAATACATCAGAAAATGACGTCACTGTCCAATCAGATGCAACAAGGGTGATATGCTGGAGTGTGATTGGAGGACACAGCTGTCAATCATCAGCCCCATTAACTGAGCTGTTGCTAGGCAACACAGGGAGAAGTGGATAACCATGACAACAGCCTGGAGGTGAAGGACTAAGGAGATGAAGGAGGAGATGAAGGTGTGAGGATCTGAAGGAGAGAGGAGGTGAAGGAGTGGGGAGGTGAAGGAGTGAGGAGGTAAAGGAGTGAGGAGGTGAAGGAGAGAGGAGGTGAAGGAGAGAGGAGGTGAAAGTGTGAGGAGGTGAAGGAGTGAGGAGGTGAAGGAGAGAGGAGGTGAAGGAGAGAGGAGGTGAAAGTGTGAGGAGGTGAAGGAGAGAGGAGGTGAAGGAGTGAGGAGGTGAAAGTGTGAGGAGGTGAAGGAGTGAGGAGGTGAAGGAGAGAGGAGGTGAAGGAGTGAGGAGGTAAAGGAGTGAGGAGGTGAAGGAGAGAGGAGGTGAAGGAGTGGGGAGGTAAAGGAGTGAGGAGGTGAAGGAGAGAGGAGGTGAAGGAGAGAGGAGGTGAAAGTGTGAGGAGGTGAAGGAGTGAGGAGGTGAAGGAGTGAGGAGGTGAAGGAGTGAGGAGGTGAAGGAGAGAGGAGGTGAAGGAGTGGGGAGGTAAAGGAGTGAGGAGGTGAAGGAGAGAGGAGGTGAAGGAGTGGGGAGGTAAAGGAGTGAGGAGGTGAAGGAGAGAGGAGGTGAAGGAGTGGGGAGGTGAAAGTGTGAGGAGGTGAAGAACTAAGGAGATGAAGGAGGAGATGAAGGTGTGAGGATCTGAAGGAGAGAGGAGGTGAAGGAGTGGGGAGGTGAAGGAGTGAGGAGGTAAAGGAGTGAGGAGGTGAAGGAGAGAGGAGGTGAAGGAGTGGGGAGGTGAAGGAGTGAGGAGGTGAAGGAGAGAGGAGGTGAAAGTGTGAGGAGGTGAAGGAGAGAGGAGGTGAAGGAGAGAGGAGGTGAAGGAGTGAGGAGGTGAAAGTGTGAGGAGGTGAAGGAGAGAGGAGGTGAAGGAGTGAGGAGGTGAAGGAGAGAGGAGGTGAAAGTGTGAGGAGGTGAAGGAGAGAGGAGGTGAAGGAGAAAGGAGGTGAAGGAGTGAGGAGGTGAAAGTGTGAGGAGGTGAAGGAGTGAGGAGGTGAAGGAGAGAGGAGGTGAAGGAGTGAGGAGGTGAAGGAGTGAGGAGGTAAAGGAGTGAGGAGGTGAAGGAGAGAGGAGGTGAAGGAGTGGGGAGGTAAAGGAGTGAGGAGGTGAAGGAGAGAGGAGGTGAAGGAGAGAGGAGGTGAAAGTGTGAGGAGGTGAAGGAGAGAGGAGGTGAAGGAGTGAGGAGGTGAAAGTGTGAGGAGGTGAAGGAGTGAGGAGGTGAAGGAGTGAGGAGGTAAAGAAGTGAGGAGGTGAAGGAGAGAGGAGGTGAAGGAGTGGGGAGGTAAAGGAGTGAGGAGGTGAAGGAGAGAGGAGGTGAAGGAGTGGGGAGGTAAAGGAGTGAGGAGGTGAAGGAGAGAGGAGGTGAAGGAGTGGGGAGGTGAAAGTGTGAGGAGGTGAAGAACTAAGGAGATGAAGGAGGAGATGAAGGTGTGAGGATCTGAAGGAGAGAGGAGGTGAAGGAGTGGGGAGGTGAAGGAGTGAGGAGGTAAAGGAGTGAGGAGGTGAAGGAGAGAGGAGGTGAAGGAGTGAGGAGGTAAAGGAGAGAGGAGGTGAAAGTGTGAGGAGGTGAAGGAGAGAGGAGGTGAAAGTGTGAGGAGGTGAAGGAGTGAGGAGGTGAAGGAGAGAGGAGGTGAAGGAGAGAGGAGGTGAAAGTGTGAGGAGGTGAAGGAGAGAGGAGGTGAAGGAGTGAGGAGGTGAAAGTGTGAGGAGGTGAAGGAGTGAGGAGGTGAAGGAGAGAGGAGGTGAAGGAGAGAGGAGGTGAAGAACTAAGGAGATGAAGGAGGAGATGAAGGTGTGAGGATCTGAAGGAGAGAGGAGGTGAAGGAGTGGGGAGGTGAAGGAGTGAGGAGGTAAAGGAGTGAGGAGGTGAAGGAGAGAGGAGGTGAAGGAGTGAGGAGGTAAAGGAGAGAGGAGGTGAAAGTGTGAGGAGGTGAAGGAGAGAGGAGGTGAAAGTGTGAGGAGGTGAAGGAGTGAGGAGGTGAAGGAGAGAGGAGGTGAAGGAGAGAGGAGGTGAAAGTGTGAGGAGGTGAAGGAGAGAGGAGGTGAAGGAGTGAGGAGGTGAAAGTGTGAGGAGGTGAAGGAGTGAGGAGGTGAAGGAGAGAGGAGGTGAAGGAGAGAGGAGGTGAAGGAGTGAGGAGGTAAAGGAGTGAGGAGGTGAAGGAGAGAGGAGGTGAAGGAGTGGGGAGGTAAAGGAGTGAGGAGGTGAAGGAGAGAGGAGGTGAAGGAGAGAGGAGGTGAAAGTGTGAGGAGGTGAAGGAGAGAGGAGGTGAAGGAGTGAGGAGGTGAAAGTGTGAGGAGGTGAAGGAGTGAGGAGGTGAAGGAGTGAGGAGGTAAAGGAGTGAGGAGGTGAAGGAGAGAGGAGGTGAAGGAGTGGGGAGATAAAGGAGTGAGGAGGTGAAGGAGAGAGGAGGTGAAGGAGTGGGGAGGTAAAGGAGTGAGGAGGTGAAGGAGAGAGGAGGTGAAGGAGTGGGGAGGTGAAAGTGTGAGGAGGTGAAGAACTAAGGAGATGAAGGAGGAGATGAAGGTGTGAGGATCTGAAGGAGAGAGGAGGTGAAGGAGTGGGGAGGTGAAGGAGTGAGGAGGTAAAGGAGTGAGGAGGTGAAGGAGAGAGGAGGTGAAGGAGTGGGGAGGTGAAGGAGTGAGGAGGTGAAGGAGAGAGGAGGTGAAAGTGTGAGGAGGTGAAGGAGAGAGGAGGTGAAGGAGAGAGGAGGTGAAGGAGTGAGGAGGTGAAAGTGTGAGGAGGTGAAGGAGTGAGGAGGTGAAGGAGAGAGGAGGTGAAGGAGTGAGGAGGTGAAGGAGAGAGGAGGTGAAAGTGTGAGGAGGTGAAGGAGAGAGGAGGTGAAGGAGAAAGGAGGTGAAGGAGTGAGGAGGTGAAAGTGTGAGGAGGTGAAGGAGTGAGGAGGTGAAGGAGAGAGGAGGTGAAGGAGTGAGGAGGTGAAGGAGTGAGGAGGTAAAGGAGTGAGGAGGTGAAGGAGTGGGGAGGTAAAGGAGTGAGGAGGTGAAGGAGAGAGGAGGTGAAGGAGAGAGGAGGTGAAAGTGTGAGGAGGTGAAGGAGAGAGGAGGTGAAGGAGTGAGGAGGTGAAGGAGAGAGGAGGTGAAGGAGAGAGGAGGTGAAGGAGTGAGGAGGTGAAGGAGTGAGGAGGTAAAGAAGTGAGGAGGTGAAGGAGAGAGGAGGTGAAGGAGTGGGGAGGTAAAGGAGTGAGGAGGTGAAGGAGAGAGGAGGTGAAGGAGTGGGGAGGTAAAGGAGTGAGGAGGTGAAGGAGAGAGGAGGTGAAGGAGTGGGGAGGTGAAAGTGTGAGGAGGTGAAGAACTAAGGAGATGAAGGAGGAGATGAAGGTGTGAGGATCTGAAGGAGAGAGGAGGTGAAGGAGTGGGGAGGTGAAGGAGTGAGGAGGTAAAGGAGTGAGGAGGTGAAGGAGAGAGGAGGTGAAGGAGTGGGGAGGTGAAGGAGTGAGGAGGTAAAGGAGAGAGGAGGTGAAAGTGTGAGGAGGTGAAGGAGAGAGGAGGTGAAAGTGTGAGGAGGTGAAGGAGTGAGGAGGTGAAGGAGAGAGGAGGTGAAGGAGAGAGGAGGTGAAAGTGTGAGGAGGTGAAGGAGAGAGGAGGTGAAGGAGAGAGGAGGTGAAGGAGTGGGGAGGTGAAGGAGTGAGGAGGTAAAGGAGTGAGGAGGTGAAGGAGAGAGGAGGTGAAGGAGTGGGGAGGTGAAGGAGTGAGGAGGTAAAGGAGAGAGGAGGTGAAAGTGTGAGGAGGTGAAGGAGAGAGGAGGTGAAAGTGTGAGGAGGTGAAGGAGTGAGGAGGTGAAGGAGAGAGGAGGTGAAGGAGTGAGGAGGTGAAAGTGTGAGGAGGTGAAGGAGTGAGGAGGTGAAGGAGAGAGGAGGTGAAGGAGTGAGGAGTCACCTGGGGTCCCAGACCCTGATCTTGGAGTCGTAGTGTCCACTGATGACACAGCTCTCAGGACAGACCAGGTCACTGCAGTAAGACGACACTTCAACCACCTGGACACCTGCAGACACATGTCCACCTCAGTCACTGGTCAGTTATTGATCAGGGATTGATCAGCCATTGATCAGTGATCAGACTCACAGGCGGCCCTCTGCAGGTCCCACAGTCTGATGGTTCTGTCAGCGCTGCCTGTCACCACCTGATGAAGAGAACCACTGAACCTGGCTGCTGTCACCTTCCTGCTGTGACCTGTTAGAGTCAACTGAGACAGGTGAGACACACAGGTGAGACACACAGAGACAGACAGACAGGTGAGACACACAGATGAGACAGACAGGTGAGACAGACAGACTCAGGTTACCTTGGGAACAGAGTCGTCCAGCCTCCATAACAGAGCAGACTTGTCGTAGGAGGCGGCGAGGATCCTCAGACCCTGAAAGAGAAACGCAGACTGCTGCTTTAAAAGAATCATGTGATGAACCCTGTTAATCAGCATTTAGGACTTATTTAGACGGTAGCATTTAAATGTCATCTGAGGCTCAGGTGCTTTCCTCACCGTGGGGTCGAACTCGATACAGGTGATCCCCTCTGTGCTGCCATCCAGCGTCGCTCTGTGAGTCAGCGAGCCTGGTGACATCATCAGTGAGGTCATCAGTGATGTCACAGTGCCTCGTAATAATAATAATGAGGATAACAAAGCAGTGGTGTACCTGCTCTGACCTCCCACAGCTTGATGACAGTGTCGGTTCCTCCGGTGGCGAGCAGCTGGGAGCTGCAGCTGAACCTCACGGCGTTGATGCCTTGCTCATGAGCCTCCTGACAGACAGACAGACAGCAGGAAACAGTCAAAAAAACAAAACAACAACAGGAAGCTTCCTGTTTATGTCCTCTTGAAGCATCTAGAAACACGTCCTTGTTCAGACTAGCATGGAGTGCCGTGCTAACTTGCTAATGCTAACAGCGAGTCTCATCGCCCAAAGAAAAACATGGAGCTGCGTTGCCAGGCAACAGATAAGTTGATCCATGAGAACCAAAATCCTGGATCAATACTGATCTTTATTGATCAGAGGCTGCAGCTGCAGTTTGTCTTCTGTCCACTAGAGGGAGACAGCGTAAGACAATATTAATAAGCCATGGAGAAGTGCACACACACTGTCGATATTATGATACAACCTGATTTTAAATCTTTTAGCCTGAAATCAATAATAGAGAGAAAACAAAAACAAACTACATTTCTGCAGTGAATACTCTTCTTAATTCAAATGTTATAGTTGATGATGGATTATAGCGTGTGTGTGTGTACACTCAGTGTGTGTGTGTGTGTACTCAGTGTGTGTGTGTGTATGTACACTCAGTGTGTGTGTGTGTGTGTGTGTGTGTGTACACTCAGTGTGTGTGTATGTACACTCAGTGTGTGTGTGTGTGTGTACTCAGTGTGTGTGTGTGTGTACTCAGTGTGTGTGTGTGTGTACTCAGTGTGTGTGTGTATGTATACTCAGTGTGTGTGTGTGTGTGTGTACACTCAGTGTGTGTGTGTGTGTGTACTCAGTGTGTGTGTGTGTATGTACACTCAGTGTGTGTGTGTGTGTGTGTGTGTGTGTGTACACTCAGTGTGTGTGTATGTACACTCAGTGTGTGTGTGTGTGTGTACTCAGTGTGTGTGTGTGTGTACTCAGTGTGTGTGTGTGTGTACTCAGTGTGTGTGTGTATGTATACTCAGTGTGTGTGTGTGTGTGTACTCAGTGTGTGTGTGTGTGTGTGTACACTCAGTGTGTGTGTGTGTGTACTCAGTGTGTGTGTGTGTGTATGTACACTCAGTGTGTGTGTGTGTGTGTGTGTGTGTACACTCAGTGTGTGTGTATGTACACTCAGTGTGTGTGTGTGTGTACTCAGTGTGTGTGTGTGTATGTATACTCAGTGTGTGTGTGTGTGTGTACTCAGTGTGTGTGTGTGTGTGTGTACACTCAGTGTGTGTGTGTACTCAGTGTGTGTGTGTGTGTATGTACACTCAGTGTGTGTGTGTGTGTGTGTGTGTACACTCAGTGTGTGTGTGTGTATGTACACTCAGTGTGTGTGTGTGTGTGTGTGTACACTCAGTGTGTGTGTATGTACACTCAGTGTGTGTGTGTGTGTGTGTGTGTACTCAGTGTGTGTGTGTGTATGTATACTCAGTGTGTGTGTGTGTGTGTGTGTGTGTGTGTGTACTCAGCGTGTGTGTGTGTATGTACACTCAGTGTGTGTGTGTGTGTGTGTGTGTACTCAGCGTGTGTGTGTGTATGTACACTCAGTGTGTGTGTGTGTGTGTGTGTGTGTTTTGTGTGTGTGTGTGTGTGTATGTACACTCAGTGTGTGTGTGTGTGTGTGTGTGTGTGTACTCAGCGTGTGTGTGTGTATGTACACTCAGTGTGTGTGTGTGTGTGTGTGTGTGTACTCAGTGTGTGTGTGTGTATATGTACACTCAGTGTGTGTGTGTGTGTGTGTGTGTGTACTCAGCGTGTGTGTGTGTATGTACACTCAGTGTGTGTGTGTGTGTGTGTATATGTACACTCAGTGTGTGTGTGTGTGTGTGTGTGTGTACTCAGCGTGTGTGTGTGTATATGTACACTCAGTGTGTGTGTGTGTGTGTGTGTGTGTGTGTACTCAGTGTGTGTGTGTGTATATGTACACTCAGTGTGTGTGTGTGTGTGTGTGTGTACTCAGCGTGTGTGTGTGTATGAACACAAAGTGTGTGTGTGTGTGTGTGTGTGTGTGTACTAAGTGTGTGTGTGTGTCTGTACACTCGGTGTGTGTGTGTGTGTGTGTGTGTGTGTACTCAGTGTGTGTGTGTATATGTACACTCAGTGTGTGTGTGTGTGTGTGTGTATATGTACACTCAGTGTGTGTGTGTGTGTGTGTGTGTGTGTGTACTCAGTGTGTGTGTGTGTATATGTACACTCAGTGTGTGTGTGTGTGTGTGTGTGTGTACTCAGCGTGTGTGTGTATATGTACACTCAGTGTGTGTGTGTGTGTGTGTGTGTGTGTACTCAGTGTGTGTGTGTGTATATGTACACTCAGTGTGTGTGTGTGTGTGTGTGTGTGTGTACTCAGCGTGTGTGTGTATATGTACACTCAGTGTGTGTGTGTGTGTGTGTGTGTGTACTCAGTGTGTGTGTGTGTACACTCAGTGTGTGTGTATGTACACTCAGTGTGTGTGTGTGTGTGTGTGTGTACTCAGTGTGTGTGTGTGTATGTATACTCAGTGTGTGTGTGTGTGTGTACTCAGCGTGTGTGTGTGTATGTACACTCTGTGTGTGTGTGTGTGTGTGTGTGTGTGTGTACTCAGTGTGTGTGTGTATATGTACACTCAATGTGTGTGTGTGTGTGTGTGTGTACTCAGTGTGTGTGTGTATATGTACACTCAGTGTGTGTGTGTGTGTGTGTGTGTACTCAGTGTGTGTGTGTACACTCAGTGTGTGTGTGTACTCAGCGTGTGTGTGTGTGTGTATGTACACTCAGTGTGTGTGTGTACTCAGCGTGTGTGTGTACTCAGCGTGTGTGTGTGTACTCAGTGTGTGTGTGTACTCAGCGTGTGTGTGTGTGTATGTACACTCAGTGTGTGTGTGTGTGTGTGTGTGTGTGTGTACTCAGTGTGTGTGTGTATATGTACACTCAGTGTGTGTGTGTGTGTGTGTGTGTACACTCAGTGTGTGTGTGTACACTCAGTGTGTGTGTGTGTGTGTGTGTGTGTACTCAGAGTACTCAGAGAGTACTACCAGGACTTGCAGTGCTCTAGCAGGTACTCTGGCAGACAGACAGACCCCTACAGGACAGACCAGATCCTCCTCCAGACTGCAGACTGAGTGACCACGCCTCTTCCTGCTGACATCACACAGCTCATTAACATAATGAAATGAAACAGGAAATGAGAAGGAAATGGGAAGAACTCACTGAAACAGCTCTCTGATGGAGGAGAGGATCCTGGGAGACGTGGCGGAGGCTGATCTGAGAGCAGCAAAGAGACGTCACCATGACAACATGACGGTCCTGAACCATTTTAACACAGTCTGGTCTGGTCTACCTGAACAGTCTGGTCTGGGTCTACCTGAACAGTCTGGTCAGGTCTGGTCTACCTGAACAGTCTGGTCTGGTCTGTTCTAGTCTACCTGAACAGTCTGGTCTGGTCTGTTCTGGTCTACCTGAACAGTCTGGTCAGGTCTGGTCTACCTGAACAGTCTGGTCTGTTCTGGTCTACCTGAACAGTCTGGTCTGGTCTGTTCTGGTCTACCTGAACAGTCTGGTCTGGGTCTACCTGAACAGTCTGGTCAGGTGTGGTCTACCTGAACAGTCTGGTCTGGTCTGTTCTGGTCTACCTGAACAGTCTGGTCTGGTCTACCTGAACAGTCTGGTCTGGTCTGGTCTACCTGAACAGTCTGGTCTGCTCTGGTCTACCTGAACAGTCTGGTCTGGTCTACCTGAACAGTCTGGTCTGCTCTGGTCTACCTGAACAGTCTGGTCTGGTCTACCTGAACAGTCTGGTCTGGTCTGGTCTACCTGAACAGTCTGGTCTGCTCTGGTCTACCTGAACAGTCTGGTCTGCTCTGGTCTACCTGAACAGTCTGGTCTGGTCTACCTGAACAGTCTGGTCTGCTCTGGTCTACCTGAACAGTCTGGTCTGGTCTGGTCTACCTGAACAGTCTGGTCTGGTCTGGTCTACCTGAACAGTCTGCTCTGGTCTACCTGAACAGTCTGGTCTGGTCTACCTGAACAGTCTGGTCTGCTCTGGTCTACCTGAACAGTCTGGTCTGGTCTACCTGAACAGTCTGGTCTGGTCTGGTCTACCTGAACAGTCTGGTCTGGCCCCTCTCACCGCTCTCCTGGTTCTTTGGAGACGAGGACCTGGAGGTTGGAGCGCTGGAACATCTGAAACAACCGTCGAGGTTTTAGAAAGAACGTCTGGATATTTTGACACAGAGTTTAAAATGATGAAGCTTTTATCAGGAAATATTTCAACTTAAAGGTTTTCTAAAACAGAAATTAGTTATACAGTTTTCAAAATAAAGCATGAACCAAACGTGTGGACAAGAAGCTGAATGTCAACAAGAGTCTCTGACCCGTCCACTGTGACCTTTGACCTCACAGCCGTCTGCAGCTCCTTCTGCAATTTGGCTTCTCGAGCTCTGATGAAAAAACAGGACAGGTGTGTTCAGGTGTGATGAACAGGTGAGTTCAGGTGTGATGGACAGGTCAGTTCAGGTGTAATGAACAGGTGAGTTCAGGTGTAATGAACAGGTGAGTTCAGGTGTAATGAACAGGTGAGTTCAGGTATAATTAACAGGTGTGTTCAGGTGTGATGACATGAACAGGTGTGTTCAGGTGTGATGACATGAACAGGTGTGTTCAAGTCTGATGAACAGGTGAGTTCAGGTGTGATGAACAGGTGTGTTCAGGTGTGATGACATGAACAGGTGTGTTCAGGTGTGATGACATGAACAGGTGTGTTCAGGTGTGATGACATGAACAGGTGAGTTCAGGTCTGATGAACAGGTGAGTTCAGGTGTGATGACATGAACAGGTGAGTTCAGGTGTGATGACATGAACAGGTGTGTTCAGGTGTGATGACATGAACAGGTGTGTTCAGGTGTGATGACATGAACAGGTGTGTTCAGGTGTGATGAACAGGTGAGTTCAGGTGTGATGACATGAACAGGTGTGTTCAGGTGTGATGACATGAACAGGTGTGTTCAGGTGTGATGAACAGCTGAGTTCAGGTGTGATGAACAGCTGAGTTCAGGTGTGATGACATGAACAGCTGAGTTCAGGTGTGATGAACAGCTGAGTTCAGGTGTGATGAACAGCTGAGTTCAGGTGTGATGAACAGCTGAGTTCAGGTCTGATGAACAGGTGAGTTCAGGTGTGATGAACAGGTGAGTTCAGGTGTGATGAACAGGTGAGTTCAGGTGTGATGACATGAACAG
This sequence comes from Synanceia verrucosa, assembly GCA_029721515.1. NCBI lineage: Eukaryota > Metazoa > Chordata > Actinopteri > Perciformes > Synanceiidae > Synanceia > Synanceia verrucosa. The sequence continues at coordinate 571,282 of CM056559.1, forward strand.
GTGAGTTCAGGTGTGATGACATGAACAGGTGTGTTCAGGTGTGATGAACAGGTGAGTTCAGGTGTGATGACATGAACAGGTGTGTTCAGGTGTGATGACATGAACAGGTGAGTTCAGGTGTGATGACATGAACAGGTGTGTTCAGGTGTGATGACATGAACAGGTGTGTTCAGGTGTGATGACATGAACAGGTGTGTTCAGGTGTGATGAACAGGTGAGTTCAGGTGTGATGACATGAACAGGTGTGTTCAGGTGTGATGAACAGGTGAGTTCAGGTGTGATGAACAGGTGTGTTCAGGTGTGATGAACAGGTGAGTTCAGGTGTGATGACATGAACAGGTGTGTTCAGGTGTGATGAACAGGTGAGTTCAGGTGTGATGACATGAACAGGTGTGTTCAGGTGTGATGAACAGGTGAGTTCAGGTGTGATGACATGAACAGGTGTGTTCAGGTGTGATGAACAGGTGTGTTCAGGTGTGATGAACAGGTGAGTTCAGGTGTGATGACATGAACAGGTGTGTTCAAGTCTGATGAACAGGTGAGTTCAGATGTAATGAACGGGTGTATTCAGGTATCTGTGGCATGTTCAGGTACCTGGACCTGCGTTCATTGCGGCTGTTCATGCGGGCAGCAGCCTGCTGCTTCAGGTGGATCATGTCCTCCAGCAGGTGTCCTCCTCTGACCTTCTCCTCCCTCAGTCGTGACTCCGCCCCTCTCTGACGCTCCAATAAGGTGTCATACTCCACCTTCAATGCCCTGTTCTCCTCCTGAACCTGCTGCACCTGCTGCTGCAGATCACGGCGAGCTTCAAGAGCAGCCGCCAGGCACCGCCTCTCCTCCACCCACCTGAGGTTATAATATACATACACACACACACACATACATACATGTGTATGTATGTATATACATACACATGTATGTATGTGTGTGTGTGTGTGTGTGTGTATATATATATATATGTGTGTACATATATACGTACATATATATATACGTCTATGTATATATATATACACACACACACACACACACACGTGTGTATGTATATACACACACACACACACACATACGTGTGTGTGTGTGTGTGTATATACATACACACGTATGTGTGTGTGTGTGTGTGTGTATATATATATATATGTACATATATACGTACATATGTATATACGTCTATGTATATATATATACACACACACACACACACATACATACACGTGTATGTATGTGTGTGTGTGTGTGTGTGTATACATGGCTGCAGTCATCAAAAACAATGGTTATGCAATCAAGTATTAACTCTTGTGTGTATCATGTGTTTAAAGCAAACAGAAAAGAAAACACGGAATGCTTAAAAGTAGTGTTTTTGGCGGTACAATGCCATAGCTATTGATGTAAGAATTTAAGTAATTTTGGTTATTATCAAGAAAACCATGGAAAATGAATAATCCTTAGTTCTTAAATTAAACTCTCATGAGCTATTTTTGTTGTTATCATTATAATTGTCCAAACAAATGTACCTTTAGTTGAGCCAGGCATTAAAATTAACAAGAAAATGAAGAAAACAAGGGTGGTCTAATAATTTTTTCCATGACTGTATATACACACACACACGTATGTGTGTGTGTGTATATATATATACATAGACGTATATACACACATACACATGTATGTATGTGTGTGTGTGTGTGTATATATATATACATAGACGTATATACATATGTACGTATATATGTACATATATATATATATATATATATATATATATATATATATGTATATATATAAATATATACAGTATATAGTATATATACCTACATGTTTATGGTAGTTCTTGAAATATGTGAAGACTCTTGCATGAAGCTGCTCAGTCAGTGGAAATAAAACAGACACCTGTTCAGACTGAAAGGTGAGCCAACAGGTGTGTTCAGGTGTGCTGCTTACCTGGCATGTTGCTCCTCCAGAGCACATTCCTTGATTTTAATCTGCTGCTGCAGCTCCACCACCTGATAGGCCAGCTGAGGAGAAACAAACCAGACTTCATCCAAACACTCCTGCTCTTCTCTCTTCAATTATCTATCTACACTTTTTTTCTGGCAATAGTCTGAATTTTGTTCTTAAAATATTAGGGTTTTTTCTTCTTAAATTATTGCAAAATGTTTTCTATCAGAATATTCTTACTTCTGTAATCAAGATACAAATACTGTATGTGAGTGTGTCTCAGCAGTACCTCTCCTGTAGTTTGCTTCAGCTGGTTGTTCTGGTGGAGCAGAGAGGAGATGGAGCAGCTGCTGTCAGATGAGGAACATCTGGATGCACAAAACAAACATGTCATCATGATCATCATCATCATCACCATCACGTCTCCAGGTATGGCAGCAGCTGAATTACCTGGAGGAGCAGTTTAGGATTCCTTTAGCCAGACTGGTTTTCTCCAACAGCTGAGAGTCTGAAAATATGAAAATACAAACCAAAGTCCATTCAAAAACTGACCAATTTAAGACATATACACACACACACACACACACACACACACACACATATATATATACACACACATATATACATATATATACATACACACACATATATACATATATATACACATATATATACATACACACACATATATATATATATACGTGTACATATACATATATATACATACATACAGACACACACACACACACACGTATATATGTATGTGTACATATACACATATGCCTCAATGTGTTTTATCAGCTTTGTAAAAAGTTTATTTTTGAATGCTAGTTTAATATGGCTTTATTACTTTTTTTAGTGTTTAATAAATAAAGTAAATTCATGCATCGTTACCACAGCAGCAGGTCTGGCAGACACTGAGCAGAGGAAGTGGAACAACATGTGGTTTGGTTTTCTGACCACTTCCTGTCTCTGACTGTCAACAAAATAAAGGAACTTGTTTACTGTGAAGGAATGAGCTGTTCAGGTTCACCTCTGACGCTGCTGATAGCATCTGAGAGCGGATGAGTCAACCGAATGTGACTCAGGCCCAACGCCATTCAAAATATCCGCATTTCTCATCGCAGCTGTAAAAGACCTCAATCTAAGAAACTAGAAAATGACAAGGACTGACTTAGGACAAAACAGCTCAGTGAGAGTCCTGTCTTCTAACCAAACTACATTTAAAAAAATGTAGAAATTTTCAGACTATTTGAAAAAATGTGATTAAAAACAGTAAAATGATTTGGCATATTTTGGGAATAAAGTAATTATCATATGTAGTAAATCATAAACATATCATTATTACTATACAAATATATCATATTAAATATTTAACAATAGTTTATTTTCATTATGATGAAAAAAATTAATGGCCCATAGGGTTTCTCTGAACCAAAGTCCATTTGTAAAATCTGAGATTGAAAATGTTTGTACTATTTAAAGAAAAAAGTGAATAAAAATGTTGACAAAATGTTTTAATTTTAATTATGTGAACTGTTTATGTCCTGTTTACTCACAGGAGGTTTTGGATTTGGTTTGACACCAGAGATGACTTATCTAACAAACCATATTTTATAAATCAGTGACTTAAAAGCATCGGACTAAAAAAAAACAACTGTTACCTCAGCCTTGAGATCAGGATCAGTGAAATAAACTTTTTTTTAACAGTTTGGTTCAGCTCTGTAGAATAAAATCCTTCTTTACAGGAGTTAACTAAGGATTCCTCTCAACCAAACTCCTTTCAAAAATCCTGATCTTTTAGTGTGAGCTGTGGACTCATCCCATACGTTGAAGTTGACATGTTGTTAAAGTGACAGCTTTTTAAAGGGAGTTTGGTTGAACCCTCCAGCTCTGTGAACCTGCAGATGTACTGGTGGGTCGTACAGAAACGGATCAGGTCCTGGTACTTGGCGTGCTGGCTCAGGTCTCGGTGCTTCAGCTGACCGATGATGTGTCTCTTCCAGGTCTCCGCCGACCTGCCGCCGCGTCCCGAAGCCACGACGCGGCCGCTGCGCTGCGATCCTCCGGCAGAATCCGTCATGACGGTGCGGCAGTTGACGGTCACAGCGGCCATGATGTCGGCAGCCCGGGCTGCTTCGTGCCGCTCCCCCCTGCTGACTGACGCTCCCAGACCGGCCTCAAGCTACAAGCAGCTCCGTGATGAAGCTCCCGTTCTTCTCGCCGTCGCCATCTTTACCTCTCCTCCTCACTGCTTACCGTCTTCTTCAGTTTGTTTGTTTGTTTTGTTGTTTGAAAACTTTTCCCTCGATGAAACGTCACTCTGACGAGGGGGCGGAGCTGGCGCTGGTGGCTCCTGCTGCCGGGTCTCTCAGCCAATTAGCGCCTACTTCCTGTTTTTCTGAGAGTCTGTGATATTAGAATATTAAAATAATATTATAATAGCAAATACTATTACTACTTTATATTAGCAACATTGTCTTAATATAACAATAATATATAGATGAAATATTAAAACAATACCACTATAATATAATAACATAATGTATACTTAATAAATTCTTAACATTACATTAATACATTATTTTACAGTTTTCTGAAAATATTAAGATTATAATAATAGTTTTAAATATTATCAACATCAAAATAATACATTAAGGTAATACTCCTATATTAAAACAACATCAATGAAATATTACTCCTACTCCATTAACATGTAAAGGTACAGAGGAGTGATGTCTACCTGAGTGTATGATGCTGCGACAGTGTCCATCAGGTTTAATGCTGCTGCCCCGTTATTAAGAGGCAATAGAAAAGCTTCCTATCCTGCATTGAGTTAAAAAAAAACAAAAAAACACACTAATCATCACTGTCTGACTGATTAAAAACAATGAGAGATTCTAAACATTAAACTATGAGACAACTTTAATATTTATTATCAAGAAACATAAAACCACAGTTTACATAAAGACAGTGGCTGTGAAACAAAACAGTATAAAAACAAAGTTAAGGTGCGTTTTCAGTTTAATACTGATCAGGCTGCTGAAGTGAATTTTGTCCCGTTTCAGTCTTGGTACAAACAAGGTTCTGGTTCTGGTTCAGATTCGGTTCAGTTTGTTCTGGGTCATCTGAACCAGCAGCTCGGAGTATTTCTCCAGCAGAGACACCGTCCTGACGTCGTCAAGGTGACCAGATGGGATGTCACCACCCGGCAGCACCGCCTGCAGGTCAGCGTGAACGACATCAAACGCCTCCTGCAGGACGGACGACATTTGAAGACGCCGCTCGGAACCGCCGACCGAACGGAGCTACAGGAGGGAAATATGAACATGTTTGGTCTTTCAGCGCCATAAACCTACATGAACATCAAAGTGTTTTTTCAGCAGCAGACACAAGAGGGCACTCTCTCAAAGTTTGTGAGTAATGCTGGGGCTTCTGGGAGATGTAGTCAGAGCATAAAGAGACGGTATACACCACAGAGATCAAAACAGGAAGTGGAGACGATCGAGATTAGAGAGCAAAACAAACAGAATGTGGAGAAAAAGTGGTGATTTTGGTGAAAGTGTCCTCTACTCTACCTCTGATAAAACAAGAATGGAACAAGGTAAAAACAAACATTTTTTTCATGATGAAATAGAGAGTCTCTTCTTTCATTTGAGATATTCACTGTTTTCAGAGACATAGTACTAAATATTCTGTGGGTCTAGAAATATGTCTCAAAATAGGCTGTACTATTTTCTTGAAAGATTACACTTTTTACTTTTTCCCTCAAAAACAGTAAGACTTCAAGCTTTTTTTATCCCAGGAATATCCACATTTTCTACAAACTACCTTTTTTTCCCTTGAAGCTTGAATCTCGACTCTTCTTTCAAAATGCTATGACTTTTTTCTTTAAGTTTTTTCCAGCATTTTTGTCCATTTTGAGTCATATTTCTAGACCCACAGAATATTTTGTATACACATATGCATGTGTGTGTGTACATATACACACACAGACATACATATATACGTGTATATATGTATATATACGCGCATATATATATATATATATATATATATATATATATATACACACACACACACACACACACACACGTGTGTGTAATGCCATCACTTTTCAAATGAAAAATGCAGTGCTGTGCAGCCTATGGTTACTCTGTACAGTTCGGATGTATTATTTTCCTTAGGATCTTATTCGGAGGAAATTGTGGGAGCAGAAGGTCAGAAGGATCAACTGGAAGCGTACTTTCATACTTTCTTCCTTAATTTTACCATAATATTCAAGATCTCCTCTGATTTCACTGCTGTAATTTAAATATATTTTTTCCTCTTGGAGGATCTTCCTGAGAGTCGTATTTAAATGTTGTACAAATTATTGTGTTCTGTTAAGATTTGAATGCAAACATTGAGAATGTATTGTATGCTATAGTATAAGAAATAACCACAGATATTAATAGATTTTCTGATACAACATGTATATTTTTACCGTAGTATTCAAGACCCAGATTATTGCCTTCATTTGCACTTTTGCATATTATTCTATTAAGTTATTTTTATATTGCTAATGTCTGATTTTTTTTTTTTTTTTTTTTTTTAAACAACGGTTGAACTGATAAACAAAAATCATACTATGTGTGTCTGGTCTTTTTTCCTTTGGGCGTAGTCATCAGTCAGACATTTAACAATAAACACAGTCTGATCATCACAGATAAGCAGGCTAAGGGAAGGGTTAATTTGATGTTTAGGAGAAATATTTATAGATTAAACTAAATAACCAAGCAGTTGTCATTTTTAGCCAGTGGCTCAATAAGTAGCCTAATCATGGTGACTGCTATCAGAGAAGGTAAACACTGCTCCACTGATGAGGTGATTTAGGCAGATTCATCTGTCTTCTCCAAACGTTAAATGTGACATATTTGTAAAAGTGTTTATACTTTAGCAAAGGATGAGAAATATTTTATCATTCACAAACAGTTTAAGATAATAATGAGCGATTTGTTACAACATCTCATCTTCATTCCAATGGCAGACGTTACTGAACGCTCTGACTTGTCTTAAAGATGGCACCCATGATGAGTTGTCACAACTCTCTCTATATACAGCACTGTCACAGGCTGTGTGAGAGCGCCCTCTAGTGCCTGCTGCCGAAAAAAAAACACTTTGACATACATACATATTACATCGATGGCAGTCAAGCGTCGGATTTTGAATGACGTCAATGGCAAGAGTTTAAAAATACAAAAATATTGCATACTCAAGCTTGTGAAATGTTGAAAATGACACTGAAACAGGAAGCAGAATCATTTACCTGCTGGTACAGGTGCACGGCTCGTCTCGCCGCCTGCCTCAGCTCGTTGGCCACCTGCTGGCACTGCTGCAGACTGAGCGACTCTTCATCTTCACCTGAACCTGCAGCACAAACATCCAGCCTGAAGTTATGCACACTTTGACCTGAAGGTGGTGCTAACGTCAAAGTCTACATAAAAACAATATATTATATAGAAATATCTGAGCAGAAATCTGAAACTGAACATCAAGCCCAATGTAATATAAGACAAATAAATATATCTGTGTGGGTTCTCTGTCATCCAGGTGGAGGTAAAAAAGTATTTATAAACATCTGCACTCCATGAAGAAGCTTCTTGATGATCATCTTCAACAAACCTTAAACAGTCCAGTTCACTCTTGTCTGCTGTTTTTGATAAATTACATTATATAAAATACAACACATTTATGTATATAGTGTATATGACAAAATCTGACACATCAAACCCAAAGTAATAAATAACTGAATAAATGTTACATAAAACATCTAAGTATCAACACCAGACCTAAAGTAATAATAATAATAATATAGTAATCTATAATAATAATTAGATAAATGCACTGAACAGCAGTCAATGTAATGAATGGCTTCTTTCTTAACTAATTTATTTGATTTTACTTGTTTTATTTTAATGAGGTGCTGTTCTGTGGTTTACCTGTCTGAGGGGAGTGTTTCTTTTCTGACAGAGGAGAGGATGAAGAGGTGGGCGGGTCAGAGGAGAACGACTCATGCTGTGATGCTGGGAACAAGAAGGAGATAAATATCTGAATCTGTAATAAATACAGAAACGAATAAATAAATGAATCTGTAAATAAAAATTACTAAAAATGAATTAACACAGATCCTATGAACAAAGCATCATTTGACCTCTTACCTGGATCAGTCCAGGTTCTGGTCTCGGATCCTGCTGGGGCGGAGCAGCTGATGATGTCAGAAGTGAGGATGATGTTGGAGGGGATGATGTCACCAGTGGACGTGGACGTGGGGGTTACAGAGGCAGTGGGGCTGAAGGTGAAGGTCTGGTTGTGATTGGTCAACGTGTCATCGACACTGCTGATGCTGCTCCTGGCTCTGCCTAGTGACATCACATCGGTGGGCGTGACCAAACACGGTGACATCGCGTCAGTGGGCGTGACCAAACACGGTGACATCGCATCGGTGGGCGTGACCAAACACGGTGACATCGCATCAGTGGGCGTGACCAAACACAGCGAGATTGCTGCAGGGTCGTGACGCCGAGGCGACAGAGACACACTGCCGAACGCAGAGACGAGTCAACATGACAACTTTGTGATTCTATAAAAAATAAATACATAAAAAGACAAAGTGGGACCAGGAGGTACCTGCTGGTCTGGTCCTGATCTGGTCCAGGTTTGGAACCGGGGAGGTCCAGACCAGCAGGTGACTGGGGGTCTGAGGTGTGGTTCTCCTTCTCCTCCTCTTGGGTAGAGGTGGGAGGGTCCTGCCTCAGTTTAGCCCTGGAGCTAGCTGTGGTTCCCAGGTACCCGAGCCGAGGCGCCCCCTGCAGGACCGCCGACGCCATTACGGTCCTGGAGGTGACATCTGATTGATTGAAGAAGAAACCGGTCGCGATGATTAAAGACAGAATGTCAGGTAGACGTGACAGGTGAGTTCCCAGTGTGACCAGACTATCAGCTACAGAGATCTTAGGCTGAATCCCTTTTCTACCCCTTAGTTTTTCACATTCAGGGCCAAACAGACAGATTTTCCAGGAGCAGACTAGAAACTAAGGAGTACGATGAATTTTCCCAGCATGCAGTGCAAACATCAGGGCACAAATGAGAATATTTTTGTCACTTATTACCTTCTGACAGTCATACTCGTGTTTTGTGTTGCCATTTTGCACAAACCAGTTGTGAAGTGAAACATGATCACCAGGTTGCCGTAAACATTAGCTTTGACGCCCCATTATTATGTTTCTTATTCTGCTGATGTAGCAGCTGGCTAGCAACATGTGATGATGTGGAGCCAGTCGAGTGGCGTCTTGTTTCTTAGGGGAGTATTTTCCTCACTCCCCTTGACACTCAGTTTTCAGGGGCAAGAGGAAGGACTGGGATTCAGCCTTAATGTAGCTAAGATTTATTGAGATATCCCTGACCCACTGCCAGAACAACCAGGAAACCCCTTTGACCCCGTGAGGTTTCACACCTGAAAAAAAGCCAAACCAATCACCCACACACACACCTCGCAGAGCATCTCTGCATTGGACGACCACCACAGTGTGTCGTCGGCGTAATGGGCGGCGAAGGGGTTGATGGGAAATCAGGCAGGAAGCTCTACGATGACGGACGGACCTGACTGTGAGCACACACAATCCTGTCATCAGATTAAATAAGTGTGTCTGGGGCCGTTAGAGTTACTCATGATCAAATTCAAAGCATAACACAATATTTTTATTTCATCTAGTGCTTCTATTTTGTGGCTTTGACACACCCTTACTAGCAGGTTCCTGCTTCTAAATGGTTGGTTTTATTTTGAAAAACTCCTAGTGGAAACATCAATAATATTCACCTTGTGTAAAATCTGAACTAAAATATCAGGAAAATCAGTTTGAGCTAGCAGCTATGGCTTCGCTAACGCTAGTGCAGCTAATGAGAGGGATGCTAACGGCTAATCAGCTAACAGTGATCAAGTGTCCACAGACCTGTGAATGAAACGAAATGAAGAAGTTTACGCCAGCTCTTGTTAAATGGTGTCAGCTGACTGCAGCCCAGTCTCCTAGCAACAGTGGCTGTCAGACAGACGCTGCCATGAAAACATGACATATACAAAAGAAACTGATGACTCACCACTTGTAATTTCTTTCTGAGTCGACTCTGTTGAGGCGCCCCCGCTGCTTGACTCGGCATTCACCTGGAAACAGGCATTCAGTGACTCAGCATTCACACGAGGTGTTTTTTGTGTAACTCAGGTGTGTTCATACCGATGTGTTGCTGACGACACTCTCCTCTGAGATTCTGGTAGGGACTGACACGGGAGGCGGAGCTCGACTTGGCCACGCCCTAAAAGCAAAGCAGGAGTGGACTGTTATTGCCATGACAACGGCCACGCCTGTAGACCAAAGAGCTATACCTGATCCCAGAGGATCCCAGGTAGATTTGACTCACCTGATTCTGTCCTGGAAGCGGGACAGGAAGCGGGTGGAGATGCTGAGTCGGGGGTTCAGGTAGTGTTTTTCGTCAGGAGGCTGCAGAGTCCTCAGGTCCGTGTCAAACCTCTCTGAAAAGTCGAAGGTCACATGTGAGGACACAGCAGCGAGCGAACAGATGATGCCGGAAAGTGTTTGGTACCTTCGGTCAGACTGGAGGCCAGGGTGTCAAAGTGGTTCTTCAGGGAGGTCCTGTCGTCGTCGTCCTCCAGCACCAGGCTGCCCAGCGAGCTGCCCTGACTGAGAGAGTCGGTGTCTGCTGGGAGACAGGAGCTTTCGTTAGCTGACATAAAACAAAGGACCGTCCTGAACCCAGAGTCGTTTGCTGCTTGCTAACCGCCATCATGCTGCTGCTCCACACTTCCTGCCGAGCCCTCTGAGCAGGCGGAGTCCGGACTCAGCTGAGCGCTCCACACCGGCTCCGCCCTTTGACCTTTGACCTCCAGCGGAGACCGCAGAGGGTCCGTCACGCCCTCCACATCAAAGCCCCTGAAAAAAAACAAAAGCAAACAAAAAAAAAAAAAAAAACCATACATTGTCAAGCCGATTCAGGGCCTCTGCAGGTGCACCTGAACAGGAAGCTCACCTGTCAGTGGTGGAGGTGTTGGGGTAGAGGATGTAGCTGTTCCTGCTGTCACCTGGATTCTGGAGCACCTGAACATCACGCAGACAGACAGTCAGGCCAGCTGGAAACTGGAACCAGACTTTGGCTCCAAATGACATCAGAACCTCAAGATGGCCGCTCTCGCACTGGAGACATTTTGGCTTCACTATCGCTGGAGGAAGTGGATCAGTGGGCTCACCTCCTTCTGCTCCTCCTCATCTTCTTCTTCCTCCTCTTCCTCCTCCACCAACAGACTCTCCAGACTCTGAGGGTGAAAGGCTCCCTCTTCCTCCTCCTCCTCCTCTCTCTGCTCCTCCTCCTCCTCCTCACTCTTGGTAGGACTCAGGGAGAAGTTGGAGCAGATGGTCAGAGGGTTCACCTGTTCCGTCCACCGGCTCCGCACCTGACGATGCTCAGCGCCTGATTGGACAGTGGAGGAGGCTCCGCCCTGACCATACTAAGCAGAATTAAATACAGCGAGTTAAAATACAGATTGACTACTATTTATTTATATGATCACTGGAGTATTGGTGGCAATACTGGAAGTAATTACATAAATAGTCTTTTGGATGAAAACGCTGATTAGTTGTAGTCACATTTTACTCATTTCTATATGTTAAAGTTTTATTTGATGAAAATTCAAAAAAGTTTTAGTAAAAGAAACAAACAAAAAAATTTGGTGGAGATGCAACGCTGCCACCTAGTGTGTAGCCACATTCACTGCAGTCTCTATCTAAAGGACTCTGCTGGATTGTATTTGGACCCTGTTTACATGGGAACACTTGCGGGTAAAAACGGCAAAATACTTTGTCAGATGTACGGTGATGGTGTTTTGGGGGCTTGAAAAGGCAAAGAAATGATTGGAAAAGTTGAATACGCTCCGCCATAGCGTTTCCGTACACTGCCCAAGATTCAAAACTCTGCTCAGATCTGCTCACGTCGCATACGCGTTTACGTCACATACATGTGTGCCAGTACAGGGAAATAAAGAAACATGTCAGATTATTTCCACGTGTCGAACCTTCAAGCAGCTCTAATAAACACACAGGAGTCTTTATATCACATGTACAGAATCTGCACACATAGTATCACTGAACAGAGAGGGATCTGTAACGACGTGAGGACATGGCGGTGTTGTGTGATAGGAAATCAACAACTAGCTGCCTGGCATGCATTGAATTTCACACACTTTTGCGTCACCGTATGCACGCAGACTTCCTCCCGAAAACGCTCGTCTAAACATGGAGTAAAAAAAGTGAAGAAGCAACGCTACTTTTGCGTCTTCTGTTCAGCCGGTCATCATATAAACTTAGCTGATGTCCATAGATGAGCTGCCTTTAGGAGGACTGACAGCTTTTAGTCCTCACAGCTAACAGGAGCCACGTTCAGCTCGTCTCCTTTACATCACAAAAAAAAAGAGGCATCAACCGAATCATTTTGTCATTGTTGACAAAAACAACCCTGGTACTGGGAGCGTTCCTATTATTTCTGGCAGTGTTAGGAGTATATGATTTACTTCACATGTTATAGTATCTACTGAACAGACTGACCATCTTCCTGAACCACTGGGGCAGCTTCCCATTGGTCTGAAGCAGCTGAGCATCTGAAACAACAACAACAACAACAAGTTTAACATGGGTGAACTGCTGTCCGGAGTGCAGTCCAGAGTGGTCCTTCTCACCGTGAGCAGAGTCCAGTCTGGCAGGAGTCCTGAGGTCCTCCTCCTGGACCAGCTGGGAGGAGGGTCCACTGATGAAGGTCTCCCTCCTGGAAAAAGAACCACATGGACTGAAGACCAGAGCGCTCAGAGGATCAGGTTCCTGTTGATTGTAGACGTCTCACTCACCTGATGTTCGGCCGTTTGCAGGTGTCAGGTGCAGCGGTGGGTTTGAGGCCCCGCCTCCTCCTCATGGTGCTGGTCATGTGGGAGTCCAGCCGCCACACGAACACACAACTGCACAGCAACACAACTGTTTACCTGTCCTCTAGTCCAGTTTAACTGTCCTCCTGTCCAATGTACCTGTGTTAAGTCCAGTTTACCTGTCTCCTAGTTAAGTCCAGCTTACCTGTCTCCTAGTTAAGTCCAGCTTACCTGCCTCCTAGTAAAGTCCAGTTTACCTGTCTCCTAGTTAAGTCCAGCTTACCTGTCTCCTACTTAAGTCCAGCTTACCTGTCTCCTGACACGGTGATGAGGTGTCTGCAGTCCTGACTGAACCTCATACAGGTGACGATCTCTGAGGAAACAGCAGGTAAATCAAACAGTGAGCAGGCCCTTTAAACGATAAAAAGGATGAGTGGTTTCCTCACCAGAGTGTCCAAACAGAGTGGCCACACACTCTCCAGATTCATAGTCAAAGATGGTGATGTTTTTATCTGAACAGCTGGTGGCGAAGAACGAGCCTGATGGATCCATCTGGACCTGCAGACCACATCAGGTAGGGGCCAATCACATCACAGCACACTGCTGCAGTCATCATCATCATCATCATCATAATCTTCTATTGAACAGAGGATTCAAGACGTCCAAAGAGCAGTTCTAGGTTCTGTCTCTGTATTTAATGCAGTTCTTCTGGAACAATGAAGAGTACCTTCAGCAGGGCTCCTTCATTACTGGACGAGCCTTTCAGACACCTCTTCAGCTTCCCTGTTTCCACGTCATACACCCTAAAAAAAAAAACAGTGTGAGGTCAGCCTCAGCGTTCGTTCAGCGTTCGTCTGTCAGCTGACTGACCTGATGTTTCGGTCCTGGCAGGCGATGATCACGTGGGTCCTCGAAGAGTCCAGGTCCATGTCGTACAGCGTTGTCTTCTCCACCACATGGTGACTCCTGGAGAAAGACAGACCCTCGGCCATCTGGACACCATGACATCACACAGGAGACAGAGTGACATCACACACTTATCTGGTAGTATTTTGAGTACTTACAAATTGACCTAGCTGACTGAATAAATAAATTACATAGGTGCCACATTTATAAGCTCTTTTGGTATTTCAGGCACTACTGGGGATACTTACAGAATTACTGCAGTATTTCTGAATACTTATTGGTGAGTACTCTGACCTGTTGGGCTGTCTGGAAGTAGATGCTCTTGTCGGCTCCACAGCTCACCATTCGCAGCTCCGGACTCTCACCTGGAACACAGGTGAGCTGAGCTTCAGGTGAACATGATGAACAATAATAAACCTGTTCATCTCCCACACTGATGTGTTACTGCAGCAGTTTATCAAGTCATTAAAGTGACGACACACAAACATCACAGAAATATGACAAAACATTAATTCAGGATTTGAAAAATATTCTGACATTTACCTGTGAACTTGACGGCAGTGATGGAGGCTGAGTGGTCGTTCAGGGTCTGTTCCAGACTGTAGTCCTTCTGCAGGTCGAAGACGTGGATCAGACGGTCCCTGCTGGCCGAGGCCAACAGCTGCACACCTGAGACGACAACAACAACAACAACACAGCGTGTACCTCCAGCGTGAAAACAACAACAACACAGCGTGTACCTCCAGTATAAAAACAACAACAACACAGCATTTACCTCCAGTATAAAAACAACAACAACAACACAGCGTTTACCTCCAGCGTGAAAACAACAACAACAACACAGCGTTTACCTCCAGTATAAAAACAACAACAACACAGCGTGTACCTCCAGTATAAAAACAACAACAACACAGCGTTTACCTCCAGTATAAAAACAACAACAACACAGCGTTTACCTCCAGTATAAAAACAACAACAACAACACAGCGTGTACCTCCAGTATAAAAACAACAACAACACAGCGTTTACCTCCAGTATAAAAACAACAACAACAACACAGCGTTTACCTCCAGCGTGAAAACAACAACAACACAGCGTGTACCTCCAGTATAAAAACAACAACAACACAGCGTTTACCTCCAGCGTGAAAACAACAACAACAACACAGCGTGTACCTCCAGTATAAAAACAACAACAACAACACAGCGTTTACCTCCAGTATAAAAACAACAACAACAACACAGCGTGTACCTCCAGTATAAAAACAACAACAACACAGCGTTTACCTCCAGCGTGAAAACAACAACAACAACACAGCGTGTACCTCCAGTATAAAAACAACAACAACACAGCGTTTACCTCCAGTATAAAAACAACAACAACAACACAGCGTTTACCTCCAGTATAAAAACAACAACAACAACACAGCGTTTACCTCCAGCGTGAAAACAACAACAACACAGCGTGTACCTCCAGTATAAAAACAACAACAACACAGCGTTTACCTCCAGCGTGAAAACAACAACAACAACAACAACACAGCGTGTACCTCCAGCGTGAAAACAACAACAACACAGCGTGTACCTCCAGTATAAAAACAACAACAACACAGCGTTTACCTCCAGCGTGAAAACAACAACAACAACAACACAGCGTGTACCTCCAGTATAAAAACAACAACAACACAGCGTTTACCTCCAGTATAAAAACAACAACAACAACAACACAGCGTGTACCTCCAGCGTGAAAACAACAACAACAACACAGCGTGTACCTCCAGCGTGAAAACAACAACAACAACAACAACACAGCGTGTACCTCCAGTATAAAAACAACAACAACACAGCGTTTACCTCCAGTATAAAAACAACAACAACAACAACACAGCGTTTACCTCCAGCGTGAAAACAACAACAACACAGCGTTTACCTCCAGTATAAAAACAACAACAACACAGCGTTTACCTCCAGCGTGAAAACAACAACACAGCATTTACCTCCAGTATAAAAACAACAACAACACAGCGTTTACCTCCAGTATAAAAACAACAACAACACAGCGTTTACCTCCAGTATAAAAACAACAACAACACAGCGTTTACCTCCAGTATAAAAACAACAACAACACAGCGTTTACCTCCAGCGTGAAAACAACAACACAGCGTTTACCTCCAGTATAAAAGCAACAACAACACAGCGTTTACCTCCAGTATAAAAACAACAACAACACAGCATTTACCTCCAGCGTGAAAACAACAACACAGCGTTTACCTCCAGTATAAAAGCAACAACAACACAGCATTTACCTCCAGCGTGAAAACAACAACACAGCGTTTACCTCCAGTATAAAAGCAACAACAACACAGCGTTTACCTCCAGTATAAAAACAACAACAACACAGCATTTACCTCCAGCGTGAAAACAACAACAACACAGCGTTTACCTCCAGCGTGAAAACAACAACAACACAGCGTTTACCTCCAGCGTGAAAACAACAACACAGCGTTTACCTCCAGTATAAAAACAACAACACAGCTCGCACCTCCAGCTGAAAACAACAACAACAACACAGCGTTTACCTCCAGTATAAAAACAACAACACAGCGTTTACCTCCAGCGTGAAAACAACAACAACAACACAGCATTTACCTCCAGTATAAAAAAACAACAACAACAACACAGCGTTTACCTCCAGCGTGAAAACAACAACAACACAGCGTTTACCTCCAGCGTGAAAACAACAACACAGCGTTTACCTCCAGTATAAAAACAACAACAACACAGCGTTTACCTCCAGTATAAAAACAACAACAACACAGCGTTTACCTCCAGTATAAAAACAACAACACAGCGTTTACCTCCAGCGTGAAAACAACAACAACAACACAGCATTTACCTCCAGCGTGAAAACAACAACAACACAGCGTTTACCTCCAGTATAAAAACAACAACAACACAGCGTTTACCTCCAGTATAAAAACCAACAACAACAACACAGCGTTTACCTCCAGTATAAAAACCAACAACAACAACACAGCGTTTACCTCCAGTATAAAAACAACAACAACACAGCGTTTACCTCCAGTATAAAAACAACAACAACAACAACACAGCGTTTACCTCCAGTATAAAAACAACAACACAGCGTTTACCTCCAGTATAAAAACAACAACAACAACACAGCGTTTACCTCCAGTATAAAAACAACAACAACACAGCGTTTACCTCCAGTATAAAAACAACAACACAGCGTTTACCTCCAGTATAAAAACAACAACAACACAGCGTTTACCTCCAGTATAAAAACAACAACAACACAGCGTTTACCTCCAGTATAAAAACAACAACAACAACAACACAGCGTTTACCTCCAGTATAAAAACAACAACAACACAGCGTTTACCTCCAGTATAAAAACAACAACACAGCGTTTACCTCCAGTATAAAAACAACAACAACAACACAGCGTTTACCTCCAGTATAAAAACAACAACAACAACAACACAGCGTTTACCTCCAGTATAAAAACAACAACAACACAGCGTTTACCTCCAGTATAAAAACAACAACACAGCGTTTACCTCCAGTATAAAAACAACAACACAGCGTTTACCTCCAGTATAAAAACAACAACAACAACACAGCGTTTACCTCCAGTATAAAAACAACAACAACACAGCGTTTACCTCCAGTATAAAAACAACAACACAGCGTTTACCTCCAGCGTGAAAACAACAACACAGCATTTACCTCCATGGTGTCTTCACCTGTGGAACCTGAGGTCTCACCTGTGGATGTGGGAGAAAACTCCAGACACAACACCTCTGAGTCATGAGCCTCGATCTTCACCAGCTCATCCAGAAACTCCAGACCAAAGATCCTGAAAACAGGAAGTGTCTCTTTAGTATTTATAGAACTAGATCTGGAGTGTTTACCAAATGACTAAAGTATCTGTGCTTGTATTTGATGTATTTGTAAGGTGACTGAAGTACTTCTGACAGTACTAGGTGTACTCACCGCAGGTTACCACAGCGGTCTCCAGCTGCCAGGTGTTTCCCATCAGGACTGATCCCCAGCACTCTGATACCTGCCTTCCCATCAGCCCCTGCTGCCTCCCTCTCCCCCAGGTACAAAATCCTCAGCAGGTCCTGAGCACAAACAGGAAGTACACCAGAAATAAAAACATCCCCGTCCTGTACCGGTGTATACTCGTGTGTACTTGTACACGGCTGGTCTTACGTTGCTGTAGGCGTTTCTGGGTCCAGTGGGGGGGTCAGTGTGCCACAGTCTGATGGTGTTATCAGAAGAACAGGTGAGGAAGGAGGATGGAGGTAGACAGGCTTGAGACAGGTGTGACAGCTCTGGATACACCTGGGGAGGAGGGACTATTACATATATACACTAGTACTGAAAGTATGCACATGTACTTGCAGCAGTACTTGCAGTACTTCTTGCAGCAGTACTCACCTCCACGCTCCACACACAGCTGCTGTGGTACATGGCAGAGTGCAGCTTCCTGGCGTTCCTCACGTCTTTGACGTCCCAAACGTAAACACTGTGGTCATCGTAGACACAGGTCAGGTGTCTGGCGGTGGGGTCAAAGGTCACGGCCAGCGTGTCAGGGTACTGTGCACCTGGACCGGCAGGTAAAGGGCTGCTGTGGAGACAGACCCAGGGTCAGTGCTCATGTCAGAGTACCACAGCATCAGAGTACTTCCTGGCAGCAGGTGGTACCCCGTCTGGACGCTCTGGATCAGGTCCACCCCCAGGCGGTGGGGTCGGCTCAGGGTGGTGATGTACTGGAGGTTGGAGGTGCTGAACGCTCTGATGGCTCCGTCAGCACAACCACAGAAGATGAAGTCCTCACTGACCGCCAGACAGCCGGCCGACGACGTCTGGCAACAAGTCAGATTCAAATTTATCGATATAGCACATTTAAAACAACAAAATAAAAAAATACATAGAACTACACAATTAAGCTAAAAAATTATCCAAATAAGATAAATAAAAGACTAAAGTACAAGATCAGAGGCACCATCAGCTGATAAGCAGCAGGGATGTCTGGGTCAACATGAGAACAGAAATGCGTCTTTAACAGGGACTGAAGGGTCAATCAGGTCTGGGATCTGCTGTTCATGTTCTTCAGGGAGCAGACTGAGGATCGACTACCTCACCAACAGACCACAGTACTTCAGGACTGAGTGGCCGACATGAGAGTCTGCAGCACGGGGGCCCCACAGGACCCTCAGGGGCCCCACGGCTACTGTTGGATGTGTATCTGAGGGGGATGATCTGGAGTACAGGACCATCATCACTGACTTTGTCAACTCGTGTGAACATAACCATCTTCATCTCAGCTCCAGTAAGACCAAGGAGATGGTCATTGACTTCCACAGGAAGAAGACACCGCAGACTGAACATCCAGGGTCTGGAGACCGACAGGTTCACCTGACTTTGTTCTACTGCTTGGAAGGCAATATGTCCATATGTTCATTAATATTCTCACTCATAATTACAGTGAAATACAGAAAAAATGCTGCAGACATTTTCTTTATCCCACTAGTTTAATAAATGATGTTCTTCAGTAAACTTTGTGGAAAAAGAAAAGCTCCTGTCAGCCTCAGAGCTGTTTCAGTGATCACTGGAAAACAACGAGCGGCTCATTTATTAGGCAGGAATTAATGAGAGGAGGCTGACTGGACAGCAGCGCGGCAAGCTGACTCTGATGAGCGTCCTGTAGCGTGAACAGCACGGAGAGTCAATGACTCCATTTAGTGTGAACAAGGCTGACGGCCATCCTGACGTAACGTCACGGAGCGTCCTAACGAGCAAAGGTCAGTGTGGAGGTGAGCCGGTACACCTGTCTGGTCTCCCAGTTAATGATGAAACAGCCAGCGAGTCTTTCTGGACAGTGGGATGTTAAAAGCTTCGTGATCAGACTGAAGTCGAGCCGAAAACAACATTTAGAAGCAAAGCAACAGAAAACCAAGCTGCAAACAGTAAGATGAGCAAACAGGAGCCATCTGGGATCATGGAGGCGGGAACAGAGCAATCAAAATATCTTAAAAAAAAAAAAAAAAAAATCGGCTTTACTGTCGTATAATACAGGTGTGTTTATTTCCTGTTTCCTCACCTTGAGGTTGACCCAGGCCTCCAGGTGTCGGCTGCTGTTGAACAGACACAGCAGACCAGAGCTGGTGATGCAGTAGGTGCTGGACGCCATGAGGCCACGCCCACACGCCACCCCGCTGAACGAGCTGTTACTGTGGTCTCCTAGCAACCCCGACCGACCAATCAGAGGCACTGTGCTGTTCACCTGGGCGCAGACAGGAAGTGGTTACACGACAGGCGGCTGAGATTAGCTGTGATTGGCTGATGAGAGTTCAGGTGGGTACCCGGCGTTCTTTGGAGGCGTCCAGGTACCAGAACTTGACGTGTCGGTTTCCTGCTGTGACGAAGTAGCTGTTGTCCTGAGAGAAGGAGACGGCCAACACTCTGCTGGACACTTTGTTGGAGGCGATGATCAAACCTTTCTGCTCAAAGATAAGGAAGCAGTAAAGGATCATGGTACAGGTGGATTTCGAATAACTGAAACTGAAATACACTTTGTTTGTTTGTTTCCAGTGCGTCCTCACCCTCCAGTCCCACACACTAACAGTCATGTCGTGCTGGTATCCCACGGAGACGATGTAGCAGCTACTGGTGGAGAACGCCACGCAGGAAACGCCATATTTGTGAGACTGAACCTCGGCCACCTGACCTCCACCCACCTCCCACACCCTCACACAGGGCATGTGACCACTCTGAAACAGAGACACACTTTTACCTGTCCACTGCTGTCCACAGAGAGAGGACAGACACACCTTTACCTGTCCACCAGGTGTGTGCCTCAGCTCTTACCTCACCAGTGACCAGGTGCTTTCCATCATGGGAGAAGGACACAGCGCTGAAGGGCTTCCTGAAAGACAAACACGTCTTTACTGTCCTCTACTGACACTCTGCAGCCTACAGACTTGTTCCCAGCAGGACTTTAACTTCAGCACACTCCTGGTGGACTCCCAGTGAGCTTCCAGCGCAGGTGAGGTGGACTCACCTGGACGTGTTGATGATGTGAGTCTGTTTGTTTTTCTTTGGGTGAAGCAGCACGATGACACACCTGAAAGACAAACAAAATCACAGCAAACTCTTCAGAGTGGCACAGAAAAGCATGCTGGGAAACACTCGGGGCTTACCCTGCGGGGTAGGCGATGAGCCCAGATTTGGGGTCAGAGGTCAAACCGCTGCTGCTGGCTGTGCTGATGCCTAAAACTTTCTCCAGACTCACCTGAAACAACACACACACACACACCAAACTACATTTAAAAAAACAAAAAAACAAAATCACACACTTTCAGGTATTTTCATTGTTGATTAATCTGTCAGTTCTCCTCTCTGCTTAATAACTGATCGATCAGTTGTTTGGTCCATAAAATGACCAGAAAATATCAAGAAGACGTCCTCAAATGACAGATCAGTTTAGCGTCACAGAGGAAGAAAGAAACCCGTTAATACTCACATTTAAAAAGCTGACATCAGAGAAATTAACTCAAACTGATAAATCAAAGATCGTCGAAAACGTATCTATCAATGGCTACTAGAGCTGAAACAATTAACCTGCAACTATCCTGAAAAGTGACTCTTCAAAGTGAAGTATTCAGTCGGTGGTGTCACAGTAACACTGCTGGCCTGCTGCCTGTGGACACACATTAGCTTGTTGCTGTGAAAAGTTAGCACATAACTACCGTTATAAAGCCGCAGGGATCTACTGGAAGAGTTCAAACTGTTCCGAGTCAAACCTTTTTTAGCAGATTATGTGTGTGTTAATCTGTTAGCATGTTGTTCACAGATCGTATTGAAACTTCAGCTGTCCAGTGAGCTAACGGCACTGGGATGCTAACAGTTAGCTCAGACCGTACCCGGCAGCTGGAGCTCTTCTTCTGCTGGCTGTGGCGGCTCTTCCTCCCCGCTGGGGGTTTCCTCTTCGCGGTGCAAACTGAACCGTTGTCCGCTCCCTCTGCCATATCCAGCGCCTCACTTTACTTTAATGCAGTTATACGACTCGTTAAACGACGATAAACCGGGTCGTGACACCGCTGTGTCGATGCATGAAAGCCGGCCGCCGTGAACCAGGAGCGGATCAGCTCATCAGACCACTTCGCTAATGACAACGATGGAAGACCTAGCTTAGCTTCACTTCTAAAAGAAACCTGACACTTTTCACTGCGGCGGGACTCTGGTTCAAACTGAGCTCCGCCCACTACCATATCGACTGACCAATGAGCAGCAGACAACCCGCCCTCTGCACCAGAATAACCAATGAGAAGTCGAGAGCCCGCCCTCTGCCCCGGAAACAGCCAATCAAAGTATTGTTATTATTAATAATATTAAAAAAATAACAGTAATGATAATAATACAAAATAATAAACGTTATGACTTTTAAGAAAATTATATAATAACAATAATAATAATAATAATAATGAAAATTACGCACACAAGTTGCAACAATAGCAATAGAGGTGGACACAATAAAATAATAATAACAATATAATAATATAATAATAATAATCGGGATTATAAGTAACAATGCTAACAATACTCCAAAGATAAAAATAATAACTCAAAATAATAATAATAATAATAATAACAACAATCATAATAATTATAGAATTAAAATCCTGTATAGTTAATGAGTGAAGACGGTCTAAATTAAAACATTCAATGGTCAGAAGTGAACTGTAGCCAAGTACTCAACTACTGTACTTATATGTCGGATGAATATTTTCAATTCTTGCTACTTTGCAATTCTCCACATCTCAGAGGGAAATATTGTACTTTTGTGTGTGTATTTTTTGGACAAGTGGACATTTAAGTTACTTTCCAGTTTCAAATTATTATTGCAGATTATAATAAACTAATAGATTCCTGATGTGTTATTATGTATCAGCACCATGTTCATTCCTGTGTTCTCTGATGCAGGACACCTGAGGCTAAAAGTTGGCAATGAACGTCAAGAAAGAGAGACTACAGATTTTATTCAAAGCATTCAGAAACACTAGAAAATAAACAAATGTTGAATAAATGATATTACAGAATAGTTTGACATGAAAGATATTTCTGTCTACAGGTGGGACACCCTCAGGCCTGCACGCCGCACAGAGACACGGAGGAACCAGGTAACCAGAACCCAGAGCGAGACCAGAACCCAAAACCAGGATGAAGAGGTTCAGTGAATGTGGCTGTGAATGTGTAGAGGTGGACCAGTTTGTCAGAGCAGACTCTGTAGAAGGACAGAGTGCCAGAAGGATAGTCCAGGTAAACTCCTAGCCTACCTGAGACCAGATAGGAGGAGGAGGAGGAGGAGGAGGAGGAGGTGGATGAGGAGACAGGTGTTCTTCTGTTCTGGTGCAAAGCAAAGTAGCCATCAGCAGAGCAGCTCAGACTCCACGACTGATTATTCCTTCCAAACCACGAGTCGCTTCTACTTCCTGTCCTGGTGATGCCTCTGTAACTCGCTGCTATGGAAACCCCTCCTCTCCACTCGACCTCCCAGTAGCAGCGACCAGTCAGACCAGTTCTACACAGCAGCTGAGGACAGCTGTCATCGAACCTGTCTGGATGGTCCAGATAGGACTGGAAGCCCACATGAGTCACCGTCCTGTTGCTGTCAGACAGTCTGAGGCCTCTGTTCACTGTGTTGGTGTCCAGCTCCAGTTCACAGGCATCTGGTGGACAAAGGACACAGGTCATCACCTGGTGACTCAGCAGCAACACTTACTAACATCTATTGGTTCAGTCAAAATCAAAAGACACTCACACTTCCTGAGACCAGACAGAAACCAGCGCCGTCCACCATGGTCCACCCTGCAGGAGGAAGCAAAGGCTCAGTCCAGTCTGTATGTCCAGTCTGTCCGTCCAAACCTGAGACTGTCCAGTCTGTCTGTCCATACCTGAGACTGTCCAGTCTGTCTGTCCATACCTGAGACTGTCCAGTCTCCATCGTGGATCCTCCAGTCCAGCAGTCAGCAGCTTCACTCCTGAGTCTCCAGGATGGTTGTAGCTCAGGTCCAGGTCTCTCAGATGAGATGGGTTGGAGTCCAGAGCCGAGGCCAGAACAGCAAAGCCTTCCCCTGAGACCAGACAGCCTGAGAGACTAAACACCAGCAAAACCAGTCAAACCTGTGTCATCGGAAGACCTTTAGTGACACAGTAAAACCAAGAAAGGTCAACGAGCAGGTGAAAGACCAACCTGAGAGTCTCCAGTCTGCAGTGTGGACTCTCCAGTCCAGCAGACAGCAGCTTCACTCCTGAGTCCTGCAGGTCGTTGTTGCTCAGGTCCAGGTCCCTGAGACTGGAGGACTGGGAGCTGAGGACTGAGGACAGAGCTGCACAGCTTCTCTCTGAGAGATTACAGCCACTCAGCCTGGAGGGGAATCAACAAGACACGAGAAAACTATTAAAGAAATGAATAATAAAACTACATTTCATTGTGGAGGGTCATGTGTCCACGTACAGAGCTTTGTTGGAGGCTTTGACCACTGGCAGCAGCCTCAGCAGAGCTTCCTCTGAAGAACGGTATTTCTTCAGGTCAAACACATCCAGATCTTCTTCTGAAGACAGTAAGATGAAGACCAGAGCTGACCACTGAGCAGGAGACAGTTTACTGGTGGACAGACGTCCTAATCTCAGGGACTCCTGGATCTCTTTGACCAGAGACTGATCGTTCAGTTCATTCAGACAGTGGAACAGGTTGATGCTTCTCTCTGCAGACAGGTCCTTTTCAATCTTCTTCTTGATGTACTGGACTGTTTTCTGATTGGCCTGTGAGCTACTTCCTGTCTGTGCCAGCAGACCTTGTAGGAGAGTCTGATTGGTCTCCAGTGAAAGACCCAGGAGGAAGCGGAGGAACAGGTCCAGGTGTCCATTCGGACTCTGTAAGGACTTGTCCACAGCACTCTGATAGAGATGTGTTGGTTTGTCTCTGACGACTACAGTCAGTAGGGAGTTTTTTTGTTCTTCTGCCATCAGGTTGACTCCAGAGTCGATGAAAACCAGATGGACATGAAGAGCAGCCAGAAACTCCTGGACACTGAGATGGACGAAGCAGAAGACCTGATCCTGGTACAGTCCTCTCTCCTCTTTAAAGATCTGTGTGAACACTCCTGAGTACACTGAGGCTGCTCTGATATTGATGCCACACTCTGTCAGGTCGGACTCGTAGAAGATCAGGTTTCCTTTCTGCAGCTGCTCAAAAGCCAGTTTTCCCAGAGACCAGATCATCTTCCTGCTCTCTGGACTCCAGTGAGGATCCGTCTCAGCTCCTCCATCATACTTGACGTTCTTCAGTTTGGACTGAACCACCAGGAAGTGGATGTACATCTCGGTCAGGGTCTTGGGCAGATCTCCTCGCTCTCTGGTCTTCAGGACCTCCTCCAAGACTGAAGCAGTGATCCAGCAGAAGACTGGGATGTGGCACATGATGTGGAGGCTTCTGGAGGTCTTGATGTGAGAGATGATGGTTCTGGACTGGCCCTCATCTCTGAACCTCTTCCTGAAGTACTCCTCCTTCTGGGGGTCAGTGAACCCTCTGACCTCCGTCACCATGCCGACACACTCTGGAGGGATCTGATTGGCTGCTGCAGGTCTTGTGGTTATCCAGAGGCGAGCAGAGGGAAGCAGGTTCCCCCTGATGAGGTTTGTCAGCAGCACATCCACTGAGGTGGACTCTGTCACATCAGTCAGGATCTGGTTGTTGTGGAAGTCCAGAGGAAGTCGACACTCGTCCAGTCCGTCAAAGATGAAGACGACCTGGAACTCTTCAAACCTGCAGATTCCTGCTTCTTTGGTTTCAGTGAAGAAGCTGTGGACCAGTTCCACCAAGCTGTACTTCTTCTCTTTCAGCACATTCAGCTCTCTGAAAGTGAACGGAAAGGTGAACTGGATGTCCTGGTTGGCTTTGTCTTCAGCCCAGTCCAGAGTGAACTTCTGCGTTAGGACTGTCTTCCCAATGCCAGCCACTCCCTTTGTCATCACTGTTCTGATTGGTCCATGTCTTCCAGGTGGGGGTTTAAAGATGTCTTCCTGTCTGATCCTTGTTTCTGGTCTGTCTGGTTTCCTGGTTTCAATCAGTCTGACCTCATGTTCCTCATTGACCTCTGCAGTCCCTCCCTCTGTGATGTAGAGCTCTGTGTAGATCTGCTTCAGCAGGGTTGGGTTTCCTGCTTTAGTGATGCCCTCAAACACACACTGGAACTTCTCCTTCAGGTTAGACTTGAGTTTACATCGACAGGCTGCAGCAGCACTTCCTGAATGAAGAAAGAACATGAGGGGCTGGACCCTCTAAATGTTTTAAAACTATGAATGTGTTAAATGCTCTTACTGCTCTGCAGACAGTCAGCCAGCTCCTCCTGCTTCATCCTCCTCAGGAAGTTCTGGGTGATCTTCAGGAAAGCCTCTCCGCTGCTCCTCCTCTGCTCCTCCTCCTCCTCACCATCCAGCACCTCCTCATCCTCCCTCTGACTCTCTGAGCTTTCTGGGTAATCTGGACTCAGAACCTTCTGGATCTTCTTCAGCTCGTTCCTCACAAAAGAGACAATGTTCTCCTCCAGCAGCTGGAACAGATGATAAACTGAACAATATAGAGTGGGGGGGTTAGCCCCAAAGTTAGCCGTTGTTATTGCTAACTGTGGGTTAGGCTAACCTAACTCAGGAACTTGACTTGGGTCTAGAAGTGCAGCCTGAAGTACAAAAGTAAAGCCAAAACACCCCAGACATGGGAGCAGCCATCTTCACATGTCATCTGGAGTCTGAGCATCAATTTGTTTCTGTGAGGACTTAGCTATTCTCAAAAAGACAATAAATCTGTCCAAGTGGAACAGAAAGAAGAAGCAGAAGAATGACGTGAACAGATGTTCCAGATGTACAAACCATAAATATGGAGTCCAGTTGTGGTCGATGCAGCTGGAAACCTCCAGGAACCTCTGAGGGGTCCTGGTCCACTCTGTGGATCACATGATGTCTGTGAGGCATTAGTCGTCTTGCAGTAAACATCACTGCAAACACCAATCAGGAGCTCTGACATCACACCCACCTGCCTCTGTGATTGGTCGCCTATGTGTAGCCATATTTCAACCGTATCACTGAGCTGAATTTCTCTGGATCCTCAGATCCTGAACTAATAACAACAATCATGTTCATAACGTTTCAGTGCCTTAATGAGCTTAATGATCACCTCTGAGCGGCAGACGGAGGTCTTCCTTTAAAGTTCAAGACTTTGTCCTTCGACTGGTCACTCTTCAAGGAGAGACAGCTGGATCCAGGTCCAGGTCCAGGTCTAGGAGAGCCTGGTCTCTGCTGGACCCTGAAACAACAATAGATGAATGTGCTTGTGGGAGACAAAATAAAGGGACTCCCCACCAGGCCTGACTAGAAACGCCACAGAGTCTGATCTGACTTCCTGTCATTTATTGACTCGTTCTAGTTCTAAGAGAGAGCAGGAGAACCAGAACATCTCTGGGTCCAGATCACCTCTGAGACAGAGGTCGCCCTTTAAAGTTCAGGACTTTGTCTTTTGACTGGTCACTCTTGAAGGACAGACAGCTGGATCCAGGTCCAGATCCAGTTCCAGGTCCAAGTCCATATCCAGGTCCAGGTCCAGGTCTAGGAGAGTCTGGTCTCTGCTGGACCCTGAAACAAAAACAAATAAAATGTGCTTGTGGGAGAAAAACTGAATGAATCTCCACCAGGCCCGAAGTGACACCCTGCAGGGTCTGAATGGACTCCATTTGGTCCTGATCTGACTTCCTGTCATTTATTGACTCGTTCTAGTTCTAAGAGAGAGCAGGAGAACCAGAACATCTCTGGGTCCAGATCACCTCTGAGATGGAGGTCGCCCTTTAAAGTTCAGGACTTTGTCTTTTGACTGGTTACTCTTGAAGGACAGACAGCTGGATCCAGGTCCAGATCCAGTTCCAGGTCCAGGTCCAGATCCAGATCCAGATCCAAGTCCAGGTCTAGGAGAGTCTGGTCTCTGCTGGACCCTGAAACAAAATCAGCATTGATATGTTCATGTTCAGTCTCCACTTTATTAGGTCATCTGTGCAGAACCTGAGGACAGTCTGAGGACAGAACCTGAGGACAGTCTGAGGACAGAACCTGAGGACAGTCTGAGGACAGTCTCACCTCTGAGTGGTTGTAGATGGGACTCTGTCCTGTCTGTCCTCACACTGATCCATAGAGTCCTGCTGAACGGGACCTGAAATAGTACAACAATAATAACAGTGACTTATAATAATGATAATAATGATGATGATCCTTAAATCTGAAGTGTAAAAACTACACTAAGAGGCATTAAAAACATAACATTGTATTTTTTTTATATTAATATGAATTTTCATAATTTATTGGGTGACTTCACTTGGTATGATACTGAACATGAATGAACAAATGGACATGGATTACAAATGTCAGTATGTTGTGTGATCGTCGTGGCATAGACATGATGAATGCGTTGATTTCGCCCACTGGGATCGCTTCCCACTCTTCCAAGAGTGCAGCAACCGTCACCGGCAGTGGAATACGACGCCGTACACGGCGATCCAGATTGTCCCAAAGGTGTTCAATCGGATTCATATCCGGGGAATAAGGCGGCCAGTACATAAGCTGCACATGATGTCTGTGCATAACGTGCCTGCAGGCGTGAGATAGTGCATCTGTGGACGCCAAAATGCCTGGCTACCCTCGCTTCGGTCATTCTGGATCTCAGCGTACCGATGGTCTGCTCCCTCATGTTTGCTGCTAAGCGTGGCATGGTGACCGTCTGTGACAGCTTGCATTTTTCCTCCAGGTTTTTAAAGCCTTGACCAGTTGAGCTCAAATCACCAAAAGAACTCATTGAAAGCTTTCAAACAATGTCCTAACGAATCCCACATGCAAAAACAGGGATTGGTACCGTCTGCCACGTTCATTTATTGTTTGAGCTGAAAAATGTGGCTCCATAGTTTCAAAAGCCACGAGTGGAAGTAAACAAAACAAAGTAGTTGTATCCAGTTTTATTTTACATTGACTTTGTTGCGTTTTTAATGCCTCTTAGTATAGAAAGAAGCGGACTGGTTCCTTGTTCTGGTCTGGTCTCAGTGGGTCTCTGCAGACCCCTAACAGACCAGGTGATGCTCCTCAGTGATTGGTCCACACCTGTGAGCGACCTTCCAATGTCTGACTGATATCCACTAATAAATGCCATCAACAGGAACAAAGAACAAAAGAACTTTGCTTAACTGAGCCAGGTAATTTCTGCTGGTAGTCCCTGGACAGGTAAGAACAGCAACATTAAAAGTGTTGAATTATGACAGAATATTTTAAAGTAAACACAACAAACAGAAAGAGAAACAGAGAACGAGAGCACCAGGTCATGACAATGCACAACATCACATATACACTCACTTATTTCCATCACACACACACACACACACACACACACTAACACTAACACACACACACACTAACACACACACACACACTAACACTAACACTAACACTAACACACACTAACACTAACACTAACACACACACTAACACTAACACACACACACTAACACACTAACACTAACACACACACACACACTAACACACACACACTAACACACACACACTAACACACTAACACTAACACACACACTAACACTAACACACACACACTAACACACTAACACTAACACACACACACACACTAACACGCACACACTAACACACACACACTAACACACTAACACTAACACACACACTAACACTAACACACCAACACTAACACACACACACTAACACTAACACACACACTAACACTAACACACCAACACTAACACACACACACACACACACACTAACACTAACACACACACTAACACTAACACACACACACTAACACTAACACACACACTAACACTAACACACACACACACACACACTAACACTAACACACACACACACTAACACTAACACACACACACTAACACACACACACACACACTAACACACACAGCTGTGTATTTGTGTATTGTGGGGACTTTACATTGACTTGCATTCATTTCCTAGACACTTCCCTTGACCCTAACCATATCCACTACCCATGTAATCCTAATCCTAACCCTAACCAAAGTCTAACCTTACAGTAACATTAGATGTTCTCCAAGTCTTCAGCCTGAAATCTAACAGTTTACATTATGGGGACCTGCACTTTGTCCCCATAAGTACGGTGAGTCCCCACATTGTCAGCGTGAGTCCCCACAATGTGAGTGTGTTATCAGACTTATGTCCCCATATGTTCGGCAAAACACGCCCTAACACACACACACTAACACTAACACACACACTAACACACACACTAACACACACACACTAACACTAACACACACACACACACACTAACACTAACACACACACACACACTAACACTAACACACACACACTAACACTAACACACACACACACACACACACTAACACACTAACACTAACACACACTAACACACTAACACTAACACTAACACACACACACACTAACACACTAACACTAACACTAACACACACACACACTAACACACACACTAACACACACACACACTAACACTAACACTAACACACACACACACTAACACACACACACTAACACAAACACTAACACACACACACACTAACACACACACACTAACACAAACACTAACACACACACACACACACTTTGATCAGCATGAGGATGTGTGGAAATCGGACATAGGATGAACTCTGTGGGAAGGACATCCTACTGACTCACAGCCACACAGGAAAAGGAAGTTTTCACGTTTTGGAACGCTACGCTCACCCCTCAGACAGATGGCGTTACTTGTTTCAGAGCACAGTGGAACAAACGTTTTCAGAGGGCGAGCAGAGGCACTGTAAATAAGTTAATATTTGAGTGTATGATCTAAGTGTGAAAACTAAGTGTTGGATCTGGAGTTGCCCCCAGGTACTTAAATTGCGCTACCTGTTTTATTTTTTGCCCATTTACTCCAATCTCAGGATAAGTTTTAAGTTTATGGCTCTTAGTAAAGAACATGGTTACAGTTTTCTCAGTATTTAAGGCATATATAACCAGGCACTAACCTTGGTCATGACCTTTGATAATTTTGTAGCCACCTGTGTTGCACTTTTCCCATGAGCATATAAAACAGTATCATCAGCATACATTATGATGTTTCCATCCTTACACATAGAAGGCAAGTCATTAATGTAGAAACAGAAGAGCAGCGGCCCTAACATTGACCCTTGCGGGACTCCCAGAGTGGATGCTAGGGATGCAGATAGTGTACCACTCGCTCGAACACACTGGTGTCGACCACTTAAGTACGAATTCATTCAGTTTTGTACATTTATACAGTTTGGTTGTATAACAGCGCCTCATGATTTACTGTGTCGAAGGCCTTTCGTAAATCAAGGAAGACTGCTCCCACCACTCCACCCTGATCTAGGCTGCTTTGAATTTCCTCAGCAACAAGCTGTTTCAGTCGAATTTTTCATTAGAACTTTGGATTTAATGTGCACGGCGGTGAGTGAAGTTATGACAGCGCTCCAGGCTGAATTGAAAAACTTGACTGACATGTGCTTCAGGGAAGATATTAAAAGCAAATGGATGAATTTGTTTCAGAAGTAAACCGGTGAAACGAGTAGACCAGCCGGAGGAAAACATTCGTTCGTCATGGAAAGATGGGATACCCGTACCCAGCTGCTCACTAAACAGCAGCACTACAGGACAAAGCGAGCGATCGGAGGGGCGCTCCAGGCGCAGTAATATCAAGATTTATGGCATCCCCGAGGACGCCGAGGGCACGTCTGCAGTGACTTTTATTGAAAACTTCATCAAGACAGAGTTGGGGAACGAACTCGGTCGTGGAATGGGGATTGAGCTCAGAACTTTTTTCCAGTTCTCTGTCAAAGAAAAGATGCTGGAAAAAAGAGCTCAGTGTCCAAAACAAGCGGGTCTGTTTTGATCATGATTGTACAACGGAGGTGCAGAACAAAAGGAAGGAATGTGTTCCCATCAAGAAAATACTACCGCCGCACGGCGGAGAAGAGGACAGACGCTGGACGACGTCCCCATCAGGACCAAGAGCAAAGACATGAGAGATAACGGAGGCCCGACCCGAGAGGCACCGGTTCCAGGAGCCGATCAGGGAGAAGCTGAAGGAGTACCTTTACCTTCTCATAACGATGTTTGATTAAAATATGCGCAAAAGACACAGACACCAAACTGTGACCAGCCCCCCTCACTGTCTTTTCTGATGGACGGTCCGTTCACTGTGTCAGCAACACTATAATATCCTGTCTCTGAATGTGAATGGACTAAATGACCCAGTCAAAAGAAGCAAACATAAAAAGGAGACACATCTTTCAGGTGCTGAACAGATGGGATTTAGAAATCAGATCTCGAATCACTGATAGACAAGACAAATTTGTTTTGGTAAAAGAAAAAAAAAAAAACTGAGTTGTCTATGACTTAGCATTATACATGCAACATGACAGGGCACAAACTGGCAGACAACAGGTGACTCAGGTGTTTTTTATTCCACCCAAAAATGGAAAGAAACAAATAGCACTTTGTCTAAGTGAAGTTGTGGAGCTAAAAGAGGTCAAACAAACAGGAGTCAGCTAAACACAACAGAGCCGATCCGACCAATTACACACAGGCTTAACAAAATAGAACAATTCCCCCAGAAGAAGATTAACTTAACTAAGGTAACCTGAGCACATAACAAACCCAAACATCCTCCCCATGACGTAACCAGAGCTGTATTTAACAGCAGCACTAACTGCTAACGCTACAAAACGAAAATCACAACAAGTTAAAGAAACTAATGAGTGTACAAAAGTGAAGTGAATGTGTGCGCTACAAACAGAAACTAATGTCAAGACTGTCAAATAAACGAAGATATGAGACAAGGTCCAACGTGTCGTCCTGTATCTGGTCATAACGTAAGACGATGAGTGAAATGATGAAAAAACAACTACAAACGTAAAAGAAACCAAAATGCCGAAAGGCAAATACCGACATTTAACGTTGCGGTGTGGCTGCAGAGACGGCCATCACTCAGGACAGCAATAATGAAGACGTAAACCCCAGTATATGATGGGATGCAGCTATATTATATTCTTCTAGCCAGGAGAGGAAAAGGCCAAAAATGACTTGGTTTACAGGAAAAACTGAGAGACCTGGAACAAATACACATAATAAGAAAAGAGCCTCGATCACAGCAGCAAGTCTGACACACTAAAGAGGAAAGATCAGGTGAGGAGGACTGAGGAAACAACAGGCAGAAAACCATAAGCACAAGATGAGAGGAAAAGTCTACAGTCTGGACCGCATACAAGTATTATACATCTTTAGAGTTTAACAACCGCTCAGCAGCTGGTGAACTCCTCACTTCTTCAGAGCTTCCCACCCAAGCTAAAGAACCCAAGTCAGCAAAACACAGCAGTAAAGCTATCTCCAGTTTGAACACGAACAAATCACCTCTCCTCCAGAGTCAGGGTCAAAGGTCACCTCCAGCTTTGATTATATTCAAGAAGGAGGCTCCTCCCTGTGAGCCCCACAGAAGGTTTAATTAATAATTAGTCCTCATAATTAATTATGACAGGATTCATAAAGAATAGACAGACACAGGACAACATAAGAAGAGCCTTACATAGCATCGAACACATTAACAAAGACCAAATCAGAGCTACCACTCTGACAAGGGTCCATGGCAGGGAACCCAGACAGACTATCAGATCTCACAAGAGTCTTTATTAAGAGTGTTCCAGCAGGGAGGAGGAGGACGCCACCGGGGAACCCCTACTCCATCGACTCTGGACTACGAACGGGGATAAAAGAAAAACCCTCTCAAAGCTGAGAGGGAAACCAGTTATCATTGCCTGGAAAACAAAAGGCAATCTAACATGGTCGGCTATAAAAGCTAGGGTTAGGGAGCTAAGGAGAGGGAACCTAACAGAAAACACAGGGCACCTCCGACTCGACACTAGAGGAGGGACCGACCAACAAAACCAGGGACAGGATACTAAGAGGAAAAGAAAACACAAGGATCCACTCCACAGAGGATTCTTCTAGTAAGAAAAGACTCAACAAAATTACCACAAGAGGCTGGAAACTCTGGAGGTGATGGGGAACAGGTGGAGACAACCAGGGTGGGGTCAGACAATCACCAGATCCTGGAAACCAGAGGAAGACACAGTTACTTCAAAATAAAACAGGAAATGACAAAACAACATGTAGGCACGAGACAAAAATGGGAAACTTAACCAAAACAGACAGACGGATCCTGACAGAGTCTTAATCTAGACACTGACAGAGCTTTTCATGCAGGCAGGTGGGAATTTCTGTGTTTAGTTATGAAGAAATGTAACTTTTATACACTGTATTTAGACACTTCATACCTCCCCCACTGTGAGAATTAACGTTCCCGGCAGCCGGTCTGATTCTATACGTTGACTTATTTCATTTATTCATGGATCCTTTAGCTTACTTTATATAAAGTAAGTCTGTATGCAGACAATACAAAACACAAACTGATGAAAATGCTGAAAACATATGGGGAATATTCAGGATATTATGACATTTAATTACACACCTGCAGAAGAACTCAACACGATGGATATAACTTTAACCAGAACGCCCCTGTATCAAGTATTTGTCACAGTTATTCAATATTAACCATAAAAGGATCAAATGCCTCTTTGGCAGCAGAATCAGATAAATGAATATCCTCCCTAGGTTAGTATATCTCTTTTTATCACTGCCAGGGGAAATTCCTCTGAAACAATTTAGAGAGTGGAATAAACATATTTCACGATGCATCCGGAATAAAACAGAGTTCAAGGGTTAAGTTTTCACCCTTCAGCTTTCAAATTTAAATTAACCAGTTAACCTAATCCCCATGCATGTTTTTGGATGGTGGGAGGAAGCCGGAGTACCAGAGAGAACCCACACAGACATGAGGAGAACATGCAAATTCAGGGCCGGGAATCGAACCCAGTACCTTCTTGCTGTGAGGCGACAGTGCTAACCACTACACCACCGTGCCCCCTTCTGCAGATCCATCAGTGATTACTCATATATTTATGGATGCATACAACTGTGGGAATATTGAAGGCTAGACCACAGCGTCGCCTCACTGAGGAAGGGTTCTACATGTGAAACAAAGGAGTTGAGCATTGTGATAACAGAGGACTGAACGTCTGGGACAAACTCCTGCACTTAGAGAGACTTCAGCTGGAAAAGTTTACAACGTTTTTTTTATAACTCCCACGCAGAAGGCCAAAGAGACTGGTGCTGGACAGAACGTGATGAGGTCGCTTGTTTTTTGGTCCTACATCCTCCATCGAGTTTCTTTGGAGGGAGGTGGCAAAAATGATTTCAAAGGTTCGATGTTTTAATAAAAATGTATTATTTACTGGGTATGATACTTTGATCAGCCCCGGACCTGGAATGTGACTAATTGCTCATTGTATTTGTTCTACCTTCTGGTACTAACAGATAAAAACATGCTTAATAAATAAAGAGTTTAAAAAAAGAATGTTTCTTTCTGAAACCTAATTACATCGGATGTAAAAGGGACTTAGAATCCAGATGTGCAAACAGGGTCCAGATGAATTTTTCAACCTTTGCCGCATTAATAGGGACTAACTTAAAAATCGTCTGTGGAAGCTGGACTTTTGGGAAGTTCTGGTGCTGAATTTATAAAGCAGTCATTAAAACATTTCCCAACAAAACGGCGGTCAGCTGAAGGGTTCATCACTGGCTGCTCTGATCGAGGCTTCCTGAGCAGTTCAGGAGCTTCACAGCCTCCAGACATCCACTGCTGTCGTCTCCACCTGGAGGAGACGCAGCATCGTTCAAGAAATGATGTCTGACTGATAATGACTGCTTCAGAGTGAGAGACTGAATGAGCTTTACTGTCATTAAACCAAAGTGTGGAGCTGCTCCCTTTACACCGAGCAGCAACAACATGAGCAGATACACACCAGAAAAAAAACTGCCTCCTATAGAAATATGAATATGAATTTACAACAAGGATAAATACTGAACTGATAAACGGGAAATGTTTCTGTTTGAAACGTGATATTCATACATATTCATATATGTGTGTGTGTATATATATATATACACGTATATATACGTATATACGTGTATATATACGTATATATACGTATATATGTCATACTATAGCATGTTGAAAAAGTCAAAAAATTCAAAATTTTAAAATTTGCCAAAATGTCATATGTATATATATGTATATATATATATATATATATATATACATATATATACACATATATATATACACATGTGTATATATATATATATATATATATATGTATATATATATATGTGTATATATATATATATATATATATACATGTATATATATACGTGTATATATATATATATATATATACACGTATATATATACACGTGTATATATATATATATATATATATATATACACGTATATATATACGTGTATATATATATATATACAGCACGATTACATATCAAGTTTCATTTTTCCTTTTTTTACCTTTGACGTCAGTCTGCCAGAACTTCCTGGAGTCCGAAAGATTCCAGAATAAAAGTTCCTGTGATGTTTACAAACGTCCTTTTTCCTGGTCTGGAGTCTGGACCAGCAGAGTCTGGACCAGCAGAGTCCTGGACCAGCAGAGTCCTAAGCAGTCTCTGAGGTCTGGACTGTTTCCGGTCTTCGCAGAGGAAAGGGCGTGAACTGTTCACTTTCGTGGTGCAAGTCTGCATCTGCGCGTGACCTGCACCACGTGACCTAGATCACTGGGAAACGTGTCTGACGTCAGAGGCGGTGGCTGTTGATTGCTCATCTTTTTGTTTTTCTTCTTTTCATTATTATCTTCTCAGCCTCAGTCAGTCTTTATTTGACTTGACTTTGATTATCATTATGTTTTATTACTATTACTTTATATTACTAACATTCCACAGGTTTACTGTTTTATAATATATTATTGAAATATTTTTCCTTATGAGAAAATGTTTTATTGGCATATTTGACATTTTTATTGTTCTCCTCATGTCTGTGTGGGTTCTCTCTGGTACTCCGGCTTCCTCCCACCATCCAAAAACATGCATGGGGATTAGGTTAACTGGTTAATTTAAATTGACCGTAGGTGTGAATGTGAGTGTGAGTGGTTGTCTGTCTCTATGTGTCCTGTGATGAACTGGACACTTGTCCAGGGTGTACCCTGTCTTTCACCCTAAGACAGCTGGGATAGACTCCAGCCCCCCTGACCCTATGAGAGGATAAGAGGGAGAAGATGGATATATATATATACCTATATACACATATATACGTATATATATATATATATATATCTCCATAAAACTCTCTATCAAAAGAGAAAAGAGGAGAAGTTGCAGGAGGGAAGAGGAGCAGATTAAAAAAAATACCATCACTAGTCATTATTTAGACACACAACCGCATGAAATATGTTTTATTATGAAATTACTCCACAAAGTTAAAGCTTCAACTTTAAAAGTTTAAAGTCCAAGAAAAGCAAAAAGAAATATGAATAAATTATAACAGCAAACCATGTTAAGAACAATACAACCATAAAAAGATTATTTTTATTTTTATTATTGAAAGAAATGCCAAGTAAATAAAATTCAGAAAAAATGAGCAGCATTCTGGCCTGAAGGACGGGGGCATGTGCTAACATCCTGTTTAGCTCTATGCTGACTTCATGCTACGGGTTTAGTGTATGCTTTTAACAAGAGGAAAAACACTGCTAAAATGCTAACACTTTAGCTTCAAGCTGTGTTGGTCACAGTGGGGACAGCTAACAATGCTAACAGTTACCTGGAGCTCAGGTATTCATGTTTCCTGTAGCTCAAAGTGCAGTTTGATGAGCAAAAACTACCACTGCAATGTGCCATCCCAAAGTCCAGAGTGTTGGAAAAAACAAAAGGCTAAAATATCCACAACAACAAAAATCAACCTCAATCATCTCACAAGAAAAATAAAAATAAAACAGGACATTTCTCTCCTGCAGATTCCCTCTTCTTCAACCACAAAACAACAAGTTTCAATGTTTCAGCATCAGTGCAAACAAACAAGTCACCACTTCAAACCTGGGCTTCCACTCTTTCTATTAAACCTGACTTGAAGGAGCATCTTGTCCTCTCGCTGTCGGCCCGTTACAAAGTGCTCTGTCCCAAACATCTGGACGTCTTGTTTCAAATCCCCCTGAAACCAACACATTCTCCAAAAAGTATAAAGAGCAAATGACCTCAAAGTTAGGGCCCCGGGTCCATGCTTAGCTAAGCTTAGCTTAGCACAAATACTAGAGGCAGTGGGGAACTGCTAGCCTAGCTTAGCACACGGTCAACTCGTCAGGGTTTGTTAGCACCACTGAGCCCTTTTTGTCCATGAGCCTGCATTTATACCTGGACATAGAATGGAATTAACTTTAATTTTTTTCTGATTATCAATAATCCATCGAGTCATTTTCTGAGCAAAAGAGGCGGGAAAAATTCACTTCCACATGTGAACATTTGTCTGTTTGCTTCTTAGTATCTTTACACATATTTTTCAACCAAACAAGTAGATGAACAATTCCTTATATTTTTCATGCTCTGTGATGGGTTCAAAGACGACTCTGATGAATGATGATAAATCCTTTTCCTCACACTGACCTGCCTGCTGCAGCGATCGCTGGACCGTTAGCTTCTGTTTGATGAACTCCTTTCTGTCCCGTCTCTGATTGGCTGCTCGTCTGCAGCGGCTTGAATTCAGTTAAATTACCTCGTTGGTAGAGCTCCGCCCTCCTCAGGACGGTGAAGGCACAGAGGATTCCAGAAAGATGACAGAGTGTACATTCAGCGCTGGTCTGACGGTCACTGGAAGGTCACTTAAGGTTCTTTCTTCTTCTTATTTACACTACAAAAATAGAGTTCAGAAAAACAGAAAAAAAGGTCCCTTCAGGAGGATTTATGAGGCCTGCAGAGGAAGAAGAAGAAGAAGAAGCTCCATGAACAGTTCTGACTGGGATTAGAAGCCAGTAGTTTCAGTTAAACTGGGATTAGAAGACAGTAGTTTCAGTTAAACTGGGATTAGAAGACAGCAGTTTCAGTTAAACTGGGATTAGAAGCCAGTAGTTTCAGTTAAACTGGGATTAGAAGCCAGTAGTTTCAGTTAAACTGGGATTAGAAGCCAGTAGTTTCAGTTAAACTGGGATTAGAAGACAGCAGTTTCAGTTAAACTGGGATTAGAAGCCAGTAGTTTCAGTTAAACTGGGATTAGAAGCCAGTAGTTTCAGTAAAACTGGGATTAGAAGACAGTAGTTTCAGTTAAACTGGGATTAGAAGCCAGTAGTTTCAGTTAAACTGGGATTAGAAGACAGAAGTTTCAGTTAAACTGGGATTAGAAGACAGAAGTTTCAGTTAAACTGGGATTAGAAGACAGTAGTTTCAGTTAAACTGGGATTAGAAGCCAGTAGTTTCAGTTAAACTGGGATTAGAAGCCAGTAGTTTCAGTTAAACTGGGATTAGAAGCCAGTAGTTTCAGTTAAACTGGGATTAGAAGACAGAAGTTTCAGTTAAACTGGGATTAGAAGACAGAAGTTTCAGTTAAACCGGGATTAGAAGACAGAAGTTTCAGTTAAACTGGGATTAGAAGACAGAAGTTTCAGTTAAACTGGGATTAGAAGCCAGTAGTTTCAGTAAAACTGGGATTAGAAGCCAGTAGTTTCAGTTAAACTGGGATTAGAAGCCAGTAGTTTCAGTTAAACTGGGATTAGAAGACAGAAGTTTCAGTTAAACTGGGATTAGAAGCCAGTAGTTTCAATTAAACTGGGATTAGAAGCCAGTAGTTTCAGTTAAACTGGGATTAGAAGCCAGTAGTTTCAGTTAAACCGGGATTAGAAGACAGAAGTTTCAGTTAAACTGGGATTAGAAGACAGAAGTTTCAGTTAAACTGGGATTAGAAGACAGAAGTTTCAGTTAAACTGGGATTAGAAGACAGAAGTTTCAGTTAAACTGGGATTAGAAGCCAGTAGTTTCAGTTAAACTGGGATTAGAAGACAGAAGTTTCAGTTAAACTGGGATTAGAAGACAGAAGTTTCAGTTAAACTGGGATTAGAAGCCAGTAGTTTCAGTTAAACTGGGATTAGAAGACAGAAGTTTCAGTTAAACTGGGATTAGAAGCCAGTAGTTTCAGTCAAACTGGGATTAGAAACTGGTGTTTCCTACTGGGTGTGGTGGTTTACCTGGTCCAGGTGGGTTCGGTGCACTCAGGACCTAAAGACATGGACGGCTCGGACGACGTACTGGCGGCAGATCGGACACTCGCTCATCCTCTTGCCGCACTTGGTGCAGGTGATCATGTGACCACACTCCAGCAGCACGCAGTCGATGGGAGAGTCCATGCAGATCTTACAGAGGTTCTCCTCAGGACCAGCAGAACCACCAGGACCAGACTCTGGGGGGAGACAGTGTCAGTAATGTTTGTCTGTCTGCCAAAGACCTGATGATTCGGTTATTGACTCATCGCTTGACAAAGGAAACTCACCGGAGACGTTCCCATCGCTGGCTGCTGAAAGACAAACAGAGATCATGTGATTAGAGACCCATCCTGGTACTGACCCTCTGAGGTCCCGGTACTGACCCTCTGAGGTCCCGGTACTGACCCTCTGTGGTCCCGGTACTGACCCTCTGTGGTCCCGGTACTGACCCTCTGAGGACACGGTACTGACCCTCTGTGGTCACGGTACTGACCCTCTGAGGACACGGTAATGACCCTCTGTGGACCCGGTACTGACCCTCTGAGGACCCGGTACTGACCCTCTGAGGTCCCGGTACTGACCCTCTGAGGTCCCGGTACTCACCCAGGAGGTTCTGCTGGTCCTGGTACAGGCGGCTCACTCTCTCCATCAGCTCCCACTTCTCACAGCAGCCTTTGTAGTTGACAAAGTTCCTGGCGAGGATTTCCTTCAGCTGCCGGACGCTGAGGGCCTCGATGTCGTCCACACAGGTCAGGTCCGACAGGGATGCCCTGCGACCGGAAACTGGGGC
Source organism: Synanceia verrucosa (assembly GCA_029721515.1). Taxonomy (NCBI): domain Eukaryota; kingdom Metazoa; phylum Chordata; class Actinopteri; order Perciformes; family Synanceiidae; genus Synanceia; species Synanceia verrucosa. Next base: position 612,232 of record CM056559.1, read on the forward strand.
CTCCTCTGGGTCCCAGGTCTGAACCAGACCACGCAAAAGACACTGAATGAGGATCTCGAGGATCCAGATTCAAAAGACTCTGACTGAACTCCTGTTGTGGTTTTACCTGGTCCTCATCCTGAAGGTCAGGCTCGGCGGGGGGCGTCTCTGCGGGCGGGGCTGGGGCTTCAGGCTGAGCAGTGGTGGGGTCAGAGGAGGTGGGGATGTGAGTGGTCTCAGGTGGATCAGGGGACACTGGGGGGGCGTCAGGGGTTAGGTTGTCAGGGGTGGAGTCGGTGGACGGTGAAGACTGCTGACCCAGGACCAGCTCCACCAGCTCCTCCTGGGGAACAGGAAACAGTGGTTTCAGTTGGGAGGGGGGGTAGAGGACGTACATTCGATTTTGAAATTCAGACCTTCTCTCTGCACAGGTGGGTGGAGACCTCGTGCAGGTGCAGGTAGTCCCGGAGCTCCTTCACCTTCAGCTTCATGAGCTCCGCCCGCTCCAGCAGGTTCCCGTAGAAACGCTGACAGGTGTGACAGAGGCGGGGGCGGGGCTCTAGCTGGGCGGAGCATCGGCTGCAATAGTCCTTCTTACAGTCCACGCACACATGCTGACAGAGACAAGCAGGGTTGAAAAGGGTTAAACAGGTCCCTGAGGGTGCCAGTCCAAGTCCTTAAATGGACCATTAAGTCCCTGAGGACTTATCTGGACTACATTTCATTAAAGACAGGGATCAGCTTTTATCTTTTTTGCTGCACTGGAACTGGACTAGAACTGGATCAAACCATCAGAAGAGTTCTGCTAGCCGTCTGGAGACACAACCTTTTGGGCGAGGTTACCTTCTTGGCAGGTGTGTCGAGACGCCCCCCACAGGCCTTACAGATGTGTTCAGGTACAGTAGGCGATGGGTGACTGTTGAAGCCTGAGTTTGTGTAGGACTGTTGGCACCGCTCAGCTCCACCCGAGTGATCTACATCCTCACCAGAGTCCAAGCACAACCAGTTACAGCAGGACGCGAACATACCTTCTGAGTACACAGAAACACACACCGTAGGAAGCACTATACACTTAAAACACAACCAGTTACAGCAGGACGCGAACATACCTTCTGAGTACACAGAAACACACACCGTAGGAAGCACTATACACTTAAAACACAACCAGTTACAGCAGGACGCGAACATACCTTCTGAGTACACAGAAACACACACCGTAGGAAGCACTATACACTTAAAACACAACCAGTTACAGCAGGACGCGAACATGCATGAAGAGCACAGAGATATGCACACAAACAGTCCAGGATCTGGCAAGACTTTCGGTTTTTAATAACGCACATTTTACCTAAAAGTCATTCTTTTTTTGTTACATTGCAAATCTCATTAAGTTGAGTTGATGGCTGTAAACCAAACCACTTGGTAAAGCCTGGTATTTTTAGTTCCTGTCTCAGACTCACACACACATGAGCTTAATTACCTGAAAAACGGATTTGTATAAGTCAATAAGGAATTCTGTTTTCATAAAGCACAACTTTGATTGGAAAAATAATAATTTACAAAATGTGAGTCATAAAGACAGACATTTAAACACACCGTGTAATTACATTAAGTTTCGTGGTAAATGTGAGGACAGGTATGTCTTAAGGATTGATGGGAAATATTAAGGGGTTTTTTTTTTTAAGGGTGAGCAGCAGCTGTTTGCAAAATGTTAAAGTCTTTGAAACTATCAGGATTTGATCTGAAGCTGGTTTCCTATGTTTTACTGGCCGTGTCTTTTACTCCCACATTATAACACTGTTACCACCACTTAAAAAAGTTAAATATCGTTTCCACCAAACTACATAGAAAAACTGGCGTGTTTAACCTCCCTTATAAAAGCCATACATTAGAAATATAAATAACCAAGTAAACCAAACCTGAACATCGTAAAAAGATCGCATAACAAATTCGGCTTCCGGTAACACAAAGTAAGCCTCGCTGTTGTTACAGTGTGAAACGTTAAACCAACTTACAGTTGACGGCAATTAACTCAGATCTAAGTTTATATTTCATTAATATAAACACCATTTCGTGTTAGCCGAATGAGTGATCGTCTCTGGGTAAATCGTGAAAATCCCAAGTTAACGATTTAGGAGGACTGTCTGTTTGCTGTCGAGTCAGGCTTCGTTAAATTGCACAATACGTGAACGGAGTTTGGTGTGTGTGAAGTCTGAAAGGAACTGTGAGCTGCGAGCAGGCTACATGCTAGGCTAACATTGGGCGAATTAGTGAAGTTTACAGAGTCAAACAAACACAAAGCAGCAGAGAATACAACAGCAGCAACAGCTGAAACAGGTTAAACCAACTCGGTTAACAGTTTAACCAGCAACTGACCAGCAGGGTATCAACACAATGACGCGTCTTACCTGCGAGTAAGTCGACGGGGCTGCTACAGCTAGCAAGTAGCTAACTGAGCAACCAGTCGCTGTAGTTAGCGAACACTAACTAGTTAACTGACAAACAACTAACTAGTTGGTGGTTGAAACCTCCTGCTGCTGGTCTGTGGCCATGGTGGCGTCACTAACGCTAACCTTCAGCAGGTGAAGTGAAGAAAAAAGAAGCAGAGAAACACCAGAATCACCTGAACCAGGAAGAGTTGAGCACCGCACGTGCCCGCGCACACGTGCCCGCGCACACAAAAGTCCAATGATTAAATATCGAAAGGAGTGTTTGTATGTCTACATACATCTGTATATATATATACACAGTATACATATATACATAAATATATATATATACACACACACTGTGATATTTGTTCACTTTCATCTGTAGTTTTTGTATGAAAGTAAAAAAAAAACAACATTTTTTCACTCCTTCAATAACAGAATCAGTGTTATTGTCAGGTCACTCGTTACTTATTGCTTTTATTGTTTATTAGTTTCTCACAGGACATAATATTTATTGTAGTTTCTCAGTTTCTTCTTGTTCATATGAAATGAGGCACCACTGCTGGATGAGGAGAGTTTTATTGCCATAAACAGTGAAGGAAACCAGAAGGAACAGAAAGAAAAGTTCAAACAGCCGCTTTTATTCTACGGTTCAGTGAAGCAAATGTCCAGGAACAAAGAGATGCACACCCAGACCGACCAAAACCACCTGATCCTGATCCACATGGACCTGAAAACATTCACCTGGACCAGGTCTACGGTCCGAGCTTCTGTTTGTGGCGGCAGGTTCGACAGTGAGAGGTGGGTGGGGGGTTTAAAGATGAAAATGAAGGAATGAAAAATAAAAAAAAGTTTTAACTACAAACCAAATTTCATTTTACGATCAGAAGAATTTGGGTTTCTGCAGTTCATTCAGGATTAATTTGTACAAAACGTTACTGGTGGCGGTCGGCTTCTACGAGACGCACAACGAAAAACCTTTAGCGTCTTCACTCCTGCTGGTGATGCTTTAGCGCCACCGTCTGGTTTAAATGAGTCACTGCTGCAAAACAAAGACATGAGGAAGAACAGAAGGGTTAGCGATGAAAACTCAAAGGAACAGGGAACAAAAACAGTATTTTTATTTAATGAGCTTCTGCTGCCTCTCTGACTGCCTCCTGCTTCCTATCAGTGATCAATCAGCTGATCGATCAGCTGCTCAACGACCACCAGAGAAACAGGGACGAACGACGAGAAGATGGAGGACAAAAAGAAATGAGGAAAACAAAGAAAAGAAGTTTTTATTTCACTATGTGGCCAAGAAGAAATATTTAAGACTGCAGAGGAAAGAAAAGTTTGTTTTTTTCCATCTGTGGTGCTGAATCAGAAGCCCAACCGGAAAAATACGATTATTGAGCCGAGGGACAGAGGGAATATTCAGAGAAAATAAAATGTAAAATCCAGAAATTATAAAATGGGAAATTTATATATAAGAAAAAAGAAAAAAAAAATCATGAAAGACAGTCATAAATTTAGGAGAAAAAAAATATAAATTTAAGGGAAAAAAAGAAAATCAAATACAAAAAATTACGTAAAAATCAATAAATCACAAATTAACCAGAAAAAAAAAATCCTAAACATACAAAAAGAAAGAAATCCTAAATTTATGAAACAAAAATTGTATAACCACAACATTTCACAAAAAATATTTTTCTGAAATAATGAACTCCTTAGTTTGCAAAACTATAAAGTGGGAGAGAAGAAGAGTACAATTGCGCTTATGAAAAAAGTTAAGAAAAAAATATCTGTTTAATCTCTAGGAATATAAATGTTGACCTCAGAATCAGGAATTATTAGATTATTTGATATTATCATATTAAACACTGAGTGAAGCTTCGAACCATTTTCATCCAGTTCAGGTGAAGTTTTCGGTGGATCAGCGCTGCCTCTGATTGGACGGAACATGTTCGACACTTTGAACACACCATCCAATCAGGGGAGCCTTACCAGTCGGCAAAGCTCCTCCCATGCCAGTGTCTAAACTGTGCTGCGTTCAGAGACCGTGGGACGTCGTGGGAAACGCCAGATTCCATGACTCCGGGGTAGTTTCCAGCAGTGGAAACCATCATTAAAATCTTTCATAATTACATTAAAAACATTTACAGCACTTTCCTGTTAGGAACATGAGTGCAGCACTTCTCTGGGTTTGTCTTAAATCTAGAACGGTTGTCAGGGCAACAGGTTCTTAAAGGGCCAGTAGGCTCAACACCCAGGTGGTTCCAATTATTAAGGTTGAAAAATCACTGACATGATGAATAAATACTAACAACATTAAGCTCAAGTTGCCCCGTTTTCACAGAGATGATAGAAAATGTGTTCAGATCTGTGTTGATGTCAGCAGGATGACAGCTAGTTAGTACTAGCTTTTAGCTCGCATTAACTAGCTGGCTATTAACAGCAAACGCTACCTAGCTCATACGGGCTGCTAACACTAACTTGCTCTTACTGACTGCTAACAGCTAATGCTAACGAGTATTAATTCATTCTCATCAGTGGGTAACAGCTAACATTAATTAGCTCTCACTGGCTAATGGTTAATGCTAACTAGCTCTTACTGGCTGTTAACAGATAATATTAACTTGTTCTCAACAGTTGCTAACAACTAACATTAACTAGTTCTCACTTGCTGCTAACAGTTAATGCTAAATAGCTCTTGTTGGCAGTTAACAGCTCATATTAACTCAATCTTACCGGTTGCTAAAAGCTAACACTGACTAGCTGGCTGTTAACAACACTACCTAGCTCTTACTAGCTGCTAACAGCTAATGTTAACTTGTTCTCACTGGTTACTAACAGCTAACATTAACCAGCTCTCACTGACTGTTAATGGTTAATGCTAACTAGCTGTTTCTGGCTACTAACAGCTAATGTTAACTTGTTCTCACATGGTGGTAACAGCTAATGCTAATAATAATAATAGGTGATATTGACTCATTCTCACCGCTTGCTAAGCGCTAACATTAACTCGCTGGCTGCTAACAGCTAGCACTAACTAGCCATCTTCCTGCTGATTTCAACGCCAGAGTGATCGATTTACATTAGGATGCGTTCAGGCTCTAAACTTTCCAGTGACATAAAATATATAACGGGGAATTATGGGCTGTTGTTGGGATGATGGCGTTTCATTGGTGGTCACCACGGTAACGAGTCCAGCAGAAAGGATAGGGGTGTGGCCATAGAACGGGGGTATGGCTGCTCCTGAACAACTACAAAATACAAAAAAAAAAAAAAAAAAATTGACAAGTTTGACCTCCGGTCTTCTTTCTGTTGGGGTAAAGTTGCGGCGACCTTTGACCCAACGGCAGGGTGCAGGGGGCGGGGCTACAGGACAAGGCAGCTATGACATCACAGGAAGCGGAAGTGGTGGGAGAAGGGGCGGGGCAGAGAAACCCAAAGTTCGGACATGCATTTCACAAGCTGCTTGTTGTGTTTACAGGGTTATTATTGTTATTCATCAGAGTTTCATCTTTATTCTGACTAAGAATAAATATTCTGCTCAAACTGAACTCAAACAGGAAGAGGAAGAAGAAGGAAAATAAGAGGAAGAAGAAGAGGGCGGCGTCCGCTGTCTGTCTGTCAGGAAGGAATGCTAACTGCTAACTGTGGCGTTTAAACTCATCCTGATGCCGTTTCTTTCTTTCTTTCTTGTTAAAGTTCTCTATCGGTTCGCTCTCGTCCCTCCCTCCCTCCGGCCCTCATGGCCTTCAGTCTCTTAAGGTTTTTCTCTGGGGATCACCTCCTGTCGGGGCTTCGCTCCGCCGAAGATGGCCGAGTTCGGGTTGGCGACCTGGTTCAGCGGCTCGGAGACGGTCCGAGGCTTCAGCTGCAGCCGAGGCCTCTGTGCACGCTCCTCTGCAAAAACAAACAAGGAGAGCTTAAATTACAGCTTTAGTGAATGGAGTCTGGTGAGAGGAGAGCTTAAATCTCAGCTTTAGTGAATGGAGTCTGGTGAGAGGAGAGCTTAAATCTCAGCTTTAGTGAATGGAGTCTGGTGAGAGGAGAGCTTAAATCTCAGCTTTAGTGAATGGAGTCTGGCGAGAGGAGAGCTTAAATCTCAGCTTTAGTGAATGGAGTCTGGCGAGAGGAGAGCTTAAATCTCAGCTTTAGTGAATGGAGTCTGGTGAGAGGAGAGCTTAAATCTCAGCTTTAGTGAATGGAGTCTGGTGAGAGGAGAGCTTAAATTACAGCTTTAGTGAATGGAGTCTGGTGAGAGGAGATCTTAAATTACAGCTTTAGTGAATGGAGTCTGGTGAGAGGAGAGCTTAAATTACAGCTTTAGTGAATGGAGTCTGGTGAGAGGAGAGCTTAAATTACAGCTTTAGTGAATGGAGTCTGGTGAGAGGAGATCTTAAATTACAGCTTTAGTGAATGGAGTCTGGTGAGAGGAGAGCTTAAATTACAGCTTTAGTGAATGGAGTCTGGTGAGAGGAGAGCTTAAATTACAGCTTTAGTGAATGGAGTCTGGTGAGAGGAGATCTTAAATTACAGCTTTAGTGAATGGAGTCTGGTGAGAGCAGAGCTTAAATTACAGCTTTAGTGAATGGAGTCTGATGAGAGGAGAGCTTAAATTACAGCTTTAGTGAATGGAGTCTGGTGAGAGGAGAGCTTAAACTACAGCTTTAGTGAATGGAGTCTGGTGAGAGGAGAGCTTAAATTACAGCTTTAGTGAATGGAGTCTGGTGAGAGGAGAGCTTAAATTACAGCTTTAGTGAATGGAGTCTGGTGAGAGGAGAGCTTAAATTACAGCTTTAGTGAATGGAGTCTGGTGAGAGGAGAGCTTAAATTACAGCTTTAGTGAATGGAGTCTGGTGAGAGGAGAGCTTAAATTACAGCTTTAGTGAATGGAGTCTGGTGAGAGGAGAGCTTAAATCTCAGCTTTAGTGAATGGAGTCTGGTGAGAGGAGAGCTTAAATTACAGCTTTAGTGAATGGAGTCTGGTGAGAGGAGAGCTTAAATTACAGCTTTAGTGAATGGAGTCTGGTGAGAGGAGAGCTTAAATTACAGCTTTAGTGAATGGAGTCTGGTGAGAGGAGAGCTTAAATTACAGCTTTAGTGAATGGAGTCTGGTGAGAGGAGATCTTAAATTACAGCTTTAGTGAATGGAGTCTGGTGAGAGGAAAGACTGACAGACAGGAAGTGGCGTCACCTTCAGACGGTTCCCTGAAGTCTGTCGTTCCTCCACGAGGAGGTCCCTCTCTGTAGCGAGCCGGTCCACCTCCTCCAGCTCCAGAACCCCCTCTTCTGTCACCAGGGCGACTACCTCCACCGCTGCCACCGCCCCGACTCCGTGCCCCCATGTAGTCGTCATCCCTAAAACCTACAGACAGACGGGTAGACAGACAGGTGAGTCCACAGACAGATGCCCTCTGGTGTCCTGCAGCGCCTGGAACCTGTAAGGTGACCAATGGGCATGAGATGGCTGAGATGGATGGTATGTTGGGGGAAAAACTGAGTGTGGTCCAGCAGCTTCAGGGGGCGGGACCAAGCAACGGGGTCAAAGGTCAGCAGAGCTGGTTTCACTTTGGCTGATCAGCTTAGCTAGTTTTTAGTGGCAGTAGAGGAGCTTTCAGCTTTTACAATAATCACAATCACAGATCAGCAGATTATGAAATCAAAGATACAGAAACCAGAAATTAAACTCTGCTTTTCTTTAGTTCAGTTGGCTCATCTGCCTCCTGCAGCCTTCTGATTGGCCGGCTGGTATATGCTGCTGTCCAACCTGAGCTGCTGAACTGTCTGACCGCACCTCCTCCTTGCTGGTCGAAGTCATCACGGGAGTCACGTCCTCCTCCTCTGGGACCTCCTCGAGGAGCTCCTCGTCCTGCAGAGAATAGGGGGAATTTAACACTGAGAGAAGGAGGAGAGAGAGAGAGGAAAGGAGGGGAGGAGGGGGAAGAGAGAGATAAGGAAAGACGAGAAGAGAGCGGAAGAGAGAGATGAGGAGCCTCTTTCCGGAAGGAGCTGAAAGAACACCAGCGAAGAGGCGGAGCTGCTTAGTGATCCGTCAGCCAATCAGAGAAGAGATGTGAGAGAGAACTGGAGGAAGCTGTTTCTAGTGTTCACCTTCATACCAGGTGAGTCCTGATACCTGCTGAACTCTGAGGACCAGGTAGAGGAAAGAGGGGGATGAGATGAAGAATGAAGCATAAAAGACAGGGTTGTAGTTCAGATCACCTGGACCAAGACCAAGTCCAAATTCAGACAGACTAGTCTACGCTTAAATTACAGCTTTAGTGAATGGAGTCTGGTGAGAGGAGAGCTTAAATTACAGCTTTAGTGAATGGAGTCTGGTGAGAGGAGAGCTTAAATTACAGCTTTAGTGAATGGAGTCTGGTGAGAGGAGAGCTTAAATTACAGCTTTAGTGAATGGAGTCTGGTGAGAGGAGAGCTTAAATTACAGCTTTAGCGAATGGAGTCTGGTGAGAGGAGAGCTTAAATTACAGCTTTAGCGAATGGAGTCTGGTGAGAGGAGAGCTTAAATTACAGCTTTAGCTAATGGAGTCTGGTGAGAGGAGAGCTTAAATTACAGCTTTAGCGAATGGAGTCTGGTGAGAGGAGAGCTTAAATTACAGCTTTAGCGAATGGAGTCTGATGAGAGGAGAGCTTAAATTACAGCTTTAGCGAATGGAGTCTGGTGAGAGGAGAGCTTAAATTACAGCTTTAGCGAATGGAGTCTGATGAGAGGAGAGCTTAAATTACAGCTTCAGTGAATGGAGTCTGGTGAGAGGAGAGCTTAAATTACAGCTTTAGCGAATGGAGTCTGGTGAGAGGAGAGCTTAAATTACAGCTTTAGCGAATGGAGTCTGGTGAGAGGAGAGCTTAAATTACAGCTTTAGTGAATGGAGTCTGGTGAGAGGAGAGCTTAAATTACAGCTTTAGTGAATGGAGTCTGGTGAGAGGAGAGCTTAAATTACAGCTTTAGTGAATGGAGTCTGGTGAGAGGAGAGCTTAAATTACAGCTTTAGTGAATGGAGTCTGTTGAGAGGAGAGCTTAAATTACAGCTTTAGTGAATGGAGTCTGGTGAGAGGAGAGCTTAAATTACAGCTTTAGTGAATGGAGTCTGGTGAGAGGAGAGCTTAAATTACAGCTTTAGTGAATGGAGTCTGGTGAGAGGAGAGCTTAAATTACAGCTTTAGTGAATGGAGTCTGATGAGAGGAGAGCTTAAATTACAGCTTTAGTGAATGGAGTCTGGTGAGAGGAGAGCTTAAATTACAGCTTTAGTGAATGGAGTCTGGTGAAAGGAGAGCTTAAATTACAGCTTTAGTGAATGGAGTCTGGTGCTGTCACAGTTTTGGTCTTGACTGGTTTTCAAATCCTGGTCTTTGTCTGTCAGTAACTAGGGTTCTGAGACCTTCACAAAGTGGTCTGGTGGCTGATCTTTACTACAACACTGTGAAAGATGAAGCATTGTTGGAAAACCATAGCAGAAGATCAGTGACACTGGAAGACAAACACACCAGGTTAGTGAGCTACTTCCTGTTGGTGGTTTTAGCGTTCGTACCTCGAGCGTTGAAGCCTCCTCGTTCTTGCCTTCGTCCTTCAGCGATGTCCACCCTCAGTTGCCTTTGTTCCAGCAACTGCAGGTGTCAAAGGTCGCGCGTTAGAAAGCCAACAACAACAGGAAATTGATGATTTTTTTTTTTTTTTTTTTTTTTGGGGGGGTCAAAGAATGTGTTATGTACGCATCTATATAAAATAAAACTAATAAGAATGAAAGCTGTGATACTCACGGCGCCATCGTACGTCAACGCTTCTTTTAGAGATTCCAGATCTTCAAATTCAACATAACAAAAACCTTAAAAAGAGACAAAAAGCCACAGTGAGACTTCAGCTGATGCTCCTCACACCACCTCAGGCCAAAGATGGCCGACATCTGACCTTTGAACTTGTCTGTCTCTTTGTCTCGGACCAATCGGACACTGCGCATGTTGAGCTCTTTGAAGATGATGTCGATGTCGCCCTGCACCGTGTTGAACGGCAGGTTCCCCACGTATGCCGTGAACGGAGGCTCTGTTGGCAGCTCCTTCTGCTTCCTGGGGGCCGGTCCACGGGGCCTGAGGGCAGAGAGCATCATGGGATAAAGCCCAGCAGCGACACATCGCCATCACATAGTGTCTGTGATGTCAGAGTAGTAATACATCACCATCTACTACTGTCTATGTAAAGAGTGACATCACAGCATTAATATGTTATGTAGAGACAGGGAAGAGCACAGAGTGTTCATAAAAAAGCTGAATTGATTAGCTGATTAACTGATGCATCACTAAACAACTATTTTGAATTTTTTTTTTTGAGAATAAAAACCCAAAAGAGAGGATAAACAAAATATCACATATTTATGGACCAGTAGTCAAACAGATCAAATATATGTTTAATTTTTAATATGATCAATAATCAGCAGACTGATCAACCATTAAATTACAGTCACAGCTTTGTTACCTGCAACTTTCCTTCCATATTCAGAATTTTGTGATAAATCAGGTAAATGTCCAAGTCCTCACTTATTTATAAGGTTACAATATTATCACAATTATTAACATAGCATGCAATGAAACTCCCTTTATTGATTATATAATGACCCTTCAGACCAGTCAATAGAAAATAATTGATTAGTGCTGTTTAATGGCTTCAGTGTACTATGATAGCAGTTCAGTGCTGAACGTCAGACCTGTTAATAAACGGTGATTCTGTTATTAAGTAAATGACTAAAGCGGCTTTGAGGCTTTTATCATTTTTTAAGGAATCCATCAATAACAGAGACAGGTAAACACATGGACCGCTGACACCATGATACACAAACAAACAATATCAATAACCGATAGCCCTGATCGATTATCAGCCTCACGTCTGGTAACTACGTGGATGGATCTGCAGCTGCGGACACATGATGCAGCCATGCGGGCAGCCCGCAGCTGCAGCCCGGCCACCACCTCCACCTGCTGCGGCCTCCCGTTCAGCTCCAACCGGCCTCCCACTGGGGGCCGGTTCACGACCGCAAACACCTCCCTGACAAACGTTATTTTGAAACTCCGGTCAGATCCCCACAACATGCGCGACGTTTGTTTCGCTAGCCCCCTGCTAACAGCTAGCCTGTTAGCTCCGGACCCGCGGTGTTTCCCAGCCGCTGAGAGGGACCGACCACCCTCCTGCGCGGCCTACTTAGTAAGCGCAAAGCGGGTCGAGCTCCGGGCCCTGGACGTCCGCACCGATACTCGGGGGCGGACAGCGGCGTTCTGACCGGCGTTCGTGTTTGAGACACACACCAGAGCTACGGTGCGAACCGGAGACTCACCCTCTGCCACCGCCGAAGCAGCCGTAGGCCCGGTCCCTCTCGTCGTAGTTGTCGTAGTCCGCCATTACTGCTGCTGTGTCGGAGGAGGAGGTCCTTGACGTCACACAGACAGAGCTGAGCTGTTCACACAGCGCCTGATCAGAAACACTCTTCATTTAAAGGTCATTTAAATTTTTAAATGAAAATAACAATACAAAATCTTCCCTTAATTACTTGTTATTAAATTAATGGAAAAAATAAATTTGAATTAAAATCAATTCAAATTAAGAGAAGATTTTGTATTGATTTCATTTGATTTAAAATCTATTTTTCCCCATTAATTTAGTAGCAGTTATTATAACAAAATAATAAATAATGATCATAAATAATACAAATTTAATTGCAATTTTAATCAAAATGTATTATTTTTACTTTGATCAGTGTGAACAGAAAGTCCAACCAGTTCAAGTTTCATGGGCTGATGGGCAGTTCAGTGTAGAAAAATAAATATTGAAAAGAGAGTGTGTGGGTTTCAAATGGCTTTATGTGAATACAGACAGTATATTTGATTAATGTCCAAAAGGCACGATGTGACACACATGCACTGTAAAGCTAAGAAGAAAACAGGTTTCATAAACACAAACAATGATCAATAAACAACATTGTAGAAAACTGCCAAGAGGGGCTCTTTATTTATATACCATACATAAAAAAACAACTAATTATTGCTCAGAATGAATTAAATAAGTGCATTTATCCTGAAGATTGAGCAGGTCTGATTAATCGAGAGGTCTGAAAATAGAATTAAATTCACAGGATGTAATATTGACACAAAGAGTTTATTTACATCACATATTCAGTCTTTACATTGATTTAGACCAACAACATCTTTACAAGATATTTAGATTTCTGTTACAATACGACAATTATAAATACAAGTGTATTAAACACACTTGTTGACTCTCTTTCATGTGATTTGCTATAATATAAGATCAGTGTAGGATGATATATCAGTATCGTTCCACAGCTGAGAGTGAAACTTTCAAATAGAAAAGAATTAATAAAGTAAAGTAGTGTCAACTTTAAAATAAGGCCCTGTTTACACGAGAACACTTTCAGGTAAAAACGACAAAATACTTTGTCAGATGTACGGTGATGGTGTTTTGGGGGCTTGAAAAGGCAAAGAAATGATTGGAAAAGTTGAATACGCTCCGCCATAGCGTTTCCGTACACTGCCCAAGACGCAAAACTCTGCTCAGATCTGCTCACGTCGCATACGCGTTTACGTCACATACATGTGTGCCAGTACAGGGAAATAAAGAAACATGTCAGATTATTTCCACGTGTCGAACCTTCAAGCAGCTCTAATAAACACACAGGAGTCTTTATATCACATGTACAGAATCTGCACACATAGTATCACTGAACAGAGAGGGATCTGTGATGACGTGAGGACATGGCGGTGTTGTGTGATAGGAAATCAACAACTAGCTGCCTGGCATGCATTGAATTTCACAAACTTTTGCGTCACCGTATGCACGCAGACTTCCTCCCGAAAACGCTTGTCTAAATGTGGAGTAAAAAGTGCAGAAGCAACGCCACTTTTGCGTCTTCTGTTCATCATTCTGTCATCATATAAACGTAGCCTCAGTTAAAGAGAGAATGTAACGGCAGATAACTTCAGAGTGGCCTGTTGAACTCACGCTGAACAGAGAGCAGAACACCAGACGGCTTCAGACACCTCTACTCTTCTCTACACTGCTCCTCTTCAGGATGGCGACAGTGACTCAAGATGTCCAAGACGTCCAAAAATGTCTAAAGAGTCGAACAGACTTTCTTAGAAGTCTAGTTGATGTTGCTGTCCTTCAGTTCTGATGAAAAGGAGTCTCTGGACGGTCGTGAGGATGCCTGATGCTGCAGGTCACTGGACTGGACTTCCTTCTCTCCGGGAATCATGGATTTCCCCAAAGACTGGAAGCAGAAACCAGGACACAAGAACCAGTCAGACTCAATACCTGAGACTCAACCACACCTGTTGATAGGTTTCCATGTACCTGGTTCTCAGCCAGTGCCTCTTTAGCCAGGTAATGCTCCCTTTTCATCTTCATCTCCACCTCCTCTGGAATGTCCGGCACCATCAGGTCAATTAGGCGCCCGATGAAGAAGACCACATGCTGGGGAAGGAAGAGGAGGAGCATCCATCAGGGTGGACCAGAGACAGTTTTATTTATCACAGCGTAACACTGACCTCGAACACAACGACAAACGTGAGGCGAATGGCGAGCAGGTGGAAGTACTCTGGGAGGTAATTACCATCTTCATCCCTAAATCCCCGGTACCTGCGACGACAACAACAGCAACAACATTACCAACAGCAACGGTTTCTGTTCACACCACATTTTTAAAGTATACACTGAAAATAATGTTGTCCAAAGGATGATGCCTTTCTGCAGACTGTAGTCACAGTGAGGTTGCCTACTTGCAGGGTGTGTGTTGCATAGAGGTTGCCTATTTGCAGGGCGTGTGTTGAATAGAGGTTGCCTACTTGCAGGGCGTGTGTTGCATAGAGGTTGCCTATTTGCAGGGCGTGTGTTGAATAGAGGTTGCCTACTTGCAGGGTGTGTGTTGCATAGAGGTTGCCTATTTGCAGGGCGTGTGTTGAATAGAGGTTGCCTACTTGCAGGGCGTGTGTTGAATAGAGGTTGCCTACTTGCAGGGCGTGTGTTGCAGAGAGGTTGCCTACTTGCAGGGCGTGTGTTGCAGAGAGGTTGCCTACTTGCAGGGCGTGTGTTGAATAGAGGTTGCCTACTTGCAGGGCGTGTGTTGAATAGAGGTTGCCTATTTGCAGGGCATGTGTTGAATAGAGGTTGCCTACTTGCAGGGCGTGTGTTGCAGAGAGGTTGCCTACTTGCAGGGCGTGTGTTGAATAGAGGTTGCCTACTTGCAGGGTGTGTGTTGCATAGAGGTTGCCTATTTGCAGGGCGTGTGTTGAATAGAGGTTGCCTACTTGCAGGGCGTGTGTTGAATAGAGGTTGCCTACTTGCAGGGCGTGTGTTGCAGAGAGGTTGCCTACTTGCAGGGCGTGTGTTGCATAGAGGTTGCCTATTTGCAGGGCGTGTGTTGAATAGAGGTTGCCTACTTGCAGGGCGTGTGTTGCATAGAGGTTGCCTACTTGCAGGGCGTGTGTTGAATAGAGGTTGCCTACTTGCAGGGCGTGTGTTGCAGAGAGGTTGCCTACTTGCAGGGCGTGTGTTGCAGAGAGGTTGCCTACTTGCAGGGCGTGTGTTGCGTAGAGGTTGCCTACTTGCAGAGCGTGTGTTGCGTAGAGGTTGCCTACTTGCAGGGCGTGTGTTGCGGAGAGGTTGCCTACTTGCAGGGCGTGTGTTGCATGAGAGGTTGCCTACTTGCAGGGCGTGTGTTGCGAGAGGTTGCCTACTTGCAGGCGTGTGTTGCGTAGAGGTTGCCTACTTGCAGGGCGTGTGTTGCGTAGAGGTTGCCTACTTGCAGGGCGTGTGTTGCAGAGAGGTTGCCTACTTGCAGGGCGTGTGTTGCAGAGAGGTTGCCTACTTGCAGGGCGTGTGTTGCGTAGAGGTTGCCTACTTGCAGGGCGTGTGTTGCGTAGAGGTTGCCTACTTGCAGGGCGTGTGTTGCAGAGAGGTTGCCTACTTGCAGGGCGTGTGTTGCGTAGAGGTTGCCTACTTGCAGGGCGTGTGTTGCGTAGAGGTTGCCTACTTGCAGGGCGTGTGTTGCAGAGAGGTTGCCTACTTGCAGGGCGTGTGTTGCGTAGAGGTTGCCTACTTGCAGGGCGTGTGTTGCAGAGAGGTTGCCTACTTGCAGGGCGTGTGTTGCATAGAGATTGCCTACTTGCAGGGCGTGTGTTGCAGAGAGGTTGCCTACTTGCAGGGCGTGTGTTGCAGAGAGGCTGCCTACTTGCAGGGCGTGTGTTGCGTAGAGGTTGCCTACTTGCAGGGCGTGTGTTGCAGAGAGGTTGCCTACTTGCAGGGCGTGTGTTGCATAGAGGTTGCCTACTTGCAGGGCGTGTGTTGCATAGAGGTTGCCTACTTGCAGGGCGTGTGTTGCAGAGAGGTTGCCTACTTGCAGGGCGTGTGTTGCAGAGAGGTTGCCTACTTGCAGGGCGTGTGTTGCAGAGAGGTTGCCTACTTGCAGGGCGTGTGTTGCGTAGAGGTTGCCTACTTGCAGGGCGTGTGTTGCAGAGAGGTTGCCTACTTGCAGGGCGTGTGTTGCAGAGAGGTTGCCTACTTGCAGGGCGTGTGTTGCAGGGAGGTTGCCGACTTGCAGGGCGTGTTGCAGAGAGGTTGCCTACTTGCAGGGCGTGTGTTGCGAGAGGTTGCCTACTTGCAGGCGTGTGTTGCAGAGATGCTGCCTACTTGCAGGGCGTGTGTTGCAGAGAGGTTGCCTACTTGCAGGGCGTGTATTGCATAGAGGTTGCCTACTTGCAGGGCGTGTGTTGCATAGAGGTTGCCTACTTGCAGGGCGTGTGTTGCGTAGAGGTTGCCTACTTGCAGGGCGTGTGTTGCATAGAGGTTGCCTACTTGCAGGGCGTGTATTGCATAGAGGTTGCCTACTTGCAGGGCGTGTGTTGCATAGAGGTTGCCTACTTGCAGGGCGTGTGTTGAATAGAGGTTGCCTACTTGCAGGGCGTGTGTTGCGTAGAGGTTGCCTACTTGCAGGGCGTGTGTTGCAGAGAGGTTGCCTACTTGCAGGGCATGTGTTGCGTAGAGGTTGCCTACTTGCAGGGCGTGTGTTGCGTAGAGGTTGCCTACTTGCAGGGCGTGTGTTGAATAGAGGTTGCCTACTTGCAGGGCGTGTGTTGCAGAGAGGTTGCCTACTTGCAGGGCGTGTGTTGCATAGAGGTTGCCTACTTGCAGGGCGTGTGTTGCGTAGAGGTTGCCTACTTGCAGGGCGTGTGTTGCAGAGAGGTTGCCTACTTGCAGGGCGTGTGTTGCGTAGAGGTTGCCTACTTGCAGGGCGTGTGTTGCAGAGAGGTTGCCTACTTGCAGGGCGTGTGTTGCGTAGAGGTTGCCTACTTGCAGGGCATGTATTGCATAGAGGTTGCCTACTTGCAGGGCATGTGTTGCATAGAGGTTGCCTACTTGCAGGGCGTGTGTTGCTGGTTGTAGCTGCGTGGAGTCGTTGCCAGGGTGAAGTTGATGAATCCGCTCAGGCTGCTGTCTCTGGTGTAGCGGTAGTAGAGGCGAGGCAGGAAGGACGAGGTGAAGGCGATGAGGAAGGCCTGAGGCCAAGCAGGACAAACACCTTTAAAGACAAACCTCCACCTGGCCCTCACAAAGGTGGACAAACAGGAAGAGCCTTACATTGCCAAGGACAGCGACATGAGTGATGACCTGCAGGATGGGGAACCAGATGCCGATGTCCTGAGCTCGCTCGGCCACTGGACGCCGATATTCAGTGACGAACTTTTGTGCGTCCAGACGAATCTCCACCCAGTTATTGATGAGAGCGAAGAGAGGAGCGAGAGGACACGCCGCCACGAAGATGGTGACGAAACCGAATTGGATCACTGTGGAGAGCGAGGAGGACTCACAGTGAAGGGGTCCTTCAGGGGTTTCTGGAGCTCCCCATTAAAAAGACGAATCACTTACTTACTTTTCTTGTTATTTCTTATTCTATCCGGCTCTGGTGTTCATATCACCCCTTTCTATTTATTAGTGTTGAAGTGTGGGGACCCTGGGATGAGATCTGTTTGTTCTGTAGATCACTACAGCTCCATGTTAACCCCACCCACCTAACAGAAGTGGACTCACCCATCTCCAAGTATTCGCTGACCAGTCCCTCACAGACCAGCAGCTGGTAGTCCGCCTCCCAGGGAGGAACCTGCTCCTCCTGCTCCCCCCCCTGAGCCTCCTCTCCTCGCTCCTCCTTCACCTCCTTCAGCCGAGGACCCATCTTCCTCCTCTGCCACCATGTCTTCAACTTCCTGCCAAATACTGAGCCGTCAGCTTCAGTTTTACTGAACGGGTCACATGACTTTGTGTCAAGATAGAAAAACTGCAGATGTAGAATTTATTTTGTTTTTGCAGTGTTTTTTTTTAATAATTTTTCCTCTTCATGAGTGATTTTTTGTTGTTACAGTTTTTATATCACTATGCTAAATATTCAGTTGGACTTTTTCATGTTTTGCCTCATTATTTTAGATTTCCTGTTGCTACTTTGAGCTCTGTGTTTTCTTCTGTCAACTAACTCTGAAGACTTTTATTTTGAAGTCAGTGCTGGTGTTGGTTTCTTACGGCATAAGGAACTCCTGGGCGTTGTTGATCAGCTGTTTTCCCACCATGATGACCAGCAGCTCCTGAGCCAGATCGATGAGGCATCCACCTGCTCCACACTGCACCACACAGTATTAACAAAAACCACAGTTAATGCTGGCGCCTGAACGCAGCATCCATCATGAATAAGTGTGCTATCTATCTATCTATCTATCTATCTATCTATCTGTGTATCTATCTGTTTATCTATCTATCTATGGATCTATCTATCTATCTGTTTATCTATCTATCTATGGATCTATCTATCTATCTATCTGTTTATCTATCTATCTATGGATCTATCTATCTATCTGTTTATCTGTTTATCTATCTATCTATGATCTATCTATCTATCTGTTTATCTATCTATCTATGGATCTATCTATCTATCTGTTTATCTATCTATCTATGGATCTATCTATCTATCTGTTTATCTATCTATCTATGGATCTATCTATCTATCTGTTTATCTATCTATCTATGGATCTATCTATCTATCTGTTTATCTATCTATCTATCTGTTTATCTATCTATCTATGGATCTATCTATCTATCTGTTTATCTATCTATCTATGGATCTATCTATCTATCTATCTATCTGTTTATCTATCTATCTATGGATCTATCTATCTATCTATCTATCTATCTATCTGTTTATCTATCTATCTATGGATCTATCTATCTATAGCATCTGTGTGACTCACATCTTCGTTGCGAACTCCAAACAGGGTGTTGTAGTTTCCAGGGTAACCGATGAACCTGAACAAACAAACAAACAAACAAACAGCAGTTAAACTCATCCTCATGTGTTGCAGCTCTGTGATGGAAATATTCTCATATTTATCATAAATAAATGAAGTTGTGTGGGTGTGAATGGCATTTCCATCGTCAGCCTGCAGGTGGCGATGTCACTCTTTTTTTAAATTAAAGGGACACTGTGTCATTTTTTAAGTATTTTATTACCTCAAATCAACGTCTTCATTCATCAATAGATCCTCGTTGGTGTAAAATAACATATGCCAACAATCTGACTTATCCTCCTGGGCGAAGAATCAGTTATCCTTCTTTACATAGAGCGGGTCGCTCATACGGAAGCTTCCATGTTTTTCAGGTCTATCATAAACTACGGACTGCAGAGAGGGACATAAAGCACTACCTGCTAGTACCCATAGGACAAAATGCATTTCCACGTTTTGTGATTCACTTTTCACAGAGAGGCAAGGTGGAGACGCTGGTTTAACTTACCCAGCACTAAACTAAAACCTGCACTGCACTTTTGGTCAAAATAAAAGACCATACTTATGCTGCGCTGAATCCTCATTGCCAAAAAAGCGTAAAAGGGCCATAAATAAACAGTGATAGTGGCTGTTGACCCATTCCGCTTACCGTAGTTCCAACCATGTTGCAATGCATGCAAAGTCAAATTTAACCACTAGATGGGAGAAAAAAATCACATAGTGTCTGTTTAACTTCACTTCAAAAGTTCACCAAACTTCAAAATCCCCACTTCACCTTATACTTTGAGTGCTTTTATCTTCAAAGGGAAAACTGAGAATCCATATCCTTCCTGCTTCAGCAACTTTCACCGCAGTAAAAAAGCCTGGCTCTGATTGGCCGAAGCCGTCCTCACCTGCCTTTGAAGAAGGCGATGTAAACGGGAGATGAGTAGAAGTTGACAAACTGGAAGACGAAGACTTTGAAGATGAACATGTCTTCATATTTGGTCTGAGTCCGATGCATCTCTGACAGAAACAGCGAGTCAGTACAAATACACACTGTACACGCAGTAATACCACAGTAATACCACAGTAGTACTCTCTTTACTTGATATTAATATTCCTGTCATTTATCATCACAATACAAAAATAACTCATCTGTAATATGTTTACTTGATGTCTACTACGAGAACACAGACACAGAGCCTGGACCCTGGACTCACCACACACCTGACACTCAGGCACTTTCTACAAACCAGACTCCACAATGTGTAAAAAAACATGGATATATTTTGGTGCTACATATTTTATTGATATTCTATTTTATTTTTTATTTCTTTGAACCCTGAGTGTTTTCATCTTTCAAGCTGCTGGAAATGTAAATTTCTCTGTGAGATGAATAAAGCAGGGTGACACGGTGGTGTAGTGGTTAGCACTGTCTCCTCACAGTAAGAAGGTACTGGGTTTGATTCCCGGCCCGGGGTCTTTCTGTGTGGAGTTTGCATGTTCTCCTCATGTCTGTGTGGGTTCTCTCTGGTACTCC
>CM056559.1:635000-662500 GCA_029721515.1 Synanceia verrucosa
GTCTATCTATGTATCTATCTATGTATCTATGTGTCTATCTATCTATCTATGTATCTATGTATCTATCTATGTATCTATCTATCTATCTATCTATGTATCTATCTATGTATCTATCTATCTATCTATCTATGTATCTATCTATGTATCTATCTATGTATCTATCTATGTATCTATGTGTCTATCTATGTATCTATGTATCTATCTATGTATCTATCTATGTATCTATGTGTCTATCTATGTATCTATCTATGTATCTATGTATCTATTTATCTACTTTGTACTTCATGATCTAAAAGTCACATCCAGAGTGTAAATAATAATAATAATGATAATAATAATAATAATAATAATGATAATAATAATACATTTCATGTATATACATTTGCTTAAATTTTCCATTAAAAACATATTTTTTTCGTAGATATTGTAAATAGTGATTATTATGATTACTATTACTACTTATTCATGCTGCTGTAATAAGTGAATTTCTCTTCTATTATCAACACTTTTATTTATCTTGTTTATTTCCTGACTCAGTTTGTTTTTCTGGTCTCTTGCTGTTTGTTTATTTCCACATGTATTCATTGTTTACTGATCTATATTAGCCATCCTTTTCTTTTTGTATACATAAATAATAATATTATTACATGTATATGTATATTTTGTTTTTTTAAATCTGTTTGCACCATCATTTTTGTACAAAAAATATTTGCACTGCTATTTTATTTCATGTTATTCCTGCAGGTCACATCCATCTAATAATTGTGTTGAACATTTAATTTGCAACTAAAAATAGATATTTTTCCTCCTTTGTTATTTAGTATATAATGTGTAAATATTTATTCTATTATTATCATTGTTATTATGATTATCACTTTTTATGCTGACCTGGAATGTTTCCAGTGACTGAATCTTTCAGAAAATAACCTTCCTCAGTGTTTTCAGGTTAGGGCTAAGGGTTATCCATTATTGATCCATTATTGATAGAACCCTTAGACAGAGACAGGAAGTCATCATGTGTGAATAAACTGCTCCAGTCCTTCCTTCACTTTAAAGTCTTATTTTGTGAAGTGAGAGTGAACCTTGCTGTCGACAAACAGCAGAACATGTTTTTTATGCTGTCAGTAAACCGTTCTATTGACTCTGTGCGAGCTGAACTAAAGTCAACACTGCAGGCGACGCAGAAACAGGATGTGATCGTTCAAATCCTCCTTCAGCTTCCACACGAAAGAAACAAACAGAGTGACATGAAAAAAGAACACTGACTAAAGCTGCAGGACAACAAACAAACAAACACCTCCATCGCAGTGATACTTCCACTGACTGACCAACCAGTGTCGTCATTGGAAGCGTCCGACTAGACTGTAAAGGCCAAACACAAATGTACTATGAGGTAGAGTGGAAAAGCACCAAAACTGGGCCGTACCATGCCGTTACTGCGCAGTGGAAAAGCGCCATAAGAGCAGAGTCGTCATGATTTATTTAGTAATAATTTAGTTTCATCCTCAGCTCTGTGGACACTTGATCACTGATCAACAGGAGCTTTAGCCTGTTAGCTGTTAGCATCCAAATGATTAGCTGCACTAATCTGGTTGAGGACTGAATGTGGTCCATCAGGAAAGCAGTACAGGAACATCAAACAAGGACAAAAAGACACAGAGACAGCCTCTTCCTCAGAGCTGAAGTTTAACACCTACAGTCCCCTCTGCAAAGTGTCCTTATGATGATAAAGACTCTTGAATCTTGACTAGAAAGTGCCTGAAGGAGGACTCACCCCAGCGGGTCAGGATGTGGGCCAGTGAGGTGTAGACTCTGGACAGCATCAGGATGACCACCAGGTTCAGCACTGACCCTGTGAAGCTGGCTATCCTGTCAGCCTGGACGAACACACATACATAGAGAAAAGAGGGAGAAAAAAACATATAGAGAACATCAGGCGTCCCTCAGGGAAGAGTCCTGGAGACTCTAGAGTTTCCATGAAACCTGAACTGTTCCTGTTGGACTTACAGATCCTGCAAAGGAGTTGTGAGCTTTGGTGATGACCACTTTGATGATGGAGCGATACAGGATGATCGCCATGACGAACATCAGCACCATAATGACCTGCAAACAAACAGGAAGTTCGGTTGTTACCGACCACTGTTACTGCTGGAGTGGCCCAATCTGTCAAATCACACCTGAGTTCATTAAGACTCTCAGCTGTCAGGACCAATTAAAGCCACCAGGCATCAGAAGGAAGCGGAGGTGTTAGCCACTGAGTCATTATAATATTATACTATATACATATATATGTACAGATGATGTTTTTATTTTTAAATTGGTTCCCACTTCGTATTTCAACTTTTTCCTTCAGGATTAATAAAGTTTTATTTTATCGACCAGCCATGTTTGCACGTTTGTTTCCTGTTTTGTGACTGCTTTCAAATTTGTTCCTCAGGTTTTATCCTCAGCTTGTTGAGCAATTTCAATACTCATAGAATAGAATAGAATAGAACAGATAAGTCCTTTATTGTCGTGATACCACTGTCAAACAAATTTGTAGAGAAAAAGCTTAAAGTTTAAATTTGCAGTGCATGTGGGAAGTGACCCACCCAAGGTCAAAGGGTCAAAGGTCAGCAGACTCACCATGATGACGATGATCATGCATCCAGTCAGAGTTCTGTTTAATCGTTTCTTGTGGGGGAAGTAGGGCTCCTCTGCTCCCGTCACCGGGCTCCTCATGGTCATCGGCGCCATGGCCGTGAACTCTGGACGAGGACGCTCCTGTGGACAATCTGGACTTTTAGTGGCATCATACTGAGACGTGTGGGATGAGACAGGTGTGTGGTGAGACAGGCACCTCGATGTCCTGGAATTCGGAGCAGTCCCAGTGCAGAGACAGAGCTGAACACGTCCTCTTCCAGTACTCCAGGAAGGTGACGGCCCACAGAGACATGAAGACACTGAGGAACACCGTCCCTCCGTTATCAAACATGATGCCGGCCTGAAGACAGACGGACAAACAGAGAGACATTTTCACATCACAAAAATGATGTTTACATTAAATTCAGGTTTATTATTTTCCATCTTGTCTTGTCACTTCCTGTGTTATTTTGTCTCCTCAGTGTTCAGTATTTTGCTTTTGTTTGATTCTTTGTTTCTATTCCATCTTGGTTGATACTTTCACTTTAGATTTTCATTGTTTACTAAACTACTTTGGTTTGATTTTCTGTCCAAAAGTGATTTTCATTTGCGCTTTGTTTCCTCACATCAAAGCTGACCAATCAGAGGGAAGAAGATTCAGAATGAGGGTTTGATGGACAGGTGAGCACCTTGAAGGTGACGCAGATGCTGGAGTAGTTCCAGGGGTGGCAGATGCTACAGCGAGGACACATGATGAAGGTGTTTCCACTGTTACACAACTCCTTCCTGCACAAACACGACACAGTTAGCAAGTGATGCTAACAAACAACATGGAGGTTGAGTTGAGTGTCGTCAGCGTGTCAGCAGAGGATTTGTTCAGGAGGAAATGACAAATCCCTGACAGAGTTTATTCTTACGCAGGAACATCAGTGGCCATGAGCCAGAAGCCAAACAGGAAGATAACAGTTCCGACGACGGAGGCCGGCAACAGCCAGCCGGTGTAGAAACCTGCAGTCAGACAGCGTTACTGTTGAGACACACTGTGGGGAAACAGCAACGGCTAGCTAACAGCGTGGTTGGCGTAGTTACCGAGCCAGGCAAAGTAAAGCGCTATCTTCTCCCCGAAGTATTCCCTGATGTGGTCCAGAGGTTGATAGCGTCTCCATGAGGACCACGTGGCCCAGTAGGAATACAGGATCTTTCTCAGACCTAAAGACTCGGGAGGCACCGGTGGTTTGGGCAGCTGGTATTCACCCTGCAAACAAACAATAAAAGCAGGATTTAAGGTGGTTCCTTTAAGGTGG
Source organism: Synanceia verrucosa (assembly GCA_029721515.1). NCBI lineage: Eukaryota > Metazoa > Chordata > Actinopteri > Perciformes > Synanceiidae > Synanceia > Synanceia verrucosa. The sequence goes on from CM056559.1 coordinate 638,927, forward strand.
ATAGCTGGACTTATCCAAATCAGTGTCTCATTTAGTAGAAGTCATCTCAGACCAGGAATTAGGATTAGGGTTAAAAGAGAGGCGGTCCACATCCAGAGGAGAAGCTTGTGTTGAACAGATACAGGAAACATGAAACAAAACTTCTCCAAATATAAAACATTGTCCCCAATGGTCTTAATGGTCTCAATAGTCCCAATGGTCTTAATGGTCCCAATGGTCCCAATGGTCTCAATAGTCCCAATGGTCTCAGTGGTCCCAATGGTCCCAATGGTCCTAATGGTCCCAATGGTCCTAATGGTCCCAATGGTCTTACTGGTCCCAATGGTCTTAATGGTCCCAATGGTCTCAATGGTCCCAATGGTCTTAATGGTCCCAATGGTCTCAATGGTCTTAATGGTCCCAATGGTCTTAATGGTCCCAATGGTCTCAATGATCCCAATGGTGTCAGTGGTCCCAATGGTCCCAATGGTCTTAATGGGTCAGGCTGCCTCCAGGCTCAACGTGTTTATGATTTTGTTTTGTTGGTGAGCTTCTGGTTTCATGGTGAATTAGGTTTAGATGAGTCAGAGGTCTCAGGTATAGGGACAGGGGCAGTTAGGATTAGGTATGAAGGTCAGTTAAGTTAAAATATGGTGGCTGGGTTAAGGAAAGGACTCGGGTAGCAGAGGGTTTAGGGTTCCAGGCTCACCTCATGCAGAGGGTAGGCAGCAGTGAAGACCTGCTCACTCAGCAGTCGATCGATTCCCACCATGCCTCTTTTCACTGAACCGTACGGCGTCCTGGCCAGGATCTCGTACAGCTGGAGGGTCACAGGAAACTGAACTAAAACCCTCCTGTTTTCAGAGCCAGCCTCATGGTGTCACTTCCTGTCTTGTGGCTGGTCCACCAAGGACCCAAATGAAGGTTTCAGTTTTGTTTAAGTGATAATAAACCACTTTTCTGCTTTATCTTTTCATTATAAAGTTGTTGTTTTTTTAGATTTTTTATTATCTAGTTATAATATTGTGAAAATGTTTTTGTTTTCCTTGTTTGACAGCACTTTTTGTTTCTAATATTTTTTGGAATTAATCTATTTTATCTGCCTTTTGTACGCAGAGAGATATAAAATATTAGTAATGACAATCACAGCACTTTTCACGAACCAAAGGACGCCCAAAAAGACATACATGAAATAAAACAATACAATAAATATGACCTAAAACCGTCCAAATAGAAACAGTAAAGAAACAAACAGTAACTAGTAATGACGTCAGTTTGGAGATTTATCCTTGTCCTTATTAAAAAGCTCTTATTTTGAAACTGTCTCGTGACTCGTGTGCGTCATTGTAATTAACGACACCGTTAAGAACAGAATAAGGACACATCAGTGTTTATTCTGGTTTCCTTTAAACTTCCTTTTCACCCACAAAATAAAAGCTCCATTAACATCAAACAGGAAGAACCTCAAACAAAACAGGAAGTGGAGGAAACTCGACCCGGCTGAATAAAAAGACGCCCGTTGATGGAGGCAAAGAGGAAGTGACTAATAATTAATATGAGGAATTAAACTGGGATCATCCTGTGTGTGTGAAGGTTTAAAGGTCTCAGGCTCTGCTGAATGTGTGCGTTTCTTGAAGGTGTTTGATCAGGAGGCGTCGCCGCCGTCGATGTCCGTCTGCTGACAGAAACATCCTGGAACCTGGGAGGGGAAAGAGTCCAGGTCTGTGGACCAATCAGAGGGGCCGGTGATCTGATCTGAGTCCAGTTCCAGAAAACAGAGTTTCACTTTTCTAAAACTTTTATTTATCAGATGAATGAAAACACTGATGTGGAGAGTTTTTTCACTTTTAATTAATTTTATTTTTTTATTTTCATTTTCATTTCTTAACTTTACCTTTAATTCATCATGAATTTATCTTAAATTCATATTAAACTATCCTGAAAATGATTTTAAATGCATCTTAACTGAATTTTGAATAACTTTATTTTATCTTTTATTCATCTTAAATTCTTCTTAAATTTATATTGAATTTAAATGTATCTTAAATTCATCTTCATCAGACTTTTTTGATGTTGTCTGATGTAAAAAAGCTTATTGTTATTATCTATTATTTTCATGAAGTCTACAATACCTAAAAAAAAAAACGCAACACAAACTAAATTATCCAGTGTTTCCTTTAAAAGGACATAATTAAATGAATGGGCAATGTTTGTTTTCCATGTTTGAAAAAATGAAATGGAGAATGATTTTTATTAGTTTGTGTTTGAACAGCTGTGAATCAAATTGTAAACTAGTTTATTTTAATGTCACATGGAGATTTCCTGAAATAAAGTCTGATTAACCAGCAAACAGTGAAGTTCAGTCTGTCCTCTGGGGTAGAGGATAAGGGTGGAGGGTAAGGGTGGATGATAAGAGTGGAGGGTAAGGGTGGATGATAAGAGTGGAGGGTAAGGGTGGATGATAAGAGTGGAGGATAAGGGTGGAGGATAAGGGTGGAGGATAAGGGTGGAGGGTAAGGGTGGAGGGTGAGGGTGTAGGATAAGGGCGGAGGATAAGGGTGGATGATAAGAGTGGAGGGTGAGGGTGGAGGATAAGGGTGGAGGGTAAGGGTGGATGATAAGAGTGGAGGGTAAGGGTGGATGATAAGAGTGGAGGGTAAGGGTGGAGGATAAGGGCGGAGGATAAGGGTGGATGATAAGAGTGGAGGATAAGGGTGGAGGATAAGGGTGGAGGGTAAGGGTGGAGGGTGAGGGTGTAGGATAAGGGCGGAGGATAAGGGTGGATGATAAGAGTGGAGGGTGAGGGTGGAGGATAAGGGTGGAGGGTAAGGGTGAAGGATAAGCGTGGAGGATAAGGGTGGAGGGTAAGGGTGGAGGATAAGAGTGGAGGGTAAGGGTGGAGGATAAGGGTGGAGGGTGAGGGTGGAGGGTAAGGGTGGAGGATAAGGGTAGAGGGTAAGGGTGGAGGGTGAGGGTGTAGGTTAAGGGCGGAGGATAAGGGTGGATGATAAGAGTGGAGGGTGAGGGTGGAGGATAAGGGTCGAGGGTAAGGGTGGAGGATAAGGTTGGAGGGTGAGGGTGGAGGGTAAGGGTGGAGGATAAGGGTGGAGGGTAAGGGTGGAGGGTGAGGGTGTAGGATAAGGGCGGAGGATAAGGGTGGATGATAAGAGTGGAGGGTGAGGGTGGAGGATAAGGGTGGAGGGTAAGGGTGGAGGATAAGCGTGGAGGATAAGGGTGGAGGGTAAGGGTGGAGGATAAGAGTGGAGGGTAAGGGTGGAGGATAAGGGTGGAGAGTGAGGGTGGAGGGTAAGGGTGGAGGATAAGGGTAGAGGGTAAGGGTGGAGGGTAAGGGTGGAGGGTGAGGGTGTAGGTTAAGGGCGGAGGATAAGGGTGGATGATAAGAGTGGAGGGTGAGGGTGGAGGATAAGGGTGGAGGGTAAGGGTGGAGGATAAGAGTGGAGGATAAGGGTGGAGGGTAAGGGTGGAGGATAAGAGTGGAGGGTAAGGGTGGAGGGTGAGGGTGGAGGATAAGGGAGGGGGATAAGGGTGGAGAATAACGGTGAAAAGTAAGGGTGATGGATAAGGGTGGAGGATAAGAGTGGAGGATAAGAGTGGAGGATAAGAGTGGAGGGTAAGGGTGGTGGATAAGAGTGGAGGGTAAGGGTGGAGAGTAAGAGTGAAGGATAAGAGTGGAGGATAAGAGTGGAGGGTAAGGGTGGAGGATAAGGGTGGAGGGTAAGGGTGGTGGATAAGAGTGGAGGGTAAGGGTGGAGGGTGAGGGTGGAGGGTAAGAGTGTAGGTTAAGGGCGGAGGATAAGGGTGGATGATAAGAGTGGAGGGTGAGGGTGGAGGATAAGAGTGGAGGATAAGGGTGGAGGGTGAGGGTGGAGGGTGAGGGTGGAGGGTAAGAGTGGAGGGTAAGGGTGGAGGGTGAGGGTGGAGGTTAAGGGCGGAGGATAAGGGTGGATGATAAGAGTGGAGGGTGAGGGTGGAGGATAAGGGTGGAGAATAAGGGTGGAGGGTAAGGGTGGAGGGTAAGAGTGGAGGATAAGAGTGGAGGGTGAGGGTGGAGGGTAAGAGTGGAGGGTAAGGGTAGAGGGTGAGAGTGGAGGGTAAGGGTGGAGGACACGAGTGGAGGATAAGAGTGGAGGGTAAGAGTGGAGAATATGGGTGGAGGATACGAGTGGAGGGTGAGGGTGGAGGATAAGGGAGGAGGATAAGGGTGGAGAATAAGGGTGGAGGGTGAGAGTGGAGGATAAGAGTGGAGGAAGAGTGGGGGATAAGGGTGGAGGGTAAGGGTGGAGGATAAGGGTGGATGATAAGAGTGGAGGGTAAAGGTGGAGGGTGAGAGTGGAGGATAAAGGTGGAGGATAAGGGTGGAGGATAAGAGTGGCTGATAAGAGTGGAGGATAAGGGTGGATGATAAGAGTGGATGATAAGAGTGGAGGATAAGGGTGGAGGATAAGGGTGGATGATAAGAGTGGAGGATAAGAGTGGAGGGTAAGGGTGGAGGGTGAGAGTGGAGGATAAAGGTGGAGAATAAGGGTGGATGATAAGAGTGGAGGATAAGAGTGGAGGGTAAGGGTGGAGGGTGAGAGTGGAGGATAAAGGTGGAGGATAAGGGTGGAGGATAAGAGCGGATGATAAGAGTGGAGAATAAGGGTGGATGATAAGAGTGGAGGATAAGAGTGGAGGGTAAGGGTGGAGGGTGAGAGTGGAGGGCAGGAGTGGAGGGTGGAGGATAAAAGTGGAGGATAAGGGTGGAGGATAACGGTGGAGGATATGGGTGGATGATAAGAGTGGATGATAAGGGTGGATGATAAGAGTGGATGATAAGAGTGGAGGGTAAGGGTGGAGGGTGAGAGTGGAGGGCAGGAGTGGAGGGTGGAGGATAAGGGTGAATGATAAGAGTGGAAGATAAGGGTGGAGGATAAGGGTGGAGGGTGAAGGTGGCTTTAAAGTGTAACTTACTTCTCAGACTGGGGTTCTGTCAGAAATCTTGTAGAACATCAAAGATGTTGAACTCACCACCTGGTGTCTCTGAGACGAATGGAAGAACGTCTCTCTGTTGTCACTGCCCAGAAACCTTCAGTGGAAACAGAAGACCAGCAGAATCAGCTTGTCTTTCTTAAAGGAACAGTAAAGTAACATTCTGAATAAAGCAGTGACCTCTGAAGCTTGTTGGTCCTGAACTGACAGGTGTAGTAGTCCAGAGGAGGGTTGGGGACATCCTGGGACAAGGGGTTAGGGAGGGACAACTGGGACAGGATCTGAGCCGACCAGTTGGTGATGGGATCAGTGACCACCTGAGGACAGAGGACACATCTCAGGACACATCTGAGGAAACATCTGGAGAGACATCTGAGGACGCACTGTGGACATAGCTGAGGAAACATCTGAAGAGACATCTGAGGGTTAGGGTTAGGACCACTACCTGTGGTCCAGGGTTAGGACCACAGTTAGTGGTCCACAGGTCAGTGAGGATCTAGAAAAGGGTTTTATCGAGGACCAGACCTGCAGGGGGGCTCTCAGACTGATCTCCTCAGCGTAGTAACAGAGGACACTCCAGGGGGCGCTGAGGAGGACAAAACAGATCTTCTTACTGGTCTTGAGGACCTCCTTCTGCAGAGACATAGGAACTGGTTCAGACATTCACTGTTTTACATAATTGAGTTCCACAAAGCTCCTGTCTGGGTCCACTAATCTTTTGAAGCACTTCTCTTTGGTCCCTGACTTGCCAGTGGACCCTGCCATATGTGGACTGGAGGAGTCGACCCTCCACACAATTAGTACTTTTATTCATGTGTACCTTCAGTACTTGTTTCTGATAATACTTCTGTACTTTCACAGATTATGAAGTGATCAGACTTGAGGGTATGTTTGTTTTCTGTACCTGCTCCTGCAGCAGTCCGGAGTGCCTCAGTTTGTTCAGGAACACATTCCTCCACTTCCTGTGGGCAGAGTTAACACCTTTGCTTTCCTCCATCTGTGAGGTCAGAGGCTCCTCCCATGCCAACACAAAATCTGTCCAATAGGAGCAAAGCAGGAAGAGGGTCAACCAAGAACTAAATGATTCTGATGAACATTGACTGAATTTCTTTTACTCACCAACTCGAGTCAAACCATCACTGAAAACATTCCTGTTTGGAGGCTGAACAGGTGCATTCTGGGAAATAACATGGGTAAAAACATTTACTTACCTGAGCAGGTAGTAACAGAGTACCTGAACAGGTAGAAAAAAGAGTACCTGAACAGGTAGAAAACAGAGTACCTGAACAGGTGGAGGGCAGAGTACCTGAACAGGTAGAGAGCAGAGTACCTGAACAGGTAGAGAGCAGAGTACCTGAGCAGGTAGAGAGCAGAGTACCTGAACAGGTAGAAAACAGAGTACCTGAACAGGTAGAGAGCAGAGTACCTGAACAGGTAGAGAGCAGAGTACCTGAAGAGGTAGAAAACAGAGTACCTGAACAGGTAGAGAGCAGAGTACCTGAAGAGGTAGAAAACAGAGTACCTGAACAGGTAGAGAGCAGAGTACCTGAACAGGTAGAAAGCAGAGTACCTGAACAGGTAGAGTACCTGAACAGGTAGAGAGCAGAGTACCTGAAGAGGTAGAAAACAGAGTACCTGAACAGGTAGAGAGCAGAGTACATGAACAGGTAGAAAACAGAGTACCTGAACAGGTAGAAAACAGAGTACCTGAACAGGTAGAGAGCAGAGTACATGAACAGGTAGAAAGCAGAGTACCTGAACAGGTAGAGAGCAGAGTACCTGAACAGGTAGAGAGCAGAGTACCTGAAGAGGTAGAAAACAGAGTACCTGAACAGGTAGACAGCAGAGTACCTGAAGAGGTAGAAAACAGAGTACATGAACAGGTAGAAAGCAGAGTACCTGAACAGGTAGAGAGCAGAGTACCTGAACAGGTAGAGAGCAGAGTACATGAACAGGTAGAAAACAGAGTACCTGAACAGGTAGAGAGCAGAGTACCTGAACAGGTAGAGAGCAGAGTACCTGAAGAGGTAGAAAACAGAGTACCTGAACAGGTAGAGAGCAGAGTACATGAACAGGTAGAAAACAGAGTACCTGAACAGGTAGAAAACAGAGTACCTGAACAGGTAGAAAACAGAGTACCTGAATAGGTAGAGAGCAGAGTACATGAACAGGTAGAAAACAGAGTACCTGAACAGGTAGAAAACAGAGTACCTGAACAGGTAGAGAGCAGAGTACCTGAACAGGTAGAAAACAGAGTACCTGAACAGGTAGAGAGCAGAGTACCTGAACAGGTAGAGAGCAGAGTACCTGAACAGGTAGAAAACAGAGTACCTGAACAGGTAGAGAGCAGAGTACATGAACAGGTAGAGTACCTGAACAGGTAGAGAGCAGAGTACATGAACAGGTAGAAAACAGAGTACCTGAACAGGTAGAAAACAGAGTACCTGAACAGGTAGAGAGCAGAGTACATGAACAGGTAGAAAACAGAGTACCTGAACAGGTAGAGAGCAGAGTACCTGAACAGGTAGAAAACAGAGTACCTGAACAGGTAGAGAGCAGAGTACATGAACAGGTAGAGTACCTGAACAGGTAGAGAGCAGAGTACATGAACAGGTAGAAAACAGAGTACCTGAACAGGTAGAAAACAGAGTACCTGAACAGGTAGAGAGCAGAGTACATGAACAGGTAGAAAACAGAGTACCTGAACAGGTAGAGAGCAGAGTACATGAACAGGTAGAGTACCTGAACAGGTAGAGAGCAGAGTACCTGAACAGGTAGAGAGCAGAGTACATGAACAGGTAGAAAACAGAGTACCTGAACAGGTAGAGAGCAGAGTACATGAACAGGTAGAGTACCTGAACAGGTAGAGAGCAGAGTACCTGAAGAGGTAGAGAGCAGAGTACCTGAACAGGTAGAAAACAGAGTACCTGAACAGGTAGAGAGCAGAGTACCTGAACAGGTAGAAAACAGAGTACCTGAACAGGTAGAGAGCAGAGTACCTGAACAGGTAGAGAGCAGAGTACATGAACAGGTAGAGAGCAGAGTACATGAACAGGTAGAAAACAGAGTACATGAACAGGTAGAAAACAGAGTACCTGAAGAGGTAGAGAGCAGAGTACCTGAACAGGTAGAGTACCTGAACAGGTAGAGAGCAGAGTACCTGAAGAGGTAGAGAGCAGAGTACCTGAACAGGTAGAGTACCTGAAGAGGTAGAGAGCAGAGTACTAGACTAACTAGCTGAGACTAAAGTCAAACCCTGTGCTGATAGAACCGACCTCTCCAGGTCTCTACTGGTCTTTACTGTCTCATCACTCGGCCACTGATACACTGTGAAGTGCTGCTCTGTCTCACTTCCTGGCTGAGTTCCTGTTTCCTGTCACCGCCATGCTAAAACAAACAGTCGTTACCACTAATTAAAGCTGATGATAATCTCTGCACTCACAGGCTATTATTCTGAAAGGATTTCACCTTATATCAGCCAAGACAAACTCAGAGAACATGAAGATGTAAAAACAGGCCCGCTAAGGCTAATAAATGAAGGGTTCAGTCTGTTTCGTGAATGTCCTCAGTCAGGTTTTCACTGACATTTGAAGGAAAACATGTTACAGACTGAACTGGTTTAAATGTCAGCTAAGAGGCTCAGATTATAGAAGAAAACTCAATGAATTATGCAGACGACACCTTCATTTCCATAAGCAGATCCCCAGCAGACTACAGGCCGACAGGAGAAAATCAGTGTGACAAACAATATGTCTTATTAATTAACACTTTCTCTGTTGATCAGTTCTTTTTGTTCATCATAAATAAAAGATGAAATACATAAAGTTAAATCAGTCCAGCTTTACTTTGATTATGTTAACAATATAAAAGTATTAATAACAATGTTTAAAGGGTGAATGTGTCAGTCATGATGATAGTACAGCTGAAAACAACTCATTAATTTATCATAAGTCAGCAAAGGACACACTAACAAATAACTAAATATCCAGCAGACTGTGGGTCAATAACAGCACTGATGCATCTTTTCATTCATCCAGCCATTCATTTATCCATTCATTCATCAATCCATCATTTATCCATTCATTCATCCATCTATCCATTTATCCATTCATTCATCATCCATTTATTCATTCATTCATCCATCCATCCATTTATCCATTCATTCATCCATCCATCCATCCATCATCCATTTATCCATTCATTCATCCATCCATCCATTTATCCATCATCCATTTATCCATTCATTCATCCATCCATCCATTTATCCATCATCCATTTATCCATTCATTCATCCATCCATCATCCATCCATTTATCCATTCATTCATCCATCCATTTATCCATTCATTCATCCATCCATCCATCCATTTATCCATTCATTCATCCATCCATCCATTTATCCATTCATTCATCTATCCATCCATCCATTTATCCATTCATTCATCCATCCATCCATTTATCCATTCATTCATCCATCCATCCATTTATCCATCATCCATTTATCCATTCATTCATCCATCCATCATCCATTCATTCATCCATCCATTTATCCATTCATTCATCCATCCATCCATTTATCCATTCATTCATCCATCCATCCATTCATTTATCCATTCATTCATCCATCCATCATTTATCCATTCATTCATCCATCTATCCATTTATCCATTCATTCATCATCCATTTATCCATTCATTCATCCATCCATCCATCATCCATTTATCCATTCATTCATCCATCCATCCATTTATCCATCATCCATTTATCCATTCATTCATCCATCCATCCATTTATCCATCATCCATTTATCCATTCATTCATCCATCCATCATCCATTCATTCATCCATCCATTTATCCATCCATCCATTTATCCATTCATTCATCCATCCATCCATCCATTTATCCATTCATTCATCCATCCATCCATTCATTCATCCATCCATCCATTTATCCATCATCCATTTATCCATTCATTCATCCATCCATCCATTTATCCATCATCCATTTATCCATTCATTCATCCATCCATCATCCATTCATTCATCCATCCATTTATCCATTCATTCATCCATCCATCCATTTATCCATTCATTCATCCATCCATCCATCCATTTATCCATTCATTCATCCATCCATCCATCCATTTATCCATTCATTGATCCATCCATCCATTTATCCATTCATTCATCCATCCATCCATTTATCCATTCATTCATCCAGCCATCCATTCATCCATTTATCCATTCATTCATCCATCCATTTATCCATCCATCCATTTATCCATTCATTCATCCATCCATCCATCCATTTATCCATTCATTCATCCATCCATTTATCCATTCATTCATCATCCATCCATTTATCCATCCATCCACCACCCATTTATCCATTCATTCATCCATCCATCATTTATCCATTCATTCATCATCCATTTATCCATTCATTCATCCATCCATCCATTTATCCATTCATCCATCCATCCATCAGTGCAACACAACATTACCGTGGTGATGCTGCCGTAGTTTTTCTCCAGTTGTTCGGTTTCCATGGTGATGAGTGTGGCGTCATCGTCCTTCTGCTCCCCCCTCCTCCTCATCCTCCCTCACCTGTAAGTATTATTATATTAATATGCAAATATTAGTCTTTAATTGCTTCATTTACTTTACTCCACATTAATAATAGCAATAATAATCAACTGTATTTATATACAGGTACATACATATATGATATTAGTGATGCTGTGCAAAATTCTGTTGTATTACTAATAATGTAATAATAACAATTAATACTATACTTAAAGGGGAGGTGACGTTTTTTTACAGATCGGACCTTATATCTAGGATAAAATACTGTCGTTTACTCAACCCATTTCACTTTGGAGTCATTTGGAGTATTTCTGATTATCATAGTTTCTTAAGGACCCCTCGTGTCCACCTATGTGGAAGTAGAGTCTGCTTACAGATTGAATTCTCTTAAGTTAGGGACAACTCCTGACTCAAATGAGAATAGTAATAGTGTAGCCCATCTTATTAAACGTCTGTTATTTGAGAAATGGTGAAGTTTGTGTCATTTACTGCCTACTTTTCTGTGCCCCCTTCACTCCTGTTAAATGGATATCATCAAATCCAAATATCATCAGAAATACCCCAAATGACTCCAAAGTGAAATGGGTGAGTAAATGGCAGTATTTTATCCCAGGAATAAAGTCCAACTTGTAAAAAAAACAGAACTTTCCCTTTAAGTTGATGCAGACTGGGTAAGTATATGCTGTTGACGGAGTTAATATCTTAGTAATAATTACTAATTACAGTATTAATTTCAGCAGCCTTTGGTTGCTCTGATGTTTATCAATGAACCACAGCAGCAAAAACTAAACCTGCTTTTGTTCCAGATCACAGAAGTTTGAGACTAACTTCAAGCAAAAGCAGCTCATTGATGAACTGTTGATTGACTGGCAGAATAAAGTGATCGATCAGTTAAAGTGGACTCACCTGATGGTCTGAGAGAGCAGCTGTCTGTCCTCCTGTCTCTGTTCTCTCTCTCTGGTTACAAGGTTCAGTTGACTGCAGACTGCTCACTGTAAGCCCCGCCCTTCAGGATAACCCCGCCCCTTGTGTTATAAAACAAGTGCTCCACTAGTACTAATTATCTGAAGAACCTTTAATAAAAAAAAAAAAAAATCACTGCTACATTTTAACATTTATACCTAATATGCTTTAAGTTATTGGCAAAGTCAGTGTTCTACAATAATAAGAATAAGAATAAGAATAATATCTTCAGGGTGAGTGTGCGTCACTCACCTGGGGAACAGGTGCACTATGGGAAGAAGGAGTGTCAGTGGAGGCAGTGATGCTTTGGTCAGTGGTCTGCTGGGACACTTGGCTCCATCCATGTGATGTTCCTTTGATTCCACTGCTGCTGCAGACCAGGTTCACCTTTCATGGAACCTGTGGACCAGGACTGGTCCAGGACTGATCCAGGACTGGTTTGAGGACCAGTTGGAGATGTCGACTTGGATCATCTGTCTGATCCATGGAGGCGCCACCTGGCAGCTTCAGCACTGAGAGGATCTGCTGCTGACATCTTGGTCCAGATACCAGAGCAGACCTTCAGGGTCTGGATGGGTCCAGAACTCCAGGGATCAGATATTAGGCAGGTGGAAAAACCAAAAAAGTAGTAAAGTAACTAAAATAAAAACATAAATACACTGTATTCAGTATCAGTTGAAGTATGTGACAGAACGTACAAATAAATCCTCCTGTAAAGACTTCAAATGCAGTATTTTGAATTTTATTTTGAGGGAGATGACACAGGTGTATTATGGGATGTTATGAGTGTGTGGATTTCACAATAAGAGCAGGACTGAGTTGAGTTTTATCATATTTAGTGTTTATTATGATCAGCAGGCAGCGCTCTGATTGGACGAGCAGAGCAGCGACGCCCCCTTCAGGACACGGTTTATACGACATCAGACCTACTGCACACACTCATACACACCTTTAGACCTTGTGAGGACACACCGACCTGTCTTCAGGCCCGTCCCCACAAAGACAAATAGACACACACACACACATACATACACGCGCACACACACACACACACGCACGCACACACACACGCACACACATACATACACATACACACACACACACACACACAAATCTTTGGCAGGAAGCAGCTTCTTCTTCTGCTGAACAAATGATGGCGCGCGCGCGCGCACACACACACACACACACACACACACACACACACACACACACACACACACACACAGAGGAGCTGAACGTGTTGTGACGGTTAATGTGTGAGTGAATGTGGAGACAGCTCCACCTGCTGTCAGAGGCAGGTACCTGCACCAGTCAGCAAGGGACTGTGGGTAATGTAGTTGAGGTAACACGTCTTTAAAATAAAGACGTTTTAATCTGGGATGAAACTGATGATGTTGGAAACTTTATTTCTTTAATGGACTCAGTTATTAAGCATCATCTTTCCACTTTCATTTCTATCTAAAAATATTTCTATTCCTTTTAACCAACTCCAACTCACTGCACCAACTAAAGCATGCCCACACTGATTTATTAATTACTGAATTATTGAACATCCCACGCTTGTTTTAGTTCTCAAACGCCACATAATCACTTAAGCTCCTGAATGGCTCTTGTTTATTTATGTTCCTGAACGCTCCATGCTTGTCTTAATTAGTGGATGCCCAACACTGGGTTTAGTTCCTGAACGCCTCACACTCAGGATTGACTCTTAATGTTGTCGTTTTTTTTTCTGTGACTTCTTCTGTGACACATTTAAAATTAAGACTTACTTACTTTTTACGATGTGGACGTCAGTTTCAATGACAACACTGTCAGGTGGTTACAGAGTGGTTTCAGGCGAACACTGAACAACATTTTCTTTATTTACCTTAAATTGGCACAACATGGATGTAGTGGTTAGCACTGTCGCCTCACAGCAAGAAGGTACCGGGTTCGAATCCCGGGCCCGGCGCCTTTCTGTGTGGAGTTTACATGTTCTCCTCATGTCTGTGTGGGTTCTCTCTGGTACTCTGGCTTCCTCCCACCATCCAAAAACATGCATGGGGATTAGGTTAACTGGTTAATTTAAATTGACCGTAGGTGTGAATGTGAGTGTGAGTGGTTGTCTGTCTCTATGTGTCCTGTGATGAACTGGACACTTGTCCAGGGTGTACCCTGTCTTTCACCCTAAGACAGCTGGGATAGACTCCAGCCCCCCTGACCCTATGAGGATAAGCGGTAGATAATGGATGGATGGATGGCTGGCACAACATGATTCAATTAAGGCTTTTTTAAGAGGTCACTTTTTAATGATATTGTAAAGGCAGAATTAATTGCTAAATTAATTAGTTAAATTATAGTTAGATAAAATGTGAAATTTATGAGATTATTTTTAAGGCATTTTTCAAATAATTTAAGGCAAATTCAGTTTTTTTTTAAGAATCCTAACGATACTAAGGTGTTTACTGTTGAATGCTGATGTTACGAATTAGCACTGACCTCCTCAGTTTGTGTGTCGGTTACCATGACAACGCTAACATTTGACAAGACCACATGTTTCTGACAGACATTTGATTAAGGGATAATTAATGGATTATAGATATGATTATTTAGAACTTTAAACTAAAACAGAAGCTTTCCCTCATTTATAGCTGAAAATATTTCACTTTAATTATAAATCAGAACAAGCTATTGATTCAGTTTAAGTTACGCCTCAAAAAGTCCTTAATTGAATATTTAATCTGACAGCATGATTGATGATGTAGCAATGTGTGATGTCATCACAGTGATGTCATCAGTGCTTTCAAACAACAGACACACACACATACCAAAGCCCAGTAATAACAAGAACACTACTACTACTAATAATAATCAATAAGATCGTCCATGTGATTTCATCTTCATCATCAGTCCTTCATGAGTCCACTGTTTAGTTTCCAGACAGGAAGTCAGTCTGATCGTCTCTATTAACAGATTTAAACTGAGGGTTCACCTGCTAGCCTCCTGCTCACCTCCTGCTAGCCTCCTGCTAGCCTACTGATAATCCCCTGCTAACATCCTGCTAGCCTACTGATAATCCCCTGCCAACATCCTGCTAGCCTACTGACAATCCCCTGCTAACCTCCTGCTAACCTACTGATAACCTCTTGCTAGCCTCCTGCTAGCCTCCTGCTAACCTTCAGGTAACGCTTCTCATTAAGACACTAACTAGTCGGCTAACAGAGGAACTCCTCTGCCTGCTTGTTGACAAACTAAATGGATTAAATAGCTGGTGATGCTACCAGACCTCGCAGCGCCTCCCAGTGTTCATGGGCGTCCCTGTAGGACAGCTGAAGTGGTGACTGAAGTCTGGGGAGTTGGCAAGTGTGCCGATGACCCGGTACCTGGGGGGGCTGTGGGGGTCAGTCACCAGACCCTCATGAGCGCTCTCTGGGGTCCGGACTGAGCACCACACCTGGAAACACAAATAAGACCGGCTGGTTAGACCAGAGTCTGGACAGACCAGGTAGTGGCAGCAGGAACACAGATCACTGTGTCATCAGTACAGAACTTGAGTCTGGTCAGAACCAGCAGAATGTGTCGCTCATTGTTCCTCACCTGAGCAAATCCTACGAAGAAGAGCTGATCGTTGGTTAGGTTGACAGCAGGAAGTCTCTTCTCCTCGCCGTTCTTCTGGACCCAGGACCGGTAGGCCTGAAGGAAAAGCATCAGTGGTGAGGTGAGGATCACATGACCTGGTTCAGTCCTGACCATTGGTTCAGTCCCTCTTACTAACGTGGTATGCAGCCTTCAGGCCTCCGTTGTCAGCGATGTTTTCTCCCAGCGTCTGTTTTCCGTTGACATGTTCTCCGTTGATGGTGTAGTGGCTGTACTGCTCCGTCATGCACTCGGTTCTCTGGCGAAACGCCTCCACAGACGAGTTCTGCCACCACGGCCTCAGGTTTCCTTCTTTATCGTACTCACGACCTGATGGCAATAGAGCGGACACCTTTAGCATGGCATCCTGAAAAGATCTAGAGCTCAGGGTGAACTGCTGGTGGCCCAGACTGTTTCATTCACCTTACATCCTGTAAGACACCGTCTGCCTCTTAAAAATGAACTGTTGTCCCAACAATCGTCAGCATGATGTCAGAAAAGATCCTACCCACCTAGAAAGTCACATTCATTCAATAAATCATTTTAACTGAAGTGTTTGTCGTCTGTAAACACTGAGTCCTGTCTGTGTAGGTTCTCAGTCATCCAGGTTGAAGCAAATCAAAAGAGCAAAAACAAATCCACTGGACTTGCTTGAGGTTGGTTGAAGACATTGAAGATGAACCTCACTAGCCAGGAAAGGAGGGCCCTGGAGGTGCACAGTGGTACGAAACAAAACTGACTACCACACCAAGGTGATTGTTTGCTCAGCGACTCGGCCATGTATGAGACCCTGAAGCAGAATCCAACCAGCAACTACAAGAAGAAAACCATCAGCCTCCTACAACATCTGGAAAAAGAGAAAGTCACTGACCGACCTCTTTACTACCGGCTATACCCGGGGGAAGCCACTCCGTGCATCTATGGACTCCTCAAAAAAAGGAAGGGGCCCCCATCAGACCCATCATCAGCAGCATCAACTCGGTCACCTTCAACATTGCCAAACACTCGTCCACCATGCTAGCCCCGCTGGTTGGCAACACTCCACACCATGTGGAAAAACTCACAGGATTTTACACACAAGGTAAAGGAAATAAAACTGGACCCAGATGAAACCATGGTCTCCTGTGACGTCACATCACTTTTCACCTGCATTCCAACCAAGGAAGCAGTTAGGACAGTAAGACGGAAACTGCTACAAGACCAAACACTACCAGACAGAACCAGACCACATCTGCCCTCTGCCTGACCACCATTCATTCCAGCACAGAGAGAACTTCTACAGACAGAAACAGCTGTGCCATCATGGACTCACCTGTATCTCCTATAGTAGCCAGTCTGTGTATGGAAGAGGTGGAAAGCAAGGCTCTGACCTCTTTCACAGGGACCCAGCCGTTGGTTCACAGATGTGGAGGACACCTGGGAAAAAATCAGAACCCAAGAAGTGGAGGCCTTCACAGACCACATCAACTCAGTGGACCACAACATCAAGTTCACCTGTGAAGATGTGAAGGACAACGTCCTGGTCTTCTTGGACTGTGCAGTACACCTTGAAACTGACAGGAGTCTCAATATGAAGGTATACAGAAAACCCACCCACACTGACTGACAAGTTAGGGGTCATCAGGACCCTGAACCACCAGGTCCAAAACATCCAGGACAGAAGGAAAGATGAAGGAGCAGAAAGACATCAGGAATGCTCTGAAGATGTGGCTATTCACACTGGAGCTTTGTAAACACCAACAAAACCAACAACTGACAACAATGAACAGGAGAGGGAGGACAAACCTGCTGTTATCTCCTACATAGCTGGAGTTTAGGAAAAAATCAAGAGGATTTTCAATAAACAAAACCTCCATCAGTTCACACACTGAGACAGAAGCTGGTCCAGCCAAAGGACAAAACACCAGGACACAAACAGAGTAATGTTGTGTATGCTGTCCAGTGCAGTGAAGAAGGCAGTGCCTTGTCCATTGGTGGAGACCAAACAAGATCAAGACTCAACACAGGAGAGACAACTCCTCAGGACAAAACTCAGCAGTTCACCTGAAGACACCTGGAGACACTCCCCTGAGGACAACAATGTCCAGGTTTGATCCAGGGAAGACAGATGGTTTGAGAGGAGTGAAAGAAGACATTTTTGTCAAACTGGAGAAACCATCCTTGAACAGAGGAGGAGGACTAGGACACCATCTATCAGCCACTTATAAAGCTGTACTGACGTCCACCACCAGAAACCTCAGCATCCATTCACACCTGAGTGCAGCTCACCTGAACGACTCTCATCAGGGTGGGAGGGACAGACACTCCCACTCCTAACTACACCTGTTGCTCTGGTGGTTTCTGTTGTTTGTTTTCTGCACCAACAGGAGGATCAGGATCTGGACTCTGGACCAGTCAGAACTGAAGACGCCTCTTGATGATGAAGAGGACAAATGTCTTCAACAAACCTCAAGCAAGCCCAGTTGACTGTTTTTGCTCTTTTTGACTGAGTCCTCTCGTTAACATGCATAGTCAGGGTGCAGTGAACACATCATCGCAGGAACTGATCATGTGACAGGAAGTGAACAGGACTCAGACTCACCTTGGTCATCAAAGGCGTGTGTGAGTTCATGACCCATCACCACCCCGATCCCACCGAAGTTCAGAGCCCTGACAACACAAGAAGACAGTGGTTTGACAGGAGGACAGACAGACAGGAGGACAGACAGGTAGACAGACAGACAGACAGACAGGTGGACAGACAGGAGGACAGACAGGTAGACAGACAGACAGACAGGTGGACAGACAGGAGGACAGAAAGGTAGACAGACAGACAGACAGGAGGACAGACAGGTAGACAGACAGGTAGACAGACAGGAGGACAGACAGGTAGAAAGACAAGAAGACAGACAGGTTAACAGACAGTCAGGAGGACAGTCAGATGGACAGACAGGTAGACAGATAGGAGGACTGACAGGAGGACAGACAGGTAGACAGACAGACAGACAGGTGGACAGTCAGGAGGACAGACAGGTAGACAGGTGGACAGACAGGAGGACAGACAGGTAGAAAGACAAGAAGACAGACAGGTTAACAGACAGTCAGGAGGACAGTCAGATGGACAGACAGGTAGACAGACAGGAGGACAGACAGGTGGACAGACTTTGGGTGGTCGTGGGCGTAGAAAGGAGCTTGAAGGATTCCAGCAGGAAAGACGATGCCGTTCTTAGTAGGCATGTAGTAAGCATTCACTGTAGGAGGAGTCATACTCCATCTGGAGAGGAGGAGAGGAGGAGAGGAGGGGAGGAGAGGAGGAGAGGAGAGGAGAGGAGAGGAGAGGAGGAGGAGAGAGGAGAGGAGAGGAGGAGGGGAGGAGAGGAGAGGAGGAGGAGAGAGGAGAGGAGGGGAGGAGAGGAGAGGAGGAGGAGAGAGGAGAGGAGGAGAGGAGGAGAGGAGAGGAGTCAGTTTCTTTCTTGCTCTGTCAAGTGAATCTTGTTTTGCTTTCAGCTGTTTTTACTGTTCATGAAGGACTTCAGCTCCCTTAAATGACTCACTTCCTGTGCAAATAAAATATTAAAATATAATGAGATAATAATAATAGTGGAGGCACTGTCTCCTCACTGAAGGTCCTGGGTTTGATTCCCAGTCTGGATCCTTCCTGTGAGGAGTTTGATGTTCTCCTCATGTTTGCTGGTTTTGAACTGGACACCTGTCCAGGTGTTCCCTTCCTGTCACCCTCTGACAGCTGATGGGCTGCAGCCCCACAGAGGAAGAGGTGATGATGATGCTAATGATGAAAATAAAACCAGTTGGTGATCCTGCTAATCTAATTTAACAGTATGAACAGCTGTTAATATGAACTAACTCCTCCAGTCCTCATCTTGTTTTTAATGTTCAACAGTTCTCTTGTTTCCCTGATGAAGCCTCCTCAGGACTGGCTCATCTCTCTGCTGGTGAACAGGGCTCAGGTGTGTCAGGTGTGGCTGCTGTACAGGTGTGTCCTACTGGTCTCCAGGTCCTTACTGGTCTTTGTTGGGCGTCTTCCTCAGCTGGTCGGCCATCACTCGGGCTGAGAAGTTGTAGAAGTTCAACATGTTCTGGAAGAAGCTGTCCTCTGAGACGTCGTACTGAAAGAAAAACAGCACGTTGGACATCTGTCCTCATCCACCTGTCCCACCTGTCCCTAGGTGACACTCACCCCGTCAAACACATCATCCAGTTCTTTAGGGTCCAGGATGAATTCTGGGAAACCGATCATATCATAGATAGCATCTGCCTGGAGAGGACAGAGAGACAAGTCAGCACCTGTCTGTCCACCTGTCAGTCCACCTGTCTGTCCACCTGTCTGTCTACCTGTCAGTCCACCTGTCAGTCCACCTGTCAGTCCACCTGTCTGTCTACCTGTCTGTCTACCTGTCAGTCCACCTGTCAGTCCACCTGTCAGTCCACCTGTCTGTCTACCTGTCAGTCCACCTGTCTGTCCACCTGTCAGTCCACCTGTCTGTCCACCTGTCAGTCCACCTGTCAGTCCACCTGTCTGTCCACCTGTCTGTCTACCTGTCAGTCCACCTGTCAGTCCACCTGTCAGTCCACCTGTCTGTCCACCTGTCAGTCCACCTGTCAGTCCACCTGTCTGTCTACCTGTCAGTCCACCTGTCAGTCCACCTGTCAGTCCACCTGTCTGTCCACCTGTCAGTCCACCTGTCAGTCCACCTGTCTGTCCACCTGTCTGTCTACCTGTCAGTCCACCTGTCAGTCCACCTGTCTGTCCACCTGTCAGTCCACCTGTCTGTCCACCTGTCTGTCCACCTGTCAGTCCACCTGTCTGTCTACCTTGTCTTTAGCAGCCTGTCTGGTCACGTCGTCCATCCAGCTGAGTCGGTCCAGAGCGTCTTTGAATGCTGATCGGATTTCATTGATCATCTCCTCAGCCTGAGAGACAGAAAGAGAGAGCGAGAGGTGAGGAACCAGACCTGATCCAGGACCACCTGTAGACCAGGATCTCCAGGTGTGAACTCATGACTCACTATCTCCTTGCTGTGTTTGTCGAAGGTCGCCTTGACGAAGAGCGCCCCCAGAGCGAAGCCCAGCGTGTCGTCAGTGTTCCCGATACAGGTCTGCCAGCGGGGGGTGCAGGACTGCAACAGACCAGAACCAGTCAGAGCCAGGTAAACCAGTTAAAATTAAAGTCAGATATTACAGTAGTACTGTAGTATTGCAGTAGTAATACCTTCTTGGTCCCGTAGAGACTCTCCAGCAGTTTGTCCTGAGCGTTCTCAAAGCGCTGATCCAGACTAGCAACATTCTTCTGGACCAGAGTCCACATCATGTAGTTATTCAGAAGACTGGACACAGGCGGACAGACAGGTGGTTAGACAGGTGGACAGACAGGTGGACAGACAGACAGGTAGACAGATGGGTGGACAGACAGACAGGAGGACAGACAGGTGGACAGACAGGAGGACACACAGGTGGACAGACGGATAGACAGATGGGTGGACAGACAGACAGGAGGACAGGCAGGTGGACAGACAGACGGGTGGACAGAAAGGTGGACAGTGCTCTGACCTGCGGTCCGTCCTGTTGATGAGCTCAGACACCTGCTGCAGGTACTCTCTGGCATAGAGGACAACAGGTTCAGTGTCGTTGAGCTCCAGAGGAGACAGAGAGGAAGAGAGGAAGTCCAACCACTCGACTGCTGGAGCCAGCAGCTGAAGGCAGAGGAGGAGGCGTTCAGTTTAAACTGAACAGAGTATAAACTCTGTAAACTACTGCTCTCCTCTCACCAGACTCCATTCACTAAAGCTGTAATTTAAGCTCTCCTCTCACCAGACTCCATTCACTAAAGCTGTAATTTAAGCTCTCCTCTCACCAGACTCCATTCGCTAAAGCTGTAATTTAAGCTCTCCTCTCACCAGACTCCATTCACTAAAGCTGTAATTTAAGCTCTCCTCTCACCAGACTCCATTCACTAAAGCTGTAATTTAAGCTCTCCTCTCACCAGACTCCATTCACTAAAGCTGTAATTTAAGCTCTCCTCTCACCAGACTCCATTCACTAAAGCTGTAATTTAAGCTCTCCTCTCACCAGACTCCATTCACTAAAGCTGTAATTTAAGCTCTCCTCTCACCAGACTCCATTCACTAAAGCTGTAATTTAAGCTCTCCTCTCACCAGACTCCATTCACTAAAGCTGTAATTTAAGCTCTCCTCTCACCAGACTCCATTCACTAAAGCTGTAATTTAAGCTCTCCTCTCACCAGACTCCATTCACTAAAGCTGTAATTTAAGCTCTCCTCTCACCAGACTCCATTCACTAAAGCTGTAATTTAAGCTCTCCTCTCACCAGACTCCATTCACTAAAGCTGTAATTTAAGCTCTCCTCTCACCAGACTCCATTCACTAAAGCTGTAATTTAAGCTCTCCTCTCACCAGACTCCATTCACTAAAGCTGTAATTTAAGTTCTCCTCTCACCAGACTCCATTCACTAAAGCTGTAATTTAAGTTCTCCTCTCACCAGACTCCATTCACTAAAGCTGTAATTTGAGCTCTCCTCTCACCAGACTCCATTCACTAAAGCTGTAATTTAAGCTCTCCTCTCACCAGACTCCATTCACTAAAGCTGTAATTTAAGCTCTCCTCTCACCAGACTCCATTCACTAAAGCTGTAATTTAAGCTCTCCTCTCACCAGACTCCATTCGCTAAAGCTGTAATTTAAGCTCTCCTCTCACCAGACTCCATTCACTAAAGCTGTAATTTAAGCTCTCCTCTCACCAGACTCCATTCACTAAAGCTGTAATTTAAGCTCTCCTCTCACCAGACTCCATTCACTAAAGCTGTAATTTAAGCTCTCCTCTCAGGGTGTTTTCACACCTATGGTTCGTTGTTCTGGTCCGAATCAGGGACCAACTTGTTACAGTGTTGCAAATTGCCTCGAGTTTGGTTCATGCTCACATGGCAGCATTCACAAGCGGACCAAAATGTGTGATGCGCGAGGAAACTGCTCTCTAATTGGTCAGAAGTTCCTCGTGGAAAACTCCAGGGAGACTGAGACCACCTCTTCAACGGGGTCTTGGTCCGGTTGTTTTGGTGCTCACCTGAGTGCGACTGATGTGTTCATACCTTCCCAAACGAACCGCACCAAGGGCGTAAATCCCATGAAGCTATAATTTACCGCTGCATTCACGGTTACTTTCTTTATTTTCATGTGAATTCCTTATCTGGACTAACATGGCGCCTACATTAAATTCCTACAAATTAAAAGCTTTACAGGCTCTCACGCAAATCCACCCACACTAATTCCAGCCCTTTCCTTATTGGAAGAAAATGTAATTAAAAATCCATTAGACAAGAAAATTATTTCAAATATTTATACACTTTTAAGCAGTGTCTCAGCAGAATCCTCGGAGTCCAAACTTAGAGCCTGGAGGAAAGATCTGCAGGAAGAAATCACTGTCAGCGACTGGAGGACTGCATGTAAAAACTCTCACCGCCACTCAGCTAATACACAGCTAAAACTCCTGCAACACAAGAGGTTAATGCAAACATATATCACGCCTGAGAAATTAAGTCGGTTTAACCCTAACATTCCTGATATTTGCACAAGATGTCAGGAGGAAAAAGGGACCTTCTTTCATAGTGTTTGGACTTGCCCAAAAATAAAAGAGTTCTGGACTGCTTTGGCAAAGGTGGCTGGAGAAATCTTGAAAACTGAAATTGAAATGGAACCCAAGTTATTCCTCATGGGCATCTATCCAACAAAACATAAATTTAGACGCAGTGAACAGGCATTTATTAATATTTCTCTTCAACAGGCAAAGAGAATAATCGCATTAACCTGGAAGGGTGTTGGCAGGCCGGGTATCAGACAGTGGTTCAGGGAAATGTCGACATGTTTGCCTCTGGAAAAAAACACTTACACTCTTAAAGACAAACAAGAGAGGTTCAATGACATTTGGGGGCCGTTTATTGACTATTTGGAAAATAACAACCTGTCTCACTTAAGGAAGGAGAAAACTCTGCATAGCTCCAAAACAATATATTTATAATATTAAAATATTCTAAATATTAATAAGAAAATCAGTCTACTCAGATGTAATATAAAACTATAATTACTAAACTATAAAACAAAATACAAATTAGAAATGTACCCCCTTACTGTTTTTTTTTTTTCTTTTCTCTCTTAGGTTGCACTTTCTGTTTACGGCTGAAGTATTTTGTATCTATATATCTCATTCATACTGTGTATGTGCTTTTTTTGTGTATTTTTTGTTAAAAAACTAAATTCAATAGAGAAATTGTTGAAAAAAAAACATGGTGTCCACAGAAGTATGCTCTTGTTGCTACTTCCTGTCTGCTTCACTCAAGTGGGAGCATTGCAACCGCCATCCAAGTTACTGGATGTAACATCAGTACTCTGAGTGCAATGGCTAAATAGTGGACACACAGCAGCATCGTCAAGCA